>JARGCV010000286.1:2447500-2970000 GCA_034064705.1 Bothrops alternatus
CCATTTATCATGCAATATCTCCCAGGGCCTCAACAGAAAGCCTTGTCTGCTGTGGAGAGCATAATTGCTATTATAAAGAAGGAGATCACACAACATAAAGAGTACCAAAATCTACACGAACCACAAGATTTCATTGATTATTATTTGCTTCAAATGGAGAAAGTAAGTAGGCAGTCCTCAGCTTGCATTTAAACTGCCCAGAAGTTGCTGGGAAGAGCTACAATCTGTGAGTTAAGAAGGGGGAGGGCAGAGGAGAAAAGTAGCTGAGCCCCTGCTGAATCATATAACTAAAAATCAAAAGCAGCAGCAGTACATTTAAGGCAAGGGGGTCTGAGATTGTGATTTCCTTTGGTCTCAGAATGTCTGATTTAGTTCAGTGCAACACTTGTTCTGCAGCTGTCTTTTGCAATACCCACCTCCCAGGCCTAGAATGGCCCACCAGAAGTGCATGGATGCCACATAATAATAATAATAATAATAATAATAATAATAATAATAATAATAATAATAATAATAATAATAATAATAATAATAATAATAATAATAATAATAATAATACTGAATAACTCAGGACATGGCTATCAAACATCAAAAACATCTGCCAGACTATCCCACCCCCTTTACATGGATGATCTGAAGCTGTATGGAAAAACATCATCTGAAATAGAATCGCTGCTGAACACTGTCCGTATATATAGCCAAGATATTGCAGTGGAGTTTGGCTTGGACAAATGTGCCACACTTACTATCAAACAAGGAAAAATAGTGAAAACTGAAGGAATCAAGATGCCCCACGAAAATAACATTCAGAGTCTGGATGAGGAAGATTACTACAAATACTTGGGTATCCTTCAAGCTGACAACATCAAGCACACTGAAGTCAAGAAAAAGATTAGAGGTGAATACATCAAGAGAGTGAAGAAGATCATAAAGTCCAAACACAATGGAGGAAATACCATAAAGGCAATCAACACCTGGGCAATTCCAGTCATTAGATACACAGCTGGAATAGTGGACTGGACTCAAGCAGAACTAAAAGTAATGGATAGGAAGACCAGAAAAATAATGACAATGAATCATGCCCTTCATCCACGCAGTGACATTGACAGACTTTATCTACCAAGGCAAATAGGTGGGCGTGGAATGCTGCAAGTACATCAGATGGTTGAAAAAGAAAAAAATGGCTTTGGAAAAATATCTCAAGAACAATGATGAAGATGCACTGAAATTAGTATATCAGGAAGGCTTACTGACTACTGGAGAGACCAAACTGGCCTACAAGAAAGACCAAATGAAGAACAGAATAGAGACATGGGAAGACAAAGCACTACATGGCCAATACGTTAAAGAAATAGCTGGGAAAGCAGATAATAACAAGACCTGGTAATGGCTAAGAGCAGGAAAATTGAAGAAAGAGACCGAGGGACTAATTCTGGCTGCACAAGACCAAGCCTTAAGGACAAATGCATATAAAGTCAAAATTCAGAAGACAACAACAGACAGTAAGTGCCGCCTATGCAAAGAAGCTGAAGAAACAGTGGACCACCACCTGTTAAGCTGCTGCAAGAAGATCGCACAGACTGACTACAAGCAGCGGCATGACAAAGTAGCAACAATGGTGCATTGGAAGATCTGCAAGAAATATCATTTGCCTGTAAGCAAAAACTGGTGGGATCGTAAAATAGAGAAAGTCATAGAAAATGATAATATTAAACTGCTGGGACTTCAGAATTCAAACAGACAAGCACCTGCAACATAACACCCTGGACTTAACAATTGTCGATAAGAAAGACAAAAAAGTCTGGATAGTGGATGTGGCAGTGCCTGGAGACAGCAGAATAGACAAGAAAGAACTGGAGAAGACAACAAAATAAAAAGACCTACCAATAGAAATAGAAAGACTGTGGCAAAAGCAAGCAAGGATAGTACCAATAGTAATAGGTGCCTTGGGCGCAATCCTAAAACAACTGGAGCACCACTTGAATACCATTGGCATTGATAAATTCGCTATTAGTCAATTGCAAAAGGCGACCTTGCTTCCATTCTGCGACAATATTTGTAATACCATCAAACATCCACATCTGCCTATCCCAGGTCCTGGGTAAGGACTCGATAGGTAGACAAAATGCCAAATCCAGTCTGAACATCTAGCTGACTGTGTGATGATCCATAATAATAATAATAAAGTTGGAAGGGACCTTGGAGGTCAACGAGTCCAGCTTTCTGCTCAGGCAGGAAACCCTACACCATTTCAGACAAATGGCTGTCCAGTCTCTTCTTAAAAACTTCCAGTGTTGGAACATTCACTGCTTCTGGAGGCAGGCTGTTCCATTTGTTAATTGTTCTAACTGTCAGGAAGGTTCTCCTGAGTTCTTGCTTCTCTCCTTGATTAGTTTCCATCTGTTGCTTCTTGTCCTGCCCTCAGGCGCTTTGGAGAATAGCTTGACTCCCTCTCCTTTGTGGCAGCCCCTGAGATATTGGAACACTGCTATCATGTCCCCCTTCGTCCTTCTCTGCGTTAAACTAGACATACCTAATTCCAGCAGCCGTTCCTTATATGTAGCCTCCAGTCCCCTAATTATCTTTGTTGCTCTTCTCTGTACTCTTTCTAGAGTCTCAGCATCTTTTTTACATTGTGTTGACCAAAACTGGATGCAGGATTCCAAGTGTGGTCTTACCAAGGCATTGTAAAGTGGTATTAATACTTCACATGATCTTGATTCTATCCCTCTGTTAATGCAGCCCAGCACTGTGTTGGCTTTGTTCTGGGCCTCAGAGGCCCAGGTCTGCATCAAATAAGAGAACTGCTTGTTCAGGTATTTGAATTCCACCTCTGCCTGTCGCCATGGAATAACATTGCCAGCTATTCCCCCTCCTGCCATAATCACTTGTGTAGACAATATTGACACAGTTGATTTAACTACAACAGAAACAATTAACATACTATTAGTTCACAACCAAAAGGGATCCGTGGTTGTTCCTATTCTGATCAAAAATATGACTTGCCACTGCCTCCTCTTTAGGGCTGAGAGAAGGTGACTGGCCCAAGATCACCCAGCTGGCTTTGTGCCAAAGGCAGGTCTAGAACCCATGGTTTATCAGTTTCTAGTCTGGTGCCTAAACCATTACACCAAATTGGTTCTCCTGAAAGGATGAAGATAGATAAAAATTATGTATTGCATTGGCCAACTAGAATTTTGGGAAAGGATATCATATACTACTATACTAGTATAGTATAAAGACAAAAATATGATTAATAAAGAGAAGTATCAGATGAAACACCACATCCTTCCATGTCAGTGCATATAGCTCAGTGGCATAATTGGTGAATGGCTATTCTGCTTACAAGAATAAAGTCTGTTTCACACATACACACACAGAGAGAGAGATTAACAGCTCTGAGATGACATCACTTTGAGCTAATAATAGAATTTGTAATGCAGCCCAGAAATATTTTTTTAAAAATTATAGGGGGGGAAGTTCAATGATATGTCTAAATTGTTCCTAATATTTAGTTCCACTGAAGTTATCAAAAATGGTCTATATATTTCACAAATATGTCCCACTTTTATTTTTTTTTATTTTTTTTTGAAAAATATTTTATTGGTTTTATGATTTTAACAATAGGTGCTTAAAGCACACCGTGGTGATTGGGTAAACAAAAATTCCAAAATAAAAACATACATAAACAGCTCAACTTAGTACATTTACTTTCATCTTTCTATTTCCCTCAAACATACACAAAATATATATATATAAATTTAATATATTCCATTTCTATCATAAATTTCTGTTAAACCTATTTTAAGACTTTGTCAATTTCATTCCAAACTCTCCCCGATACATATACCATGATATTTATGAGATGTTACCATACATTCTTTTTACATTCATATATAAAATACTTTTAATGAAATGAGATAAATACCTACACATAACTTTTGGTGTTGCTCGCCCATTTCCCCTTTCACCGCATCCACACTCCTTCTTCTCTACCTTCTTTCTCCCTTTCTTCTCTTCCCTACTTCCCTCTTCCCCTCTTCACCACTCTCCTTCCCTTTCTCTCCACTTCTCCTCTTCTCCTCCAACCGTCCTACTTCCTTCTCCCCTCCTTTACTCTTTTCTCTCTCCTTTCCTTTCTTCCCTCTCATCCCTCTTCAGATACAGTTCAGGGGTAATGTCCGAGCAACTTCTCTCTCCAAATTTCCCTATCTGTATTATACATTAATACTTCTATTTTATCTAATCTTCTCGGTATATACTTCTTTTAAAAAAAAATAAGAAAATTTTTTACTGATTTTTCCCATCTTTCCTCAAAAGTTTAGGACACAACATATTGATCAGGATGTCCAATCATTCAAAGACAAAGTCATATAAATATAGCTCAAATTAATTATCAAAATTTTCCTCTCTATTTCTTGAATATGGTATTGCTTATTAAAATTTATACAATTTTAAGTAAAGTTCAATCAAACAAAAATCATCAAACATATGCAATTATAATCTATGTCCTGTTTTTAGGCTATACTAATTACAGCTGTCATACTCCAATTACATTTTAGTAAGTATATAGTTGTATCCTTGTATCCTTGTATCCTTAATACAAGATCGTTCATTGAGACAGCATTTTTTTTCCTTATCACAAATAGCTCTTCCTCTCTCTCTATTACAACATAGTTATCATATTTAAAATAATAATATAAGTCCAACGGACACAGTTCTATTTTTAAGAATATATTCTATCATTTCATCAATCTACATCTATAAAAAAATCTTTTTAAGGTCTTAATAAAGTTTATATCTTCAAATACTTATCAACTATAATATCAGAAAATTCTCATCTTTCATTCCTAATTAAATCAGACATATTCTCTTTCTTTATTACAACATAATTATCAAATTTAAAATTACTATATAAATCAAAAAATAATTTAAAAAATAATATAAAAATACATTTCCATTTTTTTCCTTTTTTTTTAAAGATATATTCAATCATTTCATCAATCTACATCTATAAGGTCTTTTTGTCCTCTAGAAAGATTTACTCCCTCAAATAATTATCAACCATGGTAACAGTAAATTTACATCCTTCATTCGTCATTAAATCAGACAAAATTTCTAAAGCCTTTTTAACCCATCAAATAACATTTTATGTCACATTTAAACCTGACTCTAGCTTTCTTTCTATGCCAATTTGGTTCCCATAATAAGGCTTTTCGGTTATCAAACCTCAAGATTTGATTACGAGGATTCCTAACCAGTTCAAACTGAACAAATTTTCTTTCCCTTTCCTCTTTATTGTAATTTCCAAAAAAAATGTGTCTGGGTATCAATCTTTGTTATTTTTGGTAGTTGAGTTGAGTCAATTACAGTTATTTCTTGGTCATCAAAATTGTCCATCAATTGTAGGTGACGTGTAGCATTAGTTGATTCAGTAGTTTCCACATTTTCTCTCAATGCAGATTCAGAATTAGGTTGTAAGAATAATGTCTCTGTCTCTTTAAGTTGTAAGTAGGTCTGTTCAGGACTATTCTGTTCATCTTCTATTGTTCCTTATTCAATAACTTGGTTCATTATTAGAGGGTCAATGTAAGATTCCAAGGTGGCATCTTTGGATTTTCTCCAAGATTTCCAATAAGTTTTGAAATCTTCTCCGACTTCTAATATTTTTTCCAGTATTAAATCATAGTCAAGATGTGAATAACTTTCAGCCATTTTGGTGGTAGCTTTGCCTATTACTTTATTAGAGACTACCTGAGAAAGATCCACAAATATCCGCCTTCAATGGTCTAATAGCCAGCTTCACCACCCAGCTGTCCAGTTATCTTTTCTCTTTTATTATCACATAAATCCCTCTTCAGATAACAGGGAGAAATACAGTTAGAGTTTTGCTTTTTCACCACCAGATGTCCTCAGTGGACTATAAAGTCTTTTTCTTCTTCTTTTTCCAAGTTAATCAAGTTAGAGAAAGAAAAAAAAAGGAAAGTTTTCTCTCTTTCTTTTTTTAAAAAATCAACAAAAAATATCTCCATTATCAGATTAAAAAAGGAAAGTAACAATGTCCCTTTTTTCCTTCTTTTCCCCTGAAATTCACCCAACAGAAGTCAAATAGTAAAAAAAAAAACCACACACACAAAAATTAATCTTTATCTTTTTAGCTCTTCTTTCCACATATAGGCAGCCGCCGCTTTCTTAATAAAGGAAAATAAAAACTCTTTACAGGAAAAGTCAGGATAGCGAGGGAAGGAAAGGTCTCACCCAGATTCACCATGGTGGTTCTTCATGCTTAGTTGTTCTTGTGACTTGCGGTTGATGCGGCTAGGTGATCGGCCATTTTATGGCCGATCTTCTTCGTCGACCCTCAGAGTCAGCTCAGACAGCCAGAGGAGCCACTGCTCCTCTGCAGCCAAGCGCAGCCTCCTCGACGGTAGTCGCGCCCTCCTGGCGCAACTTTCGACCCCCGAAGGGGTCTACCGGCGGAGGGAAACTAGCCGGATGAGGAGACAAGTCTCCTCAAACGGCTAGAGGCGCCGCGATCCGGAACCAGAAGTCCATGTCCCACTTTTATAATCACTGTCTCTAGCCCTTCAATCTCTACAGAAAAAATGGAACATTTCATTTATTGGATTTCATTTATTGGATTTCTATGCCGCCCTATTCCAGAAACTCAGGGCGGCTCACAACATGGATAGAAATCAACATTAAAATACAGTATAAAAACCCCTTAATTAAAAAACCAATCATTCAAGACATACATACAAACATACATGCACTAGCTGGGGCCAGATCTTAACTGCCCCAAGCCTGCCGGCAAAGATGTGTCTTCAGTAATTTGCGAAAGGTGGAGAGGGTGGAGGCAATATGGATCTCCGGGGGGGAGTTGATTCCAGAGGGCCGGGGCCACAACAGAGAAGGCTCTTCCCCTAGGCCCCGCCAGGCGACACTGTCTGGCTGATGGGACCCGGAGAAGGCCGACTCTGTGGGCCCTAACCGGTCGCTGGGTTTCATGGGGCAGCAGACGGTCCCGTAAGTAACCTGGTCCAATGGCATGTAGGGCTTTATAGGTCATAACCAACACTTTGAATTGCGTTCGGAGACCAATTGGCAGCCAATGCAGCTCGCAGAGTAATGCCGAAATGTGGGCATTTCTGGGCAGGCCCAACACTGCTCGCGCGGCTGCATTCTGCATTACCTGAAGTCTCCGAACGTTTTTCAAAGGTAGCCCCATGTAGAGAGGATTGCAGTAGTTGAGCCTCAAGGTGATAAGGGCATGAGCGACTGTGAGAAGAGACTCCCGGTCCAAATAGGGCCGCAGCTGGTGCACCAGGCGAACCTAGGCAAATGTCCTCCTCGCCACAGCCGAAAGTTGATGTTCCAGATTTAGCTGTGGATTGAGGAGGACACCCAAGTTGCGGACCCTCTCTGAGGGGGTCAGAAACTCCCCCCCCAGGGTAATGGACAGACAGATTGCATTGTCTTTGGGAGGCAAAACCCACAGCCACTCCGTCTTGTCGGGGTTGAGTTTGAGCTTGTTAGCACCCATCCAAACCCTAACAGCCTCCAGACACCGGCACATCACCTCCGCTGCTTCACTGAAATGACACGGGGTGGAGATGTAAAGCTGAGTATCATCAGCATACTGATGATAACTCACCCCATGTCGTCGGATGATCTCACCCAGCGGTTTCATGTAAATATTAAACAGCAGAGGGGAGAGGACCGATCCCTGAGGGACCCCACAAGGGAGGAACCTAGGGGTCGACCTCTGACCCCCTGCCAACACCGACTGCGACCGACCAGTGAGGTAGGAGGTGAACCACTGCAAAACAGTGCCCCCAACTGCCAACCCCTCCAGCCGGCGCAGAAGGATACCATGGTCAATGGTATCGAAAGCCGCTGAGAGGTCAAGTAGCACCAGGATAGTGGGAAATCCCCTATCCCGGGCCCGCCAGAGATCATCCGTCAGCGCGACCAAAGCAGTTTCTGTGGAGTAGCCGGGCCTGAATCCTGACTGCTGAGGGCCCAGATAATTGGCCTCATCCAAGGACCATTGGAGCTGGAATGACACCACCTTCTCAACAACCTTCCCTATAAAGGGAAGATTGGAGACAGGACGATAGTTGTTTAACACAGCTGGGTCCAGGGAAGGCTTCTTGAGGAGGGGACGCACAATTGCCTCCTTGCAGGGAGCCGGGAAGGACCCCTCCCTCAAAGAAGCATTGACAATCTCCTGAACCCAGCCCCGCGACACCTCCCTGCTGGCCGAAACCAGCCAGGAGGGGCACGGGTCCAATAAACAGGTGGCGGAACTCACAGCTCCCATGGCCTTGTCCACTTCATCGGGTGCTACCAGGTCAAACTCTTCCCACACAACAGGATCAAGATGAGTCCCTGTCATCTCGACTGACTCATTGTCAGCCGACACTGCATTCCAATTGGAGTCAAGGTCCATCCGAATCTGGGCGATTTTATCCGCGAAAAACTTATTAAAATCCTCAGCACTACCCTGCAATGTTTCATCAACCCCCCCCCCGATTGAGGAGGGAGCGAGTCACCCTAAACAGGGCGGCTGGGCAGGATTCTATTGATGCAATCAAGGCGGAATGATACGCGCATCTTGCCACCTTGAGCGCCACCTGATAAGTCTTAATATAAGATCTTAATAGTGTTCGATCAGATTCAGATTTACTTTTCCTCCATCGCTTCTCTAGGCGTCTCTTCTGGCGCTTCATCCCCCTGAGTTCCTCCGTAAACCAAGGAGATCTCCTGGGTCTGCTACCACAGAGAGGTTGCAGCGGCGCAATCCGTTCAAGAGCCCCCTTCGCAGCCATATTCCAGGCCGTAACCAGGGACTCTGCCGAACTGTGAATGAGAGAATCCGGTATTTCTCCAAGCGTCCTCTGAAAACTTTCTGGGTCCATCAGACATCTGGGGCGGAACCACCTAATCGGTTCTGCCTCCCTGCGGGGGAGGATTGGAGCCTTAAAAACAAGCCATAGCAGAAAATGGTCTGACCATGACACAGGCAAAATATCTAAGCCGCTTAAATTCATATCATTGCTCAACTGTTCTGAGAGGAATACCATGTCGGGAGTGTGTCCCCTCTCGTGAGTTGGACCCTGAACTACTTGAGTCAGGTTTATGGTTGCCATGGTGGCCATGAACTCCTGCGCCAACCCAGAGGATTCGCCGAGCGATGGTACATTTAAGTCCCCCAAGACAATAAGCCTGGGGAACTCAACCGCCAGCCCAGCAACCTCCTCAAGTAGCGCAGGCAGGGCTGTTGACACGCAGCTGGGAGGCAGGTACGTGAGCAACAAGCCCACCTGAACCCCTAGGTCCAACTTCACAAGGAACAACTCACAACCCGCAATCTCAGAAACAGCGAGCCTGCGTCTTCTTGGCTATAATAGCCACTCCTCCCCCCCCTTCCCTAGGGTCGTGGCTAATGCCATACCTGAAACCCGGCTGGGCACATCTCAGAAAGAGGAACTCCTCCCTCCGGGCCCAGCCAGGTCTTGGTCACACATGCGAGGTCGACCTCCTCCTCCAGGAAAAGATCATGGATGAGGGGGGCTTTATTTACAACCGACCTGGCATTGAGTAGCAACAGCCTGAGCCCAGGGTCCGGATTTCGCCCATCACCAGTACTTCGGGCTGAACTCACAGGGTCAGAGCAAGGAATCGCTTTTAGACAGCGAGCTCTTGTTCCCCGGGAATGGCCTACCCTGTGGCTCCTGCCATATCTGCCTCTCCCCAGCAAGACCAGTATACTTTGGCCCTCTACCACCCCAGGGCCAGCGTCCCCCTCCTCCTCCGCCTCTGCCGTGCCAGGCAGGCTAGCCAGTTCATCCCATCTATTCCACCCAATTTCAACTCCATCCATATAATCAACTTATCCCTCCCACAAAAACCACCCTTTAAAACTAAGCACATTAAAACAATAAACTAACAATATAATCATTAAAAACATAGTAATAAAAATAAAAATAAAAACAGGCGTGCCAGATGTTAATCCTGCCGCAATAATTATAGCTATGCCTGTATTGGTCCCTCCTAAGATAGAACCTATAATAGAATCCAAAACAAAAACCCACAGGAGGAATAGTTATACAACAATGATTGTAAAAAACCCAACGTCCCAAGATAACGCCTTTGGATAAGTTCAGCATGTTAAAACACTCGGCCGGCTTCTTGTTCTGAAGTGTTATGGCTCCAGAATCATCTGCAGCAACCAAGAAGCTGTTTGTTCCATTTACTAAAAGACAATTGATCTCTTCCTCATTTTCATGGAAACATTCAGCTGGCTCCTTGAGACACCTGATATCCAGCATGCTAATAATTTCCCCATGAGAAGCACAGAGTCTTCTAGAACAAGTGGGAGAAAATATAACGCTAATGACATCATCTGCTTTTTGAAGCCAAACACATTCTAAAGGGTTTCCCTCAGCATTCCAAATTGTAAGCTCCCCTCCTTCTGCTCCTTCTGCTCCTAAAGCCAAAAGACTGTCTTTGCTCATATTTAGGTTTAGTACTGAAGAGAAATATCCATTGGTCCACTTCTTTGCCATCATATCTCGGACAGACTCAAAGCAAAGAACCAAGTTCTCAAAAACTCTCACCGTCAATCAGTCCTTTAACTCATCCCAATAAGAAATACTGTCTCTGTCGTTCCCAGCTTATCTCTCTCACCGTGGATCAGTCCTTCTCCTTGAAAAACACTGTCTCTAACAAATTCCAACTTCATTCCTAACTTGTCTCACTCACCATCAATTAGTCCTTTTCAGCTCAGTTTCCTATAACTTTTCCCCCAAGCGTCTCTCCGTTCCTTCACTCTCGACTCCCTCCTGTTTCTCTCTGACTCCAGGTTTTCATTCCAACCTCAGTCCGTTCTCCTCAGCCTTCGCTTCTTCTCGAAGCCCTGTCTTGTATTCCGTATATTCTGTATGAACAGTGAGCGCACACGCCGCAAAGTCCCAGGTTCCTTTGTCTTGAGAAAGCTAGTTAGTTGTCCTACAGGTAGCAAAATGGCTGTTGAAACGCAGCTTAAGCTAAGCAATCTTATCAGGCTTCTCAGAGTCTGTATAAAAGTCCATTTTGTGGCACGCAAGTCTGCTATTTAGGATGTTTGTTCACAATTGAAATTATGTTCAAACCCCCAAGATTACCAGCCCTACGATGAAATAAATGGCTGGTTCTCTGAGTAAGGCTGGAGAGTCGAATTCACCCAGGGAGTAAAAGTCCAATTATTTCTGGCAGATTTGGAGAAAGAGACCAGAACAAAAGCTGGATATCTAATACATACTGCTAAAAAAAGGGAGAAAGAAACAGTCATGAGCTTCAATCTCTACAGAAAAAGAGATTAGAGCTTCAATCTCTACAGAAAAAATGGAACATGAACTAGAAAGGGAAAC
The DNA here is from genome assembly GCA_034064705.1 of Bothrops alternatus. Taxonomy (NCBI): domain Eukaryota; kingdom Metazoa; phylum Chordata; class Lepidosauria; order Squamata; family Viperidae; genus Bothrops; species Bothrops alternatus. The sequence goes on from JARGCV010000286.1 coordinate 2,458,915, forward strand.
ACTAGGTTTGGGAAAGAAATAATAATAATAATAATAATAATAATAATAATAATAATAATAATAATAATAATAATAATAATAATAATAATAATAATAGTAATAGTAATAGTAATAGTAATAGTAATAGTAATAGTAATAGTAAAATGACATTTCATCTTTCTCACTGTTAACTTTAGAGCAAGGAGGATCCAAATTCTACCTATGATGAGGACAACTTGGCTCATTGCATTGGTGACATCTTTATTGCTGGGACAGACATAACTAATAGTGTTCTGCAATGGGCATTGCTACTAATGGCAACTCATCCAGATATCCAAGGTGACAATAAAGTTGATTTTTTACTGGGAAGTGCAATTCCTCTACAATGTCATGCTAGATAGAATATTAATATATGTATATTCCAGGTTGTATAGATAGTTTCTTATCCGATTTCAGGGTTAAATTCAACCTCCACAAATGGTTGCTTTCTCAGAATAACAGTGTTGGAAGGGACCTTGGAGGTCTTCTAATCCATCCCTCGCTCAGGCAGGAAATCCTATACCATTTCAGACAAATGGTTGCCCAATCTCTTCTTTAAAACTTCCAGTGTTGGAGCATTCACAAGTTTGGAGGCAAGTTGTTCCATTGATTCATTGTTCTAACTGTCAGGAAATTCCTCCTTAGTTCTAGGTTGCTTCTCTCCTTGATTAGTTTCCATCCATTGCTTCTTGTCCTGCCTTCAGGTGCTTTGGAGAATAGCTTGACTCCCTTTTCTTCATGACAAGCCCTGAGCTATTGGAATACTTCTATCATATCACCTCTAGTCCTTCTTTTCATTAAACTAGACATACCCAATTCCAGCAAATGTTCTTTATATGTTTTAGCCTCCAGTCTCCTAATCATCTTTGTTGCTCTTCTCTGTGCTCTTTTGTGAATCTCAACATCTTTTTTACATTGTGGGGACCAAAACTGGATGCAATATTTCAAGTGTGATCTTACCAAGGCATTATAAAAGTAGTATTTTGCGGTACACAGAAATGAGCACAATATTCAAGATGGGAAAACTGTGCACTCTTTGACTGATTTGGATCATAGATGAGATCCTCCAAGGCTGATATTCAATCAATCTTCCAACAGATGTAGGGAATAATAGGAGATCCCTAGAAATAGTAACTTCCCAGCATTCTTTGGCTCGTCTTCTCAGCTTTAACACTTCCTAAAGTCACAGTTGTTATGGAGCGGAAGCCACAGTCAACAACGGTTGCAGTTTGGAATGGGACAACTCTCCACAGCCCACTCTCCGCGGGATAATTCACCATAGCTAACTCACCGTGGGACAATTGAACAATTCAATTATTTAAAATAAATAACAAATATTTTAATTTTTGTCATTCACATTGCATTTTGTCCCTCTTTTTACATTCTTTAATGATTCTATTCCACCATTACTTTGATATTAATGTAACTCTTCTCCCCCAGTGAGTTGTCCTGTGGTGAGTTGGCCATGGCGAGTTGCCCCACAGCGAGTTGGCTGTGAGAAGATGGCCATACAAATTGTCACAGAGCCCTGCAGTTAGCCTCTTGCATCTGCTCCCGAGGCATATCACGTATTGTGCAGTGCTGTTGTGGCTGCAAGGAAGACTGGAACCCCCATTTCTGGAATTTCTTTTCTTTCTCCAATTTACCTACAAGTCCAGGACTTCCAGGAGAAGTAATCCCTGATTCAGATAATGTGAATTTTAATAGATTAGTTTTGCTGGATGCAGTGATCTAGGACAGAAACAGCTCTTTCAATACCCTGTTTTTAAAGGGGCAGTAAGCATATTATACTGTGTTGAGCAAGAAAAAGAAATCTAAAAGACAAACAACCAGGACCTCAAACGTCCTTGTATTGCTCTTTTCATGAAGGACTGAAGGAATGGACGCATGTAAGGTCTGCAGACACAAAACAAACTTCATTAGAGGTTAAGATTTATATGATCTGAAGAAAAACCAAATTATTTAGAGCTTTCCTCAGAGTGAGATACATCCAGACCTCTGGGAGGCAGCCCATCCAGAGAGTGGACTCCTAGGTGGTGGTGGTGGTGGTAGTAATTTTTACACATTTATTTTCAGTTCCATCAATGAGTGCTAATAATTCTTTCCTGCTCTCAGAATGTTATACTCCAGCTGATTTACTATTCAAAATCTCTTAAAGGGCAACCACATGAAATAATTCAGGTGGAAAAGTATCTCTCCACATTCATCTTATTTTCTGAGATAGTTTAAAAGTTCTTCAATAAAAGTTACTTTCTTACCCTTTTTCTCAGACAAGGTCTATAAGGAGATAGAAGCAGTTTTGGATCCATCTCACTCCATCTGTTATGGAGATCGGAAGAATCTGCCCTACACCAATGCTGTGATCCATGAGATTATGCGAAGCAAATACGTCACATTCTTTGGACTACCAAGAAAATGCGTGAAGGATGTTTACCTCAATGGATTCCTCATTCCCAAGGTGTGAATCTTTCTGATTTCCAAGTATAACAGTACAGAATAGCAGAGTTGGAAGGGACATTAGAGGTCTTCTGTTCCAATTCCCCTCCTCGGACAGGAGACCCTGTATCATTCCGGACAAATGACTATCCCATCTCTTCTTAAAAACCTGACGGATCACCCACAACCCCCAGTGAAAACAATAATTTAACTGTTCAATTGTTCTCACTGTCAGGACATTTCTTAGTTCTAGGTTGAATCTCTCTTGGATAAGTTTCTTGTCCTGCCATTGGGTGCTTTGAAGAAGAGGTTGACAGTCCCTTGAATATTGAAAGACTGCTATCATGTCATATCTAGTCCTTCTCTCTGTTAGACTAGACACAGCCAGTTCTGCCACTGTTCATCACGCATCATACATTTTAGCCTCCAGCCCCTTAATCATCTTTTAAGAGCTGGATCTGTATATGGATGCCCTGTTGAACTTCCACTCTTTGCTAAAACTTTGTTGGAATTCTTCTTCTTCTTGTACCATATCCGTTATTGGACATTGGCGATCATGTTGGTGATCCTGTTTTTATCAGCAGCCACATGAAAAAGTCCTGCTGAGTTTTGTCCAAACCAGTTTTATTGGAATGCAGTGTTTAAATCAAAGTGATCCACTTGCTGCTATGCTAAGCATGTCTTTCAAGGAAGAATGTATGAATGCCGGCTTTGTCAGACTTCTGGTTTATCACACTAGGCCAACTTCCAACCCAAAGCTTTCTTCCAGTAGCTCACCTGAGAAGTTTCGATGCCTTATTATCATGGTTCTTTTAAGTATACCCAACTCAGTGGCCTCCATAACACAAGACAGTCAACCCAACAACATAAGACCTAGGCAATATACACACAAACACTCAAAGGCCAGCACTCACTACTCACTACTCCACTCTTCCCCACTACTACTGCACATCCTCCTACTGCTCTCCAACTTGCACCTTGTGAGTCCTACTACTGGAGAATATCTTTCTGCCTGTTTTAGGCTACTTCACATTGCTTTATTACCACAGACAAACACACCACACTTCCCTGCCTCTCTGTTCAACTTTTATAGCGAGCAGTTGCTATTTTGGCTAGGGAGAGATCTTAAAGGGACAGCAGAAGTGCAGCCTGTCCTCTAATGCTTATTTTTATTAAATGCTTAAGTCTTCTCCTTTGCAGTTTTTTTTTCATATACATGATTTAGTGATTCACATCCCTCTTGGTAATATAGAACAGCATTCATGGTGGAAATCATTGTCTGGGCCTCAGTTTCCCCTTCTGATTATTATTTCTAGCTGATGTCTAAGTGTGAATGAGGATTACTTTTTAAACTTACACTGTCCTCTTGCTGTTCATTTCTTTCACTATTGTGAGTGTCAAACCATCAATGTTTCCTGCTTCTGCAACTGTGTTGTCTCTCTTTTGTTTTGACACATATGCATAAATGACCGCTTGTATTTGCTGTAGGCTGGGCTTCTCCTCAGGCTGTAACTCAAGTAGACTTTGCATTTGTGACTTTCATTGGGAAAGTTAGCACTACCACACAAGACTTTCAGAAATGAATTATCTCAATGAAGGATAACCTGGCTTTTTCAGAGTCGCCATTTGCCTCTCAGCTGCTTCCATGAAGAGAAGAGATGGGAGTCAAAGCAAAAAGACAGATTAGTGATTTCTAAAAATAATAAATGCAGGGTACAACTTAATAAATAAAAGGGAGGTTGCAGAAGTAGCCTGCAGATTAAGCACAGGTAGTGCTTGAAGTATTTTATTAATATTAGATTGGATTTTTATTCCACCTTCATTATAAATAAATCAGTACATAATATTCTTTCCTCCTATTTTTTCCACAACAACAACCCTGTGAGATGGTTTGGGTTGATAGAGAGTCATCCAACCAGTTTTCTGGCCTTAACTGGGACTAGAACTCATAGTCTACTGGTTTTTCCAGGCCAGCACCTTAACCACTACAAAAAACTGACTACCTGAATATCTGTATAAATAAAAATGCAAATATTCGTTTGTTGAAAATCTTAAATCTCCAAAAGTTCTTCACCAATTGCTTTGAAATTTTGACACAATGTTGCATTCGAATACGCGCGTGTTTTTATATACCTATATTATATAGATGTCACACCTGTGACAGGTAAAAACATGCTTTTTTTCAAAAACAGCGCCATCTGTTGGACGTAAAAGCAACACACACTACATGCGCTTTCTCTTTTATTTCTTTTCCATTTAACCAGACTGAGCCACAGCAACGCGTGGCCAGGTACAGCTAGTACCTAAATATATACCTGAAACATGCAAGGAAAAGAAATAGAATATCCAGAAACAAATGAGATTGTCTAGATCAGGGGTCCATGGACCAGCACCAGTCCACGGCATGCCAGAAACAGGGCCACTCAAACAAGGAAAGCCCCATCAGGCAGCATGCCAAACCAGGCCCCCTCCGGTCCATGGAAAAACCTCTCTTCACAGAACCAGTCCCTAGTGCCCAACAGGTTGGGGGCCACTGCTCCAGATGTTTCCATTTCTTTCTTTCTTTCTTTCTTTCTTTCTTTCTTTCTTTCTTTCTTTCTTTCTTTCTTTCTTTCTTTCTTTCTTTCTTTCTTTCTTTCTTTCTTCATTTTAGGGAGCTATGATTTTACCAGACCTGCGCTCTGTTCTCCTTGATCCTGAACAATGGGAGACGCCTGAAAAATTCAATCCCAACCATTTTTTGGACAAAGAAGGACATTTTGTCACTAAAGAAGCATTTATGCCATTTGGAGCAGGTAATATGTAGGTTTCTTTCTCATTTGTAAAAAGAAAAAAATGTGTAGTTTCTTTTGCTTGTAAGGAAAGAGATTGCATTTGAAAGTGTGCAGGTTAAAGGGCAAAATAACATTTAGTCTATATCTATTGGGGATTTGGGGGAAGATAAATTAAGAAGCTTCTTTTCCACTATACGTAACTGGATCAATGGGGGGGGGGAGAACTGTGTAGCATGAAAACCGAAAGAAACGTTTAGTGATGCAATTCTCCTGGTGTTAGATTAACCTAAATAAAACTCAAGAATGCACACAGCTATATTAGCTCCAGTCAGTGAGTTGTATGGTCAAATTTTGAGGTTAGTAATCCTTATTTTTTTCTAAGATGAAACAAAAGCCCCAGAGAGGCTCTCCAAAGAATGAGGCCCCAGGACTCCTTATCTTATGGATCCTCCACCCTCACCCCCAGAGCATCTGGCAGGGTTAAAAAAAGAGCAGAAATACATCCGTAGAGGGTCCAAAGGATCATTCTGCAGTGGCCCTGGACTGCATGCTTCCTCTCTATTTTTGTTTAAAAAATGGTCCCAGCTTGAAGAAAAGAGAGAGAAAGGTAAGTTGATTAGGAAATGAGGGCTCCCTTGTATATTTACTACAGCTGGGGAAGCAGCATCTGATGTACCGCAGTCACCACTATCAGACCTCACCATCCTGAGTCAAGGGCTGATGGGATCTGATATCCAAAGACAATGATTTAGAAGAGGACACTGGGTTGAGTCAGAGGAAAGGTTCGAGGAAGAATTAGAGGAAGCAGCTCAAATCATACATTTGTAAGATGGGATCCTTCTTATCCTGTATGCTGAGGTGTGGGGAAGAATGACAACCCATTGGGGATAAAAAGAATTCTGCAAAGGAATAAAAAAAATGTATGAATTACTGTTTTTAGGGAAGCTAATCCAACCATCTGCTCTTAATTACTAGAAAAGTATTTATTTGTTTGTATATTTATTATTATGCCACCCATCTCGCCTGCAAGGTGACTCTATCCTACAAGAAATCTCCCCTACAACTGCTTCCTTAAATGTAGCCCTTCTCTTCATTGTTAGGAAATGTATGGATACAAAACCATATATGGGATTGCTAAAACTTGTTGGAAAAGAGATTTGAGAAAAATAAAAAAATGCATCTGCTGAAGTATGTTAAAATGTGGATACAGCCTCCTTCCTCTTTCTTCAGGCAAAAGTGCTAGTCTTGGTGAGGGATTTCTCCTGACAGGGTGTGAAAGAGGAACCAGATCCTGGAAAAGTCTCAGATAGTTCTGTCAAGTCGACTATTCTAATGAATGTTAATGAGTAAATGAGTAAAAAACAGGCTACAAAAATGGTTCCTAATATAGAATTGCACTAATCAGTTCCTGCTGGTGTCTTCCCATCAACACTGACAAACTGGAGCAGGTTCAAAGGAGAGCTACCAAGATGGTGAATGGTCTACAAACCATGTCCTATGAGGAACGGTTAAAGGAATTAGGAATGTTTAGTCTACAGAAAAGAAGACTGAGAGGAGACATGATAGCTGTCTACAAATACCTGAAGGGCTGTCATAGTGCAGAGGGGTCAGCCCTGTTCTCACTTGCTCAAGGAAGGACTAGAAACAATGGGATGAAACTGCAGGGGAAAAGATTCAGATTAGATGTTAGAAGAAAATTTCTAACAGTAAGGGTGATCAACCAGTGGAACAGGTTGCCACGGGAGGTGGTGAGCTCCCCTTCGATGGAGGTCTTCAAGCAGAGACTGGACGGCCATCTATCTGGGATGGTTTAAGGAATCCTGCCTCGAGCAGGGGGTTGGACTCGATGACCCTCCAACTCTACGATTCTATGATTCTATGAACATCTAATTTCCACAATAGAAACAGAAGCTTGGACTAGGTACGCCTTTGGTTTGAACTGATACATCTTTATTTTATGAAATTTATTATAGCTATCCACTCAGGCAGACTCTATTCTGTTAATTGGTATGGGCTTTGTGAATGAAGGAGGCCTTGCTCCACCAGTTTGAGATATCTTTTTTAGATTGTTGTTAAATTTCGTAAATGGTCAGTGAATAGGCAGTAAAGGTTGCCACTACTGATTTTGTGTTTTTATTTTATTTTCGCTGTAGGTGGTCGGAGCTGCCTGGGGGAACTCTTTGCAAGGATTGAGATCTTCATTATGTTCACCAGCCTACTGAGGGCATTTAGGTTTCAACCCCCAGAAGGAGTGGAGAAGCTCAGTGAAGAGCCAGTAGTAGCAATGATTCTGTATCCCTTTCCTTTTAAGATCTGTGCTGTTCCTCGCTCCAGAACGCCATAGAAGGGGAAAATGGCTAAATGTTTATTGAGTTCTATAGATCTTACTGTCTTTTTCTATTTCAAGGCTTTGTCACACCAGTATTGAAAAGATTACAGTTCAAAACAATTGCTCTCATTGAGGTTAATTTTTGAATTGGCCTGACAGAATTTTTTTTTTTAAGTTAAAACTGGGTATTGGGTTGCCATTCAGCCTATATATAAATTTGGCACCCCCTCTTGCCTGGATCAGTTTGCTTCTGCCATCTCCCCTCTCCTTTCAGGATTCCAGCCAACTCCCTTCTCCAAAGTCTTCCCGCCAGAACCTGACAGAAATGATATGTGGGATCTGTTTGTTAGTGGTAAACAAACCCAACAGAGGCTTATGGTCAGTATAGACTGTGAAATGGCGGCCATATAAGAAATCATGAAATTTCTTAATGCCAGCCACTATGGCCAAAGCTTCCCTGTCAATTTGAGCATAATTCTGCTCTGCAGAAGACAGAGTCCTTGAATAATAGGCCACAGGGACCTGTGTCCCATCAGCCTTCAGATGGCTAAGTACTGCTCCCACTCCATAAGGAGATATATCGCATGCGATGCAAACAGGCAGTTGCTCATTGAAATGCGCTAAAACAGCATTAGAAGTGAGCAAGGCCTTAACATCATTCAAACTCTTGTCATGGACTTTAGTCCACTGCCAAGGAGCCTGCTTGTCTAAGAGCCTATGTAATGGCTCTGCCACTGCAGCTTTATGTGGGAGGAATGCATGGTAAAAATTTAATAGCCCCAAGAAGGCTTGCAGCTCACTCTTAGACTTAGGGCTTGGGGCCTGCTGGATAGCTTGCAATTTAGTTTCAGCAGGGTGAATGCCTTGAACATCTACCCTGAATCCTAAGAAGTCAGTAGAAGTGATTCCTATTTTACATTTATCTTTCTTCAGTTTAAGGCCTGCTTTTCGAAAACAAAGCAAGACAGCCCTTAATCTCTCTGCTAAATTTTGAGATGACTCCCCAGCAATGAGGACATCATCAAAGTAGGAACAGACCCCAGGAATACCTCGAAGTGTGCTCTCCATGACACTTTGAAATATGCCAGGGGCTACATTGACCCCAAATTGCAGTCTCTTGACCTTAAATGCCCCTCTGTGAGTTACAATAGTCTGGGCCTCTGCAGCTGCCTCATCAACCAGTAGCTGTTGATAGGCTTGTGCCAGGTCAAGCTTTGCAAAAATGCACCACCCCCCCTTGAGGGAGGCCAGAATGTGACTTACCACAGGCACTGGATAAGCGTGCTGTTGCAGCGCCTTATTCAGTGTGCACTTGTAATCTGCACATATACGTATGTCCCCATTAGCCTTTAGAGGCATTACTATGGGGGTTTCCCATGGACTTGAATCCACAGGTTCCAAAATGCCCTGCTGGAGCAATTTGTCCAGCTCAGCATCAATCTTACCCTTGAGGGCAAAAGGTATCCTCCTAGACTTAACCCTGATGGGCGTGATGGTTGGGTCTAACCATAGCGAAATGGGAGGCCCCTTGTAGGATCCTAGCTCTGAACTAAACACATCTGCAAACTCCCTGCAGACTTCTGCAAGGCTCAATGTTTGCAAATGGTGCAGCCCAGTTACCTGGATTCCCAGAGCCTCGAACCAATCGAATCCAATAAGACTCCTACGTTCACCCCCAACAACCACCAAATCTAGGGGACCCTCAAAATCCTTATGCTGTACTCTAAGGATGGCCTCCCCCTTAACATACACCATAGAATTCTGGAAATCTGTAAGTATTAGATTGGATGGCCTGAGTTTAACTTGAAGGCCACTGCTGCTGCATATTCTTTTGATTGTATTAATAGAAATAATGGAGAAAGCGGACCCAGTGTCCAACTCCATTGATAAGGGAACCCCTTGCAACCTTACGTTAATGGAAAGTTTCTTCTTAAGGGGCCTATGGGTCCCTGTTCTCAAAATACTCCTGCGCGATGTGCAGAAACCCACCCTATGTTGGCTGGGGACCCTGGTACCTTTCAGATGCAATTCTTCATGAGGTTGAACCTTCTGGCGACCCAAATTGATGGATGCTATGTGGCCTTGCCTGCCACATGCTCTACAAATGGCGGAACAGAACCTGCAGTCAGCTCGCTTGTGGTGACTTCCGCACCCGAAGCATTGAAGAGATGCTGGGGCCTTGTCCGGACATTCCTTCTGCCTCCTTTCAGCTGGCTGGTGAAGCCTATCCATCTCTTCTTCAGGATCCACTTCCGATCCTTCTCGAGCATCCTCTTGATGGACGGTAGCTGTCTCTGGAGAGCTTCTGGTGAGCCATAAGGTCTTCACAGCCCTGCCTGCTGCTTCTTCAGCTGTCACCTCTCATAGCGCATCTTGGAAAGAGACTTCTTCCTTAGCAAAAATTTGCTTCTGCAAGTCTCTGTTCCTTAACCCACAAACAAAGCGATCTTGCAGCCTCTCTTCCAGATCCTTGAACTCACAAGGATCTGGCTGCTCTCCTTAAGGCCGCAATAAAATCCGTAGCAGATTCACCCTGCCTCTGGTCCCTCTGTTCAAACGCGTGCCTCCAAGCAATAACAGATAACGTTGGCTGGAAATGTTCCTTCAACAGCTTCTTCAAGTCAGTATATGTCACTGACTCCAGAGGTGCAGGGGCTACTAGGTTCTCTGCAATTTCAAAAGCTTCCAGTCCACAAACACACAACAGAGTTGCAGCCTTCAAGCCATCTTCTCTAATTTGATTTACTCTGAAATAATTCTTCTCCCTTGCTACATAAGAATTCCATCTCTCTGGGTGTGAGACATCAAAATCAGACAAACGCCCAATCTTCGCCATCCTTTAGTTACAAACTTCACCACTTGCTCCTCTGCAAACTGCTATAGGGTAAAGGGTCCTTTAGCTGAACTCACCCTCCAACGACGCTGTACTGGCAGGCTGGGATGCTGATTCAGATGCCGTTTTCACCTCTTCAGGACTTCTTGGGTACGCCCTTAAAACTTTCTCTTTAGTTTGCAAAGGATCCTATCCCACCTTCATCACCAGTGTTAAGTACTTTGTTCTTGTGCAAATGATGAAGACGCATGGTGATGTTAACAGCTCTTTATTCTTCTCACTCTCTCTCTTTAACAGCAACGAACGAACAGGCAAAACAATAGGATTCTTTTTAAGAGACCAGAGACCTGGACAACGGTAAACAAAGTATCTGAGCGCTTCTTGCCTTGTGCATGCGCACAAGGCTGGCGCCGCTCAGTCTAGTCCCGGGCAGCCAACGTTTTGCACATGCGCACAAGCCTGGTGCCGCTCTGTCTGGTCCCGGGCAGCTTTTGGAATGCCTGGGATTAATGCAACGTCCCGAGCCTGCTTTTGCAGGCTCAGGACAGAACAGTTGGAAATCACAATCATGTGAAAACAGGGACACTGCAAGAGCTTTAACTTCAATGACCCATAATAAGTACCATTCATTCGGCACTGTCACAACTTCACACAATCACTAAATGAAAGGTCCAAACCTGAGAACAACCTGTGGGATAATAATGTAATTTATGGGGCAACTATATGACATTTAAATACCAACACTGATTCCTCCTTCAGTGGATCCATTTGCAAATATGCAAATCTTGACTGCATGAACCTAGTTGCATTGCAAATTCTACCTGTTCAGTTAGTTTATAATTCAGCAGGTAGATTTGGATAATCAGTAAATGGCCTGAGGTAGCACACAGCTGCCCAACATACCTAATTAAGCTCATTACTGACATTACTCATTTTCTGGCTCTCCAAAATACACTGAACCATACGATAATGAATCTGCCAGAGTTGGGAGCCCACCCTCAGTCACAGAAGCTCCCTGGAGAAATGTGGGGTGGTTCATCTCTCTGAGCTGGGAGTGGGGAAACCAGGCATCTGTGGCATCACCTGCCAGGGGGACTTTCAGCCAAGGAAGCTCTTACAAAAAAGGCAGGTATAAATCTGACAAAGGCAAATAAAGGTCTTTAGTTAATTTATTATGAGGCTGAGGCTTCTGCCTGCTGCTGAAGTATTTTTATCTTAGTCTCCTTGAAACCAAGCTGACAAGAGAAAAAAAATGGGCTCTTGTGTTTGTGGTGTTTTAGTTTCAATGGGGAATGTTAATATCACCTACTTACTTTGGGTTCTTTCATGAGGGGAATGACAACACATTACTAAATGGAATTAATGCTGCAGCATCCATGTTTGCGTCTCACTGTGAAATGCCACTGTGCCGGTCCTGATCCTGCATCTCTGGCCAGAGACCAAAGTGGGAGCAACATCAGAGCCACGAAAACCTCCCTCGTATTGGATTTCTGGCAGAAGGAAGCAAGATGGCTTCCCTCTTGTGCACCAGAAGCCAGAGGACATAAGGACCCCTGGCTTCTTCCCCCAGGAAAAGGGGCCAGGTTGTACGAGGGAGGCCTTTCCAGCCAGAGGGTTTCTCTCCTCCTCCATCTTGGCCATGCTGCCTCCCAGAGGGCTGAGGAAATGGGAGCAGCTCCTCAGCTGGAGACATTGCTGAGGGGAAGAAGAAAGGGCTCCGAGCCCTCTGGGGAACAGCAGGTGATATGTAGCTTCCCTGCTCTCTGGCAGCCTCACTAGTCCCCCAGGTGACACCAAGGGAAGGAAAGGCCAACAGGTGACCTCTCAGCCTGCTCTGCCCCTCAGAAAAGGGGAACAAAGAAAAGGGGATGAATAAAAAAAAACATTTGGCCATAAAAATCAATAGCAGGGGAATAAAATAAAGAGCATCCAACTATTAAGTGATTTGTATTTTTAAAAAAATCAATAAAATATATGAAAAAAGAAATAATTGTCCACAATTAGTAGTAGTAGTAGTAGTAGTAGTAGTAGTAAAGTTGGAAGGGACCTTGGAGGTCATCTAGTTGAATCCCCTGCTCAGGCAGGAAACCCTATACCAGGGGTAGGCAACCTTGGCTCTTTTATGACTCGTGGACTTCAACTCCCAGAATTCCTGAGCCAGCCATGCTGAGGGGAAAGGGAGAGGTTTCCATGCTGAGCCAGGCTGGCTGAGGAATTCTGGGAGTTGAAGTCCACAAGTCATAAAAGAGCCCAGGTTGCCTACCTCTGGCCTAGGCCTAGGCCACTTCATGACTCGTGGACTTCAACTCCCAGAATTCCTGAGCCAGCCTGGCTCAGCTTGGAAACCTCTCCCTTTCCCCTCAGCATGGCTGGCTCAGGAATTCTGGGAGTTGAAGTCCACGAGTCATAAAAGAGCCAAGGTTGCCTACCTCTGCCCTATACCATTTCGGACAAATGGCTGTCCACTCTCTTCTTAAAAACTTCCAGTGTTGGAGCATTCACCGCTTCTGGAGGCAGGTTGTTCCACTGGTTAATTGTGAAAATTCATATAAACTGTTCCTACAAATACTCTCTGTATGATCTAATAAACCTGTAACTCCTTTTCCATAAATACCATCAAATTGATGAAATGCACTGCTAAATATTTATCCTGCTTATTTAAAGCATTTTTGTCATTTAAGCTAACTTTTAACAGAATTCCTGGAATGGTTTAATCCACATACCCCCTTTTTTTAAAAAAGAAAAATGCCTTTTGCAGCTCCTCTAGTTACAAAAGGAGTATAATTGTTTACAATAGAGAAATTGAAAAGCACGGAGGTTGAAGCATTAATTTTCCAAATTTAATATTTTTCTTTCTTATAATCATTGCTTTAAATGAGTAGTATAGGCCCTTAAATATCATTCCCTTTCTCTCTGATGTGCATACTCATTTCTGTTGCAGATCATATCTGTATTCTGCCCTTGAGTTCGCCTTGGTGTGATGTGGCGATACCTCTCTTGCAGAGTGCCAGCAGGAATGAAGTGGTGGAAGTGCTAGATAAGAAGAACAGAGGGGAATGGAGAAGGCCACGTGCCAGTGATTAAAGGGGCTGCTGCAGTGCAGGTGGGGAAAGAGGCTGTGGGGTACAAGTGAACACAGGAAGGTGCTGGTAGGTTCATGCATGTACGCATGGGAACACAGGAAGGTCAGGAAAGGAGGTGCAATCTTTCCTGCTAACTTCCTCCATTGACTTTTCTCTTCACAGGCTGGCAGGGAATGTTGGAAATGATGATCACATGAGCACAGGGTTGGGACAGCACAGTGGCATTGGACACAACTCTGCCAAATTTCAATCCCTTGCAAGTAATGGGTCATTTCATAAGTTAGCCCTGTTCTATTCCCAACTTCAATAGTGTGGCTTGATGGTACAGAGACTTCAACAGAAATCATCTGTAGCTACCACAGAGAGAAAAGCTTGAAGTTATAGTTTCTAAACATGCAGAATGCAAACCTCTTGTCCTGATGGGCAATTCTGGTGCCTGGAATAGACTGGGTGACAACCCCTGGGAAGCCCAAAATTATTGATTTAATTTAAAAATGGCCTCATCAGGTAGTCTCCAGCCCTCTAACAATTTGTTGCTTAAAGAAATCTTTAAAATATTTGACGATTGCTCTTATTAACTTCGGCTGCTTTCCAGAAGCTGGCGGGGCATTTAGTTTTGGGCATTGCCACAGTATTCAAGAAGGGCTTGATTCAGTGGGGACAAGTTCAAACTCAAACTTTAAATTGGTTCAGAAGTGGGGTGGATTAAAGATGAGGAGTGATGGAGTGTGCTAATACCATCATGGTTCTTTAGGACGTGTAAAGCAAAAGTGGGAAATTCGCATTTGTCCCTCGGATGCTTCCATGAAGAGAAAGGTGGAAAGTCAAAGAGTAGAAGCCCATGTACATCAATGTACATCAAAGTTATGCACATCGGGGCAAAGAACCCCAATTATACTTACCAACTGATGGGGACCAAACTTTCTGAGACAACCCAAGAAAGGGATCTTGGGGTTTTGGTGGACAGCTCGATGAAGATGTCAACCCAATGCGCAGCAGCAGTAAAAAAAGCAAATTCCATGCTTGGCATGATTAGGAAGGGAATCGAAAATAAGTCAGCAAGTGTTGTATTGCCTCTGTACAAATCGATGGTGAGACCACACTTGGAGTACTGTGTACAGTTCTGGTCACCGCACCTCAAGAAGGATATAATGGAACTGGAAAAGGTGCAAAAAAGGGCAACAAGAACGATCAAGGAAATGGAGCGCCTCCCTTATGAAACCAGATTGCAACGCCTTGGTCTCTTCAGCCTTGAAAGACGGCGTTTAAGGGGTGACTTGATCGAAGTGTATAAAATCATGCATGGGATAGAAAAGGTGGATAGAGAAAAATTCTTTTCTCTATCACACAATACTAGGACAAGGGAGCACTCCCTAAAGCTCATAGCTAAGAAAGTGAGGACAAATAAAGAGAAATATTTCTTCACCCAGAGGGTCGTTGATTTATGGAATTCACTTCCAGAAGGGGTCGTGACAGCTGTCAGCCTTGATAGCTTCAAGGCAAGGTCAGACAGATTCATGGATGCCAAGTGTATCGGTGGTTATTAAAGCGGATGTCCATGTGCCGCCTCTATGTTGGTTGAGGCAGGCAGGATTCCCTTGAGTACCATTTGTTGGGGGTCAAGGGAAAGGGAGGGTTTTGCCTTCTCTTTCTGCTCAAGATCCCCATGTACAATTGGTGGGCCACTGTGTGACACAGAATGCTGGACTCGATGGGCTTTGGCCTGATTCAGCATGGCTCTTCTTATGTTCTTATGTTCTTAATGTCACAGCACGGGACATTTGCTACCTAAATGATTGCCCTTCAGACCTACTGGAGATGGTAGATAAGATGCAATGGGATCCCAGGGGAGAAAAGCAGAATATCTCTGCATGCCTTCTCTCTTAGTGAAGAAGTTGAAAAGATTCTGCTGCAGTTGGGTAGCAGCATTACATGTAATCCTCGACTTCATTTAGTGAACATTCACAATTACAACGGCACTGAAAAAGTGACTTATGACCATTTTCACACTTATGACCATTGCTGCATCCCCGTGGTCATGTGATCAAATTTCAGACGCTTGGCAACTGACTCATATTTATGACATTAGCCGTTTCCCAAGGTCATATGATCAACTTTTTGGGATCTTTTGACAAGCAAAGTCAATGGGGAAGTCAGATTCACTGACTAACTTAACAACTGCAGCGATTCACTTAACAAGTATGGCAAGAAAGGTCATAAAACGGGGCAAAATTCACTTAACAACTGTCTTGCTTAGCAAGAGACATTGTGGTCATAAGTCGAGGACTACCTGTACCTGGCAAGTGCTGTTACAATATAACAGGAGTAAAATGAGCCACAAACCTTTTTTGATTTATGTACATACTCATGAAATCACTGTTGGCAGAAATTGAAGGGAAAATATAGAGAAAAAGATGAGTGAAGAAATTTTAAAAGTGAGGTAATAGAAATAGCCTGCAGGTTACTTTTAATAATAATAATTAAAAAAAAGTTGGAAGGGATCTTGGAGGTCATCTAGTCCAACCCCCCTGCTCAGGCAGGTAACACTATACCATTTCGGACAAATGGCTGTCCAGTTTCTTCTTAAAAACTTCCAGTGTTGGAGCATTCACCGCTTCTGGAGGCAGGTTGTTCCACTGGCTAATTGTTCTAATTGTCAGGAAGTTTCTCCTTAGTGCTAGGTTGCTTCTCTCTTTGGTTAGTTTCCACCTGTTGCTTCTTGTCCTGCCTTCAGGCGCTTTGGAGAATAGCTTGACTCCCTCTTCTTTGGGGCAGCCCCTGAGATATTGGAGCACTGCTATCATGTCCCCCCTCATTCTTCTCTTCATTAAATTAGACATACTCAATTCCATCAACTGTTCCTTATATGTTTTAGCCTCCAGTCCCCTAATCATCTTTGTTGCTCTTCTCTGTACTCTTTCTAGAGTCTCAGTATCTTTTTTTACATCGTGGGGACCAAAACTGGATGCAGTATTCCAAGTGTGGCCTTACCAAGGCATTGTAAAGTAGTATTAATACTTCACGTGATCTTGATTCTATCCCTCTGTTAATGCAGCCTAGCACTGTGTTGGCCTTTTTGGCAGTTGCAGCACATGGCTGGCTCCTATTTAAATGATTGTCCACTAGGACTCCGAGATCCCTCTCACAGTTACTATTATTGAGCAAGGTACCCCCTATACTATACCTGTACATTTGGTTTTTCTTGCCTAAATGTAGAACCTTACTTTTTTCACCACTGAATTTCATTTTGTTAGATAGTGCCCAGTGTTCAAGTCTGTCCAGATCCTCCTGTATCCTAAGCCTACAGTACTCGCCTTTTCATCTACATTTTTAAAGCATTTGCCCTGATAGGGAGAATTCTGAGTCATATTCTTTCATTATCTGAATCAACATGCATTGCTGGTTCTTTGCTGTCTGATGTATTACCAATCATCAATCTATACTTGGCTCTCATCTTATCCAATGTCATCTACACTATTTGAGTCACAACTCTCCGAATACAGCTAAGTATGTAAGAAGTGGTGAAGTTTTTAGATTTCTTTTATCCTATGTTGTTGTTTTTTAATAACTCAAAGTGAAAAAATGGATTTGCACATATGCACTTGAGCACATATTGAATTTAAGATTCTTACAGAGACATAATCTTTAGGGGTATCTGTTTACCTAGCTCAGCAGACTGTAGACTGGGGAGAAATGAATTTTTTAATTATGACAAGACATGAATCATTTTTGATAACTATTCTAAGCCATGGGTGTTTGCTCATAACTGAAATACAAGCAGCACTTAATTTGCTGGATGCTATTTATCTTTTTTTTACTATGATAAAGAATTCTATTCTATTCTATATGTAGATTATTTGGGTCCTATTGATAAGCATACATGGATCCATATGGAAAGGATCTGTCTACAGACTGAATATAAAACTGACTAGTAAAGTGGTTTGATCATTCAAAGAAAATAACATTTCCCTAAAATTGATCACACAAGTTGAGACACCTGATCCCTAATATTATAAGCCATAACCAAAAACATGACAAAAATATTGTTAAACAACAATAATGAAACAGAATATCCATCTTTGTACCATTGGCAATACAACTGTGCATAATCCACTCTTTCAACCAGGTACTCATGCAACTCTCTCCTCCATTACAATAGAAGACAAGTCCTAGAAGAGACCAGGATGTCGTAAGAACTGCAAGATTAGATTTTTGCCAGTACCAATGTTTTATTATGTTTCCCACACAAACAGCATTTTATGCCCTGGCTTCAACGAAGAGAGAAAACATTTGTTCAATTGCCCAGCAAACTGCAGACATGCTGCAGGTGCTTCAAGCAAGGCTTTCAGAGGTGCTGGGCGGGAATACACATACTGGGAAAGGAGTAGAGCAGCTGGAGGCAATATGTTTTCAGCAGCTTGTAAACTTCAGCAGATTAGTCTGGAGAGATAGCCGCAGGTGGGTGGAGGAAGGCAACAGAACATGATTTATGGAAGCAGAAGAAAAAAACATGAATGAACATGACAGCTGGAGCTGCTGAGGAGGTGTAATTGGAGTAGACAGTCTGTAATCCAACTGCCATACAATAAATTGAAAAGAAGCAAGGGGCAAGACAGAGCATGGTGGCTGAGGTCAGACAAAGCAGGGAACAAGAACAGGTATCCACAAGGCCAGCTGCAAATTTTGCTCCCAACGATGGTAAACAATTGTAAAAGAATCCTTGCGGATTATGCTCCGCTAGTTGTTGCCAACTATAAGGGACAGTCTTCATCTCCATTTCACAGCCATTGAGCCAATGCTGTTCAAAGACATTTCCACGGTCATATGGCCAGCATGACATCATGGAGCGCTGTTAACTTCTCACTGAAGTGGTACCATCCCAGCAATGAAAGGTAGTTTAAATCTTTCCACTTAGCAGACCCAAGTGAGGCTTTGCCTGCTCAGACCGTTGCTAATAATGAAACCCTGAGCTTGCTTGCAGAGTCAACATCTTGCATTCTACTTTGCTGAACGCTTCGGCTTGAGGAGCTTTGTATTGCTTCTTAGAGCTTGGCTCTAAGTCCACGACCTAGCAGGAAATCACATTTCTGGCTCTTTGAAGACCTCCATCCCAAGATTTCAATGTTAGACAGAAGGGGATCCAACATTTCTCTTCATCTGCAGCAAGTATGATCAACCAGTCTTCGGAGGAGGCATAGAACATCAGAAATGAGGTCATGATTAAGCTCCGTTCCCGATTCTATCCAGAGAGCAGCCTTAGAAATGCATCGAGGCAATCCCAAAATGACCCAGATATGTGAAGGGAGATTGAATGAGTTGAGAACAAGGAGAAAGTCAAGGAAGTTGTGTGTCAGTTGAGTTGATGAGACCTTCCAAGTGACAGTCAGAGGTTGAAAAATATAAGAATGTACGTGGCGATGCAAGCCAAAATGAATGGCAAGAATAGGGAAAAGCGCAGTGAATGATATTTGATTTTCTTTCCTTTTACCCTGTTCTATCTTCCTTGGCTTAGTGCTCTCTCTCTTTTTGTGCACATTTTGAAATATGGCTCAACTCCAAAGGGAATATCATATAGGGTATACCTGACTGTACAAGGTGTATATTTATAATCTCACACCTGAAACCAGTTCAGCACAGGGTGGAACTTCTTTTTTATTTATTTAAATATTTTATTAGTTTTTTTATAATTATTAACAAAGAGTCAAATTAAATACAACTCAACTTAATACAATCATTTTCGACTTTGTGTCACACCAAAACAAAACATACGTACTTTTAAAAACTTACATAAAATAGAATAACTATAGATGTTGCTCGGCAGCACCCCCTCCACCACATCCCCCTCTTCCTGCCTCCCTATCTCCTACTTCCCACCCCCTCCCTCTCTCCCTCCCTCACTCTCCACCCTCCTATCCAGCAACCTTCCTACTTCCCTCCACTCCTTCACTCCTCACTCTCCACCCCCTCCAGATGTGGTCCAGAGGTACTGCCCGAGCAACTCCTCTTATACCAATAAATATATCATCCTTATATATTGCAAGTATTACAGTTGAGTGCATTATAATACATTATTAATTTTTTATTAAACCCACCCCACCCCAACCCACCCACCACCCCTCCCCGACTTCCCAAAGTGAATACAGGGTAAAACAAGAGGGTGGAACTTCTTGAAACTGATGATAACGACTTGGAAACGATTCCCATTCCCTCAACTTACTTAACCTCATAAACTATTATTCAGCTGAGATTGCCTTATGGGTAATTGTGGCAGCACCTGAACTAGTTTGGGACTATAATTCCTATTTGTTTTCCCAAAGAAGTGACTAATATCCCTTGAGTCCTTGATCTAAGAGAGTATTGGCATGGCTTAATTTCCTCATTAGTCCCTTCTCATTGGCCAGGTGGGCAGCAGTTGCCACTACAGGTAGCCAATGTGTAAAACCTATGTTTATATTGCCAAGAGTGGGTACAAAAATGACCGCACTCAAGGTGTGCTGGGAGGTGGCTTTCAACACCTGGAAAGCCAACCTTGAAACAGAACTATATGCAGATGAATTGAAATAGAAGGAGACAGGAAGATGTGCAGATATGAAGGAGCCCCTTTGTTGTTTGCCCCTATTATGATTGATTATTATATGGAAGAGCACAAATCTTGTAAGGCAGGCAATTCACACCCAAGCCTATTATGGTTTTTTGACTGAGTTTTTTCTGTCCTTCTGGTGGCTGGAACCTAAATTCTTTCAGCAAGCTGGTGAACACAATGAAAATCTCAATCTTTGCAAGGAGTTCCCCCAGACAGACCCGAGCTCCTGCAGAGAAAATAAAAGTAAGAAATCAGTAGTAACCCAATCTTTGCTAGGAGTTCCCCAACAAACATGAGCTCCTGCACAGAAAATACATGAAAGGTGGGAATCAGTAATAATTTGTTCCTTCTGTTCTTTAAAAAGGGAAAAAATGCCTCAAGTGTAGATGTTTCCTCTGTTTACATTGACAAATATATAATTAATAAAAATTATAAAAATTTAAAAAAAAGAAAGAAAAAAAGAAATAATTCAGCATATAGAAGCGGTAGAACTTAGTTTATTGGAAGATTGGTGAGGAAGAATTGGATACCCTTTTACTTTAGGTGCATAGTAAAAAGAACTTTATATTTCTATGTAATGGTAGTGTGCATAATAGAAAATTAAGCAACTATTTATTTTAGTCACTAAAAGGTTTTTCTGAGATTATACTTTGTTCTGTCCTGTCATTGGCGTGGTGTAAGTTGATTTTCTCATCAGTCTAAAAACCTTAAAATGGCTCTAAAATGGTCTCACCTTCACCTGATATAAACAAATATTCTTTAATGTCCATGGTCTTATTTTGGGCAGAACTAAACGAAGCATTCTAAACACAAGATAAGATGAACTTTTCTTGTCTCAATTCCAGGGATAAGAGAACATCAAAAACAGGTGTGAGTAATGGTGGTTCAGAGATTATACAACTCCTTTTTCACAATTCTGCAGTCCTTATATGGGGTAGAGTTGGGGCAACTGGATGGAGTTGAGCATTTACAGGCCAGATGCCC
This sequence comes from Bothrops alternatus, assembly GCA_034064705.1. Taxonomy (NCBI): domain Eukaryota; kingdom Metazoa; phylum Chordata; class Lepidosauria; order Squamata; family Viperidae; genus Bothrops; species Bothrops alternatus. Next base: position 2,479,955 of record JARGCV010000286.1, read on the forward strand.
TTCCTGACACCTATGTGGAGTTTGCAGCAGATATTTTTTCTTTGCTCCCCAGGAGAAAAACATCTTCCTCTACCTAAGATCGAACTCTAAACCTTCTAAGTGAGAGCTCACAATATTCACCAGTAGCCACCATGCTACTTGTTCAGAGATTATGTAACCTAATTTTTAAAAAAATCCCATGGGGTGAAACTTTAATGCAGACTTAACTGGCAGTCTGCAGCATATTTGCTGACTTTAAAGGGGTCTGCCTGCCACCATTTCTTTGAAGTTCTCTGACTATCAGAAGGGGTATAAGATTGTCCTTTATATTACTGTATTCTCAAATATTAATTGATCACAAGTTCTATTGTATTTCTTAATATTCTTCAATGCTCTTTGATTTCTGCCTCAGGTTATATTATGTTATTTTCTTATATTGCCTTGAAATAATGCCTTATCTACTCATATTGGTGTGGTCACTAGTTCTGAATTCAAAAGACCCAATCTTGCTGAGTTGGGGACAGGGCATTACAGAGGTCTGACACATTTTGGAATGTGTTTTATCATTTATGATTTCTAATTGAAATATTTTGGTTAACTAAGTTTTAATTAACATTTCAATCTGGCGTCCCTACAACAAAAGTGGTTAAAATTACCTCTATTCATTATTTAATGCCTGAAGTTAATATCAGGTAGGGACAGTGAATCCCTTTTAGAATTTTTATACTACACTGATCTTCGTTGCCATTGACCCAGTTAACTGCTCTGGGAAAAACAATCTTAACTGTATCTATCATTTTTTCAAATCCCCAGGTTTCCTTTTTAAACCCAGTCCCAACTCTAACTAAATATTACCTGCTCCAAAGGGAAGAAATGCATCTTTGGGCACAAAATTTCCTTCCTTGTCCAAAAAATGATTGGGGTTGAACTCGTCGGGTGTCTCCCAATGTTCAGGATCAAAGAGAACAGAACGCAGGTCTGGGGTGAGAATGGCTCCCTATAAAAAAAAGAAGAAAATGACTGGTGATTTTTTTTTTCATTCCTCCAAATGAGATGATAGACAATTTGAAGGTTGTCAACTCATAATTCCTACCCAAAGAACCAGTGATATCTGTGGCCAATTACACACATTCCTAGATGGGGAAGCTTTGGTGATGGCCATTCACATTTCCCTTTGTCATACCCCATTTGGATTTTGCAATATATCCTGTGTGGTACTGCGCCTGAACACTGATAAGTTGCAGCTAGTTCAGAATACAGTGGCACAAACAATTTTAGCAGCATCACGATATGCCCCATGTTATAATATTGCTCCACGAGTTGCTCTGGCTACCGATAGGAATCTGGGTGCAATTCAAGATTTTTGAATACAAAGCACAAGTTATGTCTGCTGATTTAACTATATCTGGTGGGTGCTGGGTGCCTTCAATGAAACACTGTGGAGCCAGAATACATGCCTTCTCTATTGTGGGGTTTGGAACAGCTTTACATCCAAGATTCAGATGCCCCCGATGCCATTACCCCTTAAAAAGGTCTTAAAGTCCTGGGGCATTGAGGCAAGAATGTTAAGTAAGTCTGACCTGTGAAATTTGAGTAAGAAATGTAAATTTGTAATACTTTTGGTTCCCAGTATGTTATCTGTTGTTTTACTCCTGCACCTGAACATTTGTAAGATGCAACTGGTCCAGAATACAGTGGCAAAAACTGTTTTAGGTGCATCATGATATGCCCATGTTATAACATTGCTCCATGAGCCATCATATGCTTGAGCTTCACATTTGCTAGCTGTCAGTCTGCCATGAACTATGGGTGGGGGGATCCAGATGGGAGGGGCGAAAACTACCTACTCATCGTACCAGACAATCTATTGACATTCAAGTTATACTGGTGTGGAATTTGAACAAAAGTCGCTAATATCCAGTGCTGACATTTCAGGTCTTCTCAGCAATTCTCAAACCTCTGAATCCCTATTTTGGATTTATAAGTTTTATGATATAGTACATTTTCTGACGATATAAGAACTGTATGATAAAGTGGGCACAAGACTTCGGACACCCTATCGCCATGGACACGTGGGAGAAAATCTGGGTGAGGAATGTAGAATTCACGAAATCGCAACACTTAAGGGAAAACTTCTACAAGATGTTCTATAGATGGCACCTAGACCCGAAAAAAATATCACTCATCTACCCGGACTTCCAGCCCAAATGCTGGAGGTGCGGGGATGGGGAGGCTACTTACTTTCATATATGGTGGACATGCAGAAAAATCAAAGCATTCTGGAGGAAGATATGGTGGACACTCCAAACTATTTTCAACAAGCGTATAGAATTTCTACCTCAGGCTTTTCTGTTAGGGATCACAAAGGATATCACTACCTCAGAGACAAATTTATTTTTGAACTTAATTACAGCAGCAAGATTGTTGGTGGGACAATACTGGAAGAATCCGGAAATACCGCCTATTGAAGAATGGACTGTGAAAGTAACAAATTTGGCGGAAATGGCGAAAATATCAGCATACTTGAAAAATCGCTCCAATGAACAATTTTTGACGGACTGGAAACAGTGGATAGACTATATCCAAGAGAGACACCAATCAAACAGAATGCAGCTGGCGTTTAGCTGAGGCTCGATGGGAGGAGGGAAGAAGGGTCAACAAATCAAATGTTTACAAAAACTAACACCCAATGTTGAATGTATATGTTCTATAACTAATGCCTCTTAACATAACCTTATGTCCAATGTTGTTTGCTTTAATACTGTTAAAGCGGACTGAATCTCTACCTCAGGATATGAAACTTTTACCTCAGGATCTCTGGCTAGGGACTATAAAAGATTGCACTAGTAATGGGACGAAGTCAATTCAGAAGCGCAAACGAACAACATGCAATAGACTAGACACAGTAGTTAGACCATATATAAGAGAAACACCAACCAAACAAAAGGTACTCGGAGTATACTTGAAGGGGGAAGGGAGGAGGAAAGAACGTTTACTAAAACAGATGTTTACAAAGATTAATACCTAATGTTGTATGCTATATCCTAGGATGATTGTTTAGCAATAGGATCTTTGGTTTAATGTTGATCACATTAATATGGAACCAGATAAGAGAAACACCAATCAAACAAAGTGTAACAGGAGTATAGTTGAGGCTAGACGCGAAGGGTGGGAAAAAGGCTTACTAAATCAGACGTTTTCAATGACTAACACTTAGTATTGTATATCAGGTGCCATGATGATTGCTGCACAATATGTTTTTATGTCCAATGTTGATTGTTTTAATAAAAGAATTTTATATTAAAAAAAATAAATAAATCAGAATCAGACCAATTTATTCTGCAGTAAGAACTTTTGACTTGGTAATAAAGTTTTGAGACTTGGGTAATAAAGTTTGTAGGGAAATATATAACACATAGAGGTTTGTTTATTGTTCAAAATCCCTTAAGTATTTGGGGGGCGGAAATGTGCCAAATTGGAGTAGGGAACAACTGGTTCTTTCAGTTAAAAATCACCTCGATGAGCCCAGAAGAAATCACATGATTGCTGATGGCCAATAGAAAAAACAGAAGGGGAGTGATTCAGGTTTTGGCGGGAAAATTTATGAGGGAGTTGGCAGGAGTTCTGGAGGAGCATGTTAACTCAGGCAAGGTCGAAAATTATTTAGTTAGAATTACTTTGGGATTTTGGGGGGGGTATTTAAACTGTGTGTGGAAATGTATTTTCTTGGGCTACCTTTAAAAAAGTTGATTTTTGTTTAAATCCTGGAATTGACTGGTAGCCTTCTAGTGCATGTGTCAGTTTGAGCTACTGACTCTTCAAAATTTCTCTTCAGCTTCATAGAAATATAGAAAACTGATGGCAGAAAAAGACCTTTGAGGTCTTTTGTTTGTTTATTTATTATTTCAATGACTGTTCTTAATAATTATTTTATTTTGTTTTTGTTATTTTTAATTTTAATTATTATTTATTATTTTTATATTTTTATTTTATTTTTTTATTTTTGTCAGATGATGGGCATGGGTTTATCCCAATCACATTTAAACGTTCATGCTTTCCTTCTTTATTTAGTCAGCTCCAGGACAGGTTGTCCCTTTGGTCTTCCCACGTTTCCCCAGAAGGTTGATGGGGAAGGGAAAAACTGCTTTACAACAAAAAGGTTAAAATATATAAGGAACGGTTGCTGGAATTGGGTATGTTTAGTTTAATGAAGAGAAGGACTAGGGATGACATGATAGCAGTCTTCCAATATCTCAGGGGCTGCCACAAAGAAGAGGGAGTCAAGCTATTCTCCAAAGCGCCTGAAGGCAGGACAAGAAGCAATGGATGGAAACTCATCAAGGAGAGAAGCAACCTAGAACTTTGGAGGAATTTCCTGACTTTTCGAACATTTAATCAGTGGAACAACCTGCCTCCAGAAGTTGTGAACGTTCCAACACTGGAAGTTTTTATGAAGAGACTGGACAACCATTTGTCTGAAGTGGTATAGGGTCCTAACAGTCAGGAAATTTCTCCAACGTTCTAGGTAGAGGGTTGGATTAGAAGACTTCCAAGGTCCCTTCCAACTCTATTACTATTATTACTACTATTAAAAGAGAGCAGCAGCAAAGAAGGCTAATTTTCAAGCCACTCTTCACTCTCAGATATGAGTTACCTCAGAACCAAAATACTTCGGAGAGATGGGCTGATTTGACCCTCTCTTCTTTATTATACAAGTAAATGTATTTGATTGGCTATTGTAAACTATATAACTCAGATTAATTATGCTAATAGATGGTTGAAAATACCCAAGCATTTTATCTCAAAACCAAAAAATTTTATTTGCTAGGTAGCCTATGGTCCTTCTCATGAAATGAGAAAAAAATTCTTACATGAAGATGCAGCCCTCCAGAAATTCAGTAAGTTAAATACTTTACCTTGGGAATCAGAAAATTATCCACATAGACATCTTTCACACATTGTCTTGGTAAGCCAAATAATAAGATAAATTTGTTTCGCATGATCTCATGAATCACAGCATTGGTGTAGGGCACTTTCTTCCGATCCTGATAACGGATTGAGTGAGATGAACCCAAAGCTTCTTTTATTTCTTTGTGGACTTTATCTGAGGAAAGGAGTAAGAAAGGTAGTTTTATTGAATGCCTTGCAATTTGTCTTGGAAAATAAATAAGACAATATTGGGGAGAAATTTTCCATCTGAAAAAAAAATCATACGATTGGTATTTGAAAAACATGAATTGTAAATAATTTGCATGAAAATGGCAATGAAACAAAATAAATGCTATTTTTAGTGTTCTTTCCTTTGATGAAAGGAATTCACAAATGTTGCAAGAATGTCAAAAACGTAAGCTTCTATAAGATATATCAATATGATAATAATCATAACAAAATTAAGATAGCAGGATTTGAAGAGAAAAATGAAACGAACAATTGCTAGGTATAGATAAAGGCAAAAACCTGGAGCAGGTAAATTAATTTTGTGCATGTTAGCAGAATGTTTACTATTTGTTTATATATGTATTTATGTAAACAATTTATATGGCTTTCCATCTCAAGAAATTAAATACAAGAAATTGTAAGCAAAACACAACAGATGAAATCAACTAACTAAAAAGAAATTCATTGATGGATTGTTTATGCACCGTCAAGCTGATGGTGACTGTTAATGATCATATAAACAGATTTTATTCATGATGATCTGTCCCTAACCTGGTCCATTAGGTCTTCCAATGAAACACCCATCACTAATGTAACTAAGTCCATCCACCTTTCTGCTAGTCTTTCCTCCCACCTTTCTCAGCATTAGACTGTCTCCAAAGAGCTAGATCAATGCATAATGTGTATAATAATTAAACCCTGGTCATTTGTGCCTCAAGTAAGAATGCTGGTTTAATTTATCCAATTATCCATTTGTTTCCTTTCTTGGCTGTCCATGGTATATTCAAGAGTCTTCTCCAAGTTCAAAATCAGCAATACTATTGTGTGATCAGCATAGTTCAGGTTATTGATATTTCTTCCTCCAATTTTAAAACCACATCCTTCATCTTCCAACCTGGCTTCCCTTAATATATATTCTGCACATAGTTTGAATAAATAAATAAAGATTATATAAACTTGTCTCATCTTTTTGCCAGCCTGCACAGCATTATCTTCTGTCCAAGCTTTGTTTTCCTGACCTGTAATACTGTAGGTTGTGCATAAGGACAATGAAATATTCTGGGATTCTGATTTTTCTAAGAACATACTGACTTTTTAAAAAAAATGTTTTATTGATTTTTTTAACATAATCACCTTAATATTTGGTAAACAGCATGTTGTCTGGGTTTATATTTAAAAAACAATCAATAACAATTAATTTCTATAATTTTATAGTCCACATAGTAGATTTTCTCTTCTTCCAATAATATTCTTACAATTCTTACTATTTTGATAAATAACAAGTAAATATAAACATTTTTCTAATATTTTTGCAAATAATAACCACATCCATATGAAGCTTCTTTTCTGACTGATCATCTTGATTGCCTCATCATAGATCCTGTTTACAAAATTCTTATTTAAATTTATTTTCCCCACAATATTCAAAAAATTCTTATCCGTTAAGATTTTCTCAAAGTTAATTACACTTAAGTATTTAAGTCTTTTTCCTCATACAGACCATCCCCAACACTTTTACATTTCTCATATCTTAAAAAAAAGAAAACAAAAAAGAAGAAAAAGAAATACAAAGATAGTATACTACTTAAAATATATGTCCCTCTTACGCTAATGTACATTTATATCTAGATTTTTTTCTTCTCTTTAACCATATTCAAATATATGTTTAATCTTTAAATGTTCCAGTTAATAAATCCAATTATCTAATCTTTTAAGTCTGTTCAAAACATTTTTATCCACTGAAATTTCCTCAAGATCAATTACACTTAAGTATCTAAAATATTTCCTTTATATAAACCATCCCAACATTTTTATATTTCTTATGTCAAAAGAAAAAAAAAAGAAAGAAAAAATACTATGTTACTTGAGGGGCTCATCTCTCTTAAACTAAAATTCATTTATATCCAAAATCTTTCTATTTCTTTAACCATATTCAAACAGATGTTTAATTTTTAAATATTCCCTCTGATAAATCCCATCATTTAATTTCTTAATTCTCACTTTAGCCTTTTTTTTTGCCAAATATTTTTCCTGAATCAAAGAGTCTTCCCATAGTCTAGCTGTAGGCACAAAAAGCAAATCAAGTAAGATGTTTTTATGGGAAGGTTTCACCCCTTCGTATTCATTTGTATCTCAAGTTCTTGTAGTTCTCCTGACAGCTCTGTAATCCATTTTGACAAATCTTTTTTCTTGTCCTCAGACTTATTTTGTGATTTTAGAGTATGTTATCTTTTCCATGTCCAAAGTTTCCTGCAATTTTTTTCCACCTGGGTTATGTCACACTTCCTTCTATTGTTAGTTTCCATTTTTAAATCTCTTTCATCTGGTTTATATTCAATTGTTTGTTTTATCTGCTCACTCTATTTTTATTTTCTTAGAGTTTTTGTGTTGTAAAGTTAAATTAGAGATGTATTCATTTATATTTTCAAAGTTATTTTTAATTTCCTCATGATTTAAGATCATTGTTGTTTGAATTAGTTGCAACATAGCATACATCTCCTTCTGGAAAGTGTTTGTTTTTTCTTGGTATATTCTTTCTGCAGATCTCTGTTTTTCCATGATAGCCAAAAATCAAGGTGTTCCTTTCTCTGCAGACAGCTTTAGAGTCACAGTTGAATAGATATTTGTAATCCAGAAAGGTCAATTTTTTTTCTAAAGTTTATAGTTCTCACTTTGTAGGTAGCCCAAAATATTTTCTTTTTTTGTCACAGCTGTTCTCTGTTATTAAGACATTGAAGGTCACAAAAACAAGTTATCTTTTCCTGGGCTTTGCCAGTTCCTGTATTGGAGCAACTACTGTTGGTATATTTCTGTCCCCCATAAAAAGTTTAATTTGCCGGGAGGCAGGTTTGTGTGCGTGTTTGTGTGTGTATGTGTGTCTCCCCCTTGCAGCCCCCATCCCAAACAGAGAAGATTGGAAGAAGGCTTTAACACATTCTGTACTGCACAACAGATGGAGGTCTCCATATTCTATTCACACAGATGCTGGTAATGCTCTGTGAACATTGCATTGGTTTAACACACTTCCCCTTTAAGAAAAGCATGTGGAGCAGCAGCAGCCCCCCCCCAGCCCCTGTGATCAACCATTGCCCATTGCATGCTGCCCCCGCAGCACCATTGCTTCTGCCTGCCACCCAATTGGCTGGTGGCTATTTGTCCCGTGCAGCCGAAGGGCCAGGTCAATAGAGCTGAAATTGTTTGGCAGATGGCACTTTCACTTCATCGCCTTAATGAACCAGGAGATCACTTAACAACCACAACTGGGAGTCCCAGGATTGTGGCCACTGAACAAAATAGTCATATGGGCATCTTGCTTAATACTGCTTTGCACAATGACTAAGAATTTGGTCCCATTTGTGGTTGTAAGTCAAGGACTCGCTGTATTAGAAAGCAAATTAGTATGACAATATTGAAGTATTCTATAAACCCCATTTTACTGTCAGCAATGCAGTAATTTATCTCACCTTGAATATCCAGATGATTTGCCATTACCAGCAATGCCCATTTCAGAGAAGATGACGTTGTATCTGTCCCAGCAACAAAGAGGTCAAAAATGCAATGAGTCAATTGGTCTTCATTATAGGTAGAATTGGGATGGTCCTTGCTCTGTGTTTAACAGTAAGCATGGCAAAATGGTATTTATAAACATGTATCTTTTATTGCTCATATTTTTCAAATTTTACTTCTCTAAAATGATTAAGACTGAATCTCATAGTGTCCATGAATACTCTTGTGTCCTTTTGGATATCAAAAATGCCTAATATTAGCTCTTCTGCTTTCAATAGCTTCTTGTTATTTCTGGCTTCTTGGTTAGCAAGCCAGAAAAGATAAGTGCTCCTATCACATGACTGCTTACATTATTCCAGGATCTTGGAGAAGGAACTTGGTGAAAGGCTTAATTGTAAATAAGGCAGTGGATAAGATAAGATATAACCTTTATTGTCATTTTTTTACTGTGAGCCTTGCTTCGGATACCATGAAGCCTCCACCCAGAAGGTAACAACAGGTCGTGAAGAGGATGTGTATGGGAAAATGAATTGTAGGTGGATCTACAAATGACACCCTCAGTAATACATAGGAAGGGTGATTGGTGGAATCTGCAGTTGAAGTGGGGAGAGGAGTTAAGATACTGACTAGCCTGAAATCTCCGAAGGGGAGGAAGTGATGGAGAAGAGTGCTTATCTGGTTGTGCTGTACATAAGAACATAAGAACATAAGAAGAGCCATGCTGAATCAGGCCAAAGCCCATCGAGTCCAGCATTCTGTGTCACACAGTGGCCCACCAATTATACATGGGGATCTTGAGCAGAAAGAGAAGGCAAAACCCTCCCTTTCCCTTGACCCCCAACAAATGGTACTCAAGGGAATCCTGCCTGCCTCAACCAACATAGAGGCGGCACATGGACATCCGTTTTAATAACCACCGATACACTTTGCATCCATGAATCTATCTAGCCCTGCCTTGAAGCTGTCAAGGCTGACAGCTGTCACGACCCCTTCAGGAAGTGAATTCCATAAATCAACGACCCTCTGGGTGAAGAAATATTTCCCTTTATTTGTCCTCACTTTCTTAGCTATGAGCTTTAGGGAGTGCCCCCTTGTCCTGGTATTGTGTGATAGAGAAAAGAATTTTTCTCTATCCACCTTTTCTATCCCATGCATGATTTTATACACTTCGATCAAGTCACCCCTTAAACGCCGTCTTTCAAGGCTGAAGAGACCAAGGCGTTGCAATCTGGTTTCATAAGGGAGGCGCTCCATTTCCTTGATCATTCTTGTTGCCCTTTTTTGCACCTTTTCCAGTTCCATTATATCCTTCTTGATGTGCGGTGACCAGAACTGTACTCCAAGTGTGGTCTCACCATCGATTTGTACAGAGGCAATACAACACTTGCTGACTTGTTTTCGATGACGAGATTCTTGTGAACAGGTGAACAGCAATAAACATAATGCTGTGATCAATTATCAGCATCATTCTGGTTTCTTGCACCTGACTAGTGCAATGATTTCCCATAAATCAATATTCCCATATAATGTAAATACTTACTTTTTCTATTTGAAACAAATAGAAATCAATAAAATCCTGTGGCTCATGCAGATTCTGATTCTCCTTATGATGTTTAACCTGCTTCCTTGAAAAAGAAATAATTCTCTTACATGCAGATATGACAGTCTGGTGAGGACCTGGCAGATATTTCATGATATGTGGGAAAACTTCATAGAGCTACAGAAAAAAACAAAGCAAATCTAGTTGCAACTCAGGCAGCTGTTACATATACAGATAGTGAGCCAACTCCTATGGTTACCACTTCAATCATATTTCCCTGAACCTAACTACATGGAATTTAGCCTTTTGGTAGATCTAGTCAATCCACAAGAGAAATCTATTGTCTTGTTTCTTAACAACAGATTATCACATTCATCAGTTATGTACAATATATGTGAACATACTCATGTATGTTGAAATGACACAACTCAACATTCGGTTTATAGCCCTGACACATTTGGATGGCATCTCCCTGGAGAAAACATTTACCACATGGACAATAGTTTCTTCTCTCAACAATCCTCATGCTGATACATTCTTTCTCATTATCTCCTTTACTGCAAAACATCCAACTTTTAGCTTAAAGATTAACTAATTTGACCATGTGCAACATTTATATTGCATTGAAATTAAAAAATGAATAAGAAAAAGTTGTGAATGCGAATTTTTGTTAATATGGTAAATTATGAATTGACTAATTAGGCTGGGAAGGGAAAAGTCAGAACAGCAGCAAAAGTATTAATACTCACAGCATGACATACACTGCCGGCAAATTTTAAAATAATCCTGATTGCTTCTATCAACTCCAGGAACTCCTTGTCATCAGTGGAAAACTTATTTCCAAAAGCTGCAGCACAGATAGTGTTGCAGAATGAATTTGTGATGGGTATTGCTGGATCAAACGCCTGACCTGAAAATGAAAGAGATTAGCATAACACTTATAAATTGAACTGGATAATTTATGTTTCAGCGTGTTGCGTGAAACATCAGGTTCATTTATATATTTGAGATGGTATAGGTTCTCCTGCTTGAGCAGGGGGCTGGACTAGAAGACCTCCAAAGTTCCTTCCAGCAATATTCTATTCTGTCCTGTCCTGTCCTATCCTATCCTATCCTATCCTGGTCTGGCCTGGCCTAGCCTAGCCTAGCCTGGCCTGGCCTAGCCTAGCCTAGCCTAGCCTAGCCTAGTCTTTCCCCCCCTCTCTCTTTTTGTTTCTTCTCCATCTGTCCCAAATCCTTTGACAAGCTTTGTTATTTCTTTTGCAACCAATAATTTCATAAATGTTACAAGATTTCATGGCTTTACTAGTTCTCAAAATATTACATTAAATCTCAGGAGAACATCCGCTGAAGGAAGCTATTTCTTTCCTCAAAATATCAGTCTATGAAACAGGAAAGTTGGAAGGCTTAGGAACACCATAGAAAGTGCTGAGCATAGTCATAAATGAACAGTGACAGAACATTGGAAGATTTTTGCAGATGAGATTCAAACCACCATCACCTCAAATGATCACTTACTCTTTGTACTTGCAAAGAATTCCACCAGGTGCTGAGCCTCCTCTTGGATTTGAGTTTCCATACCCTTTTTCCCTAGTCCCAGCTTCCTCATGGTAATAACACTAAAGCGTCTTTGTTGCATCCAGACATGACCCTGTGAGAAGCCAATACCTGAAACCACCAAAGAAAAATCAGAAATCATTACTCACTAAGATTAATAGGAAGGTATTAGGGTTGATAGCCTAGAAAATACTTTAAATCAAACCCTGTTTGTTGGCCCTATTGGTTTTGAGTGGTACAGTATAACAAGGGAGAACACAGTAATATCCTACATCTTTGACCATGGCTTACCTCTGTTTTTGGTAAGAACTGAAAGAAAAGGTGTGGGTGGACGATCAACAAAGGCTTGCGAATTGTCAATCAATCCTTCTTTCACAGCTTTGTATCCCGAGAGGATTACAGCATGTTGATTCCCTATCCACAGAGAATAAATGTTCCCATATTGTTTTGCCAGCTGCAGTTTGGAAAAAAGATAAAAAGTTTTATATTATTCTAACAAAGTTTAAGCTTAATAGTAAACCTTCCACTCTTCTCATCTTCCTTTCCTTCTCTTACATCAAAGCTTGGGAAACTTCAGCCCATGGCGCAGTGTGACTCCCAACATTGGTGCTGGATTTTGAAATAGCTAGCGAGACTACAACTTAACAGTTTAGAAATACACTATGCTTCTGAATACTGAATGATTGAATTTCAATCTTTATAGAAGAGGATAGAAAAAATCAAAATAAGTATCTCCTGAGAGCAGGTGGTTTCTGTTGTGATGATAAACTTAGTGTTATTTTAAGACAGAAAGTTTAATTCAGGAGGGAAACATTCCGATTGGTTGGAGGAGGACTTGGATACAATGGACTATATGATGCCCAGACCATTGCTTCAAGCACAGAGGGTTCTAAACCAGTGGTTCTTAACCTGGGCGATATCGCCCCTCAGGAGGGCAATGGAACAAAAAGGGGCGATGCGGGGGCGAAGGAACAAAAAGGGGGTGATATGGGGGCGATGGAGTGAGAAGTTTTGGGGACACTTTTGAGCCTTCCCCTGCAGCTCCGAGCCTCCTCCGCCATTTGCAGAGAGACACAGAGACAGAGAGACAGAGACAGAGAGAGGCACTTGTGCCTCTCTCTCTCTCTCTCTCTCTCTCTCTCTCTCACACACACACACACACACACACACACACATGCGGATTTGCCCCCTCACAGGGCTCCTGATTGGCCCTGCGCCTGGGTGCCCCGCCCCCTGGGAGAAGCGCGGCCAGGAAGTCCTTTTCCCTGGCTGGCCCCGTCCGAGGTGCACATGGCCAGGGAACCGCACGGGGAAGCCCCGGGATCCCCACCAGAGCCTCAGCTGCTTTGTCAGTGAAGAATGTGAGGTGAGCAGAAGATGGGAGGGAGAGAAAGGGAGGGGGGAGGCATTTTCCAACCAGCAGTAGAAGAGCCCCAGCTGGACCTGTGGGAGCGCCTCCTCCTGGAGACCAGTGCCAGCTTCCTTGCCCTCCTCCTCCTCCCCTTCTTCCTCCTGCTGCCCCCAGGCGGCAGTCCCGGCTGGGCCAGCAGCCAGCGGGGGCATCACTCCCTGGGCGACACTGGTGGGTCACGGATCGCTGGGAGCGCTGCACGGTGCGGAGCAGCCCCAGCTCCTCCAACATGACGGACCTACCAGCAGTACGGGAGGCTCCAGCGTTGGTTCTGGTGGGAGGCGGATTGTTTCCCCAGTTCCGACTGAGGATGCCAGCGGCACGGGAGAAGGTTTGGCGATGCAGCTGATGGGGGGCATTCCGTGGATGCCCCGCAACTTAAGTCTGGGGATGCCGGCGGCGTGAGGGGAGGCTTGGTGATGCAGCTGATGGGTGGGGCATTCCGCAGATGCCCTGTGGCCCCTACTTGAGCCCGGGGACACCAGCAGCATATGGGTCAGCCTGCCAGTGTGACTGTGAGCTGGGGCGTCCCTGCAGGCCCGGTGGGCAGCAGAGGTGGGTGCCTCCAGCGGCGACAGCGGGTCTTCTGCTGCCTCCTGCCCCCCTCCCTGCCCCTTCGGCGCCGTCTGCCTTTTGTTCTCTCTCTCTCTCTCTCTCTCTCTCTCTCTCTCTCTCTCTCTCTCTCTCTCTCTCTCTCTCTCTCTCTCTCTCTCCTCACATGGAGAAAGAAGGGGGAGGGAGGGAAAGGAAAGAGAGAGGGAGAGGGGAAAGAGAAAAAGAGAGAAAGAGAGAGAGAGGAAGTGCAAGTGCCTCTCTCTCTCTCTCTCGCTCTCTCTCTCTCTCTCTCTCTCACACACACACACACACACACACACACACACACTGAGTGGGAGAAGAGGACTGGCAGACCAAGGGCAGAAAGAGGGAGAGGGAGGGAGGGAGGGAGGGAGAGAGGGAGAGGGAGAGAGAGAGAGAGAGAGACCCTTTTGACATCTAAAATGAAGATAACACTGAAGATATATATATATATAACAAAGGTTAAAAAGGATATATGCAGTGCTATCTTCATTTTAGATGTCAAAAGGGTTTTGAGGCTCCCAGTGTTTTGTTTTTGGTGGGAAACAGGTCCAGTGGCTCTTTGAGTGTTTTGGGTTGCTTACCCATGCTCTACCCATACAGTGGCGTGCCATTGGCCAGCATGGGCAGTGATGGAGGGGGGAGCGCTTCTTTCAAAACATTGCATGCTGTTTTGTGTGTCTCTTTGTATTGTACTTTTTTAGCATGCACTCCAGTTCGATATTATATTTTCTTTGTGTCTTTTTAATCCTTTTTACAGTGTGCATGGCTATATATACTTTCCTCGAACCTTAATTTAGTTTCAGAGTTTTCATCTTGAAATTCTTAGTTCCTGCATTGCGGTTTGTTCTTATGCCCTTTTTATATTTCTTTTTGCATCTTAAGTTTCACTTGTAATTCAATCATTAAATGTTACTGTTTTCCTTTTCGGGCATTTCACTTTCTTGCAATTGAATATTGTTTTCAGTGGTCATTACATTTAAGTGTCTTGACTAAATAAGATAATAATGAAATACACGTCTCACGAAGTTTGGGAATAAAGTGACGGGTGGCACCAAAATTTTTCACACAGTTGAGATATGGGGAAAAGACTGGAAATCAATTATTTGCATCGATATGTCCTGATGACAATTTTAAAGGAAACAAAAAAAGTGTTTGCATAAATTGAAGAATTATTTCCTATGTTGTGACTGAGAGATTATGTTGGGGGAGGGAGGCGATGACAACTTCTTCATTGGCTCAAGGGGGCGATTCGTTCAAAAAGATTAAGAACCACTGTTCTAAACTATTCATGACTGCAGCTGTCATAAAATGTGCCAAACTCAATAAAATCAATGAGTTGGAAGAGATTTGGAGACCTTCCAGTCCAACTCTAGTGCTGATTTTGTGGAAAGCATTTGAAGCTCAGAAGAAACACAACCTTGGCATGAGCTACTTCACTAGAAATAGCAGGTATGAAGAACATCAAGGACAAGGTCTTGCAAAGCCATAGCAATAAAAGCAATGTCCCTCTAGTACAGGGGTGTCAAACTCACAACGTCACATGACATCTCGTGACATATCACAACTTTTTTTCCATTGCCGGCAATGGGGTGGGCGCGGTTTCGGCATGACGCATCCGGCCCGTGTGCTGGCAGTTTGACACCCCTGTATGGTTTTGATATTTCAGTTACTTTGTTATCAGCTTGACTATGAAAAGATAATCACAAACAGCATAAATATATTTATATAGACCCTTCTCTTCATCCCAACACTCCTGGAGATACATTGGGGAAAATAGAAATTTTTTTCTCTACAATGTCTTTCAGACTTTTTAGCTCTCTACTTAAATACGTTTGCTGCGTTCTTCTCAGTTATTGTCCCACCGGTATTAGAAAAAGTGATTCAGGCAAAACTTTGGTCAATAAGGTAATATGTGGCTCAAGGCTCTGTTAATAGGTGTGTGTATGTGTGTTCTTTAATTTTACTGTAGTTGTTCTCAGTTGCCTTGAGTGACACTTTTTGGCTGAAAAGTTCTGTGCATGTATCAATAAAATAAAAAAAGAACTGACAAGGATATGAAGATAATCCTTCTGGACTGCACAGAGCCCATTTATTCCAAGACTTAGGTCTAGGATTTCAGCTGAGATGGGTATAAAGAGACACCAGAAGCTGAAGCTGTTTCCATTTATCTCCTAGAAGCAACCCTTGGTAGCCCATCTTACCTCCTAAAAAAAGTTGGTGTACCATTGAGATCCCCTCATTTCTTATTTATTTATTTAATCATATTTGTATAGTTGCTCATCTCACACAATGACTCTGGGCAGCGTGTCAGAGTGTGCACAGTCTTATTGCGTGAGATAACCCTGGAGTAAATACAGTAAACAGTGGTCTATATTAAATGGTGGTTTATCTTATACTATCTACAATATCATATACCAGGAACAATATACATATATGTGCTAATACATCAGGATCCAACAAACCACAATTACAGCAGGAAATGGAAGAAAAAAGAACATATCAGCAGAGCTTTCCCTTTATACAAATGCTCTTAAAGAAACACAGACCCTGCTGAGTCATTCCCATCATTACATCTTACATTGTTCTGGAACATGGTGAACCTGACTAGAGCATGTATCTGTATGTTAGATATCTGGCATTTATTGGGTTAAGTGCTGTCTCCCTAAGAGATGGCTTATGGGTAATGTAGTTTTAGCTAGTCAGCTATAGCATGTTAGTGGGAGGAGTTTCTAAAGGGCATCACAGGACTTCCTGGACACAAGCCAGAGGGGAATGTTCTTTGTCTGAAATAAGCATGAGCCATTGGAGGTCAGATGGCTCTGCTCCGTCCGCTCCATGTGAGAACTTGGTGTGGAGAAGCTAATAAATTTACCTAATGGAGATCCACAGATTGATTTGTCCAGACGGAATATACCAATAGCAAGTATTATTTCTGACTGAATAAATATATATCTGTTCTGAAATCATCTTCATTCGAGTTAATCTGTCTGTGATTAAATTAGATTAGGGCATTCTGAATCATGATCAGAACATACATCTTACATTAGATAAGCTGGTTAGCTGCTAAATCATTACCTTGACACAGCATACATAATAATAATAATCAATACATATATAAACTTTAAAACAATTCATTTAAATTTAAAAAATAAAAATAACAGCAAGTTTTTTTATTTACCCTTAATCATGAAGTCTTTAATATTAACCAGAAGTTTAGAAATGTACCATTCATTATGCTGGATAAGATTGCCCTTCTATACAAAAATGTACCTATTTTCTGAGATCTTTTTTGTAGAAAGTTTAGATCCACTCTCTCTTCCTCCCTCCCTCTTTCTCTCTTTCTCATATACATCTACCAATGCCCAGTTGGGTAATAACATGTCTTCAAGCAAATAACCAAGCTCAGAAAACACCAAAGACTGCACAGTTCCACTCTGGGCTACCCATAGTCTTTTGTATTTGAATCTTTGAAGCTCTCTAGAACAGTGGTTCTCAACCTTACTAATGCCGCAACCCTTTAATACAGTTCCTCATGATGTGGTGACCCCCAACCATAAAATTATTTTCGTTGCTACTTCATAACTGTAATTTTGCTACTGTTATGAATCATAATGTAAATATCTGATATGCAGGGTGTATTTTTATTGTTGCGAATTGAACATAATTAAAGCATAGTGATTAATCACAAAAACAATATAGCAATGCTTGCTGCAGAAGCTTACTCTTCCTTGCTCAAAAATGTTGGGAGGGAGGGAAGGGGAAGGAAGGAAGATTGAAGGGGAAAGGAATGAGATGGAGAAGGCAGGAGATTGAAGGGGAAAGGAAGGAAGGAAGGAAGGAAGGAAGGAAGGAAGGAAGGAAGGAAGGAAGGAAGGAGAGAGAAAGAGATTAAAGGGGAAGGGATGGAGATGGAAGGAAGGAGGGAAGGAAGGAAGATTGAAGGGGAAAGGAAGGAGATAGAGAAGGCAGGAGATTGAAGGGGAAAGGAAGGAAGGAGAGAGAGAGAAAGAGATTTAAGGGGAAGGGATGGAGATGGAAGAAAGGAAGGAAGATTGAAGGGGAAAGGAAGGAGATGGAGAAAGGAGGAGATTGAAGGAGGAAGGAAGGAAGGAGAAAGAGATTGAAGGGGAAGGGATGCAGATGGAAGGAAGGAAGGAAGAAGAAAGGAAGGAAGGAAGGAAGGAAGGAAGGAAGGAAGGAAGGAAGAAGGAAGATTGAAGGGGAAAGGAAGGAGATGAAGAAGGAAGGGGATTGAAGGGGAAAGAAAAAAGGAGAGATTGAAGGGGGAAGGAGATGGATGGATGGATGGATGGATGGATGGATGGAAGGAAGGAAGGAAGGAAGGAAGGAAGGAAGGAAGGAAGGAAGGAAGGAAGGAAAGAAAAGGTGCTTTATAACGCCCGACCGGGAAAGATATTTTAACCCCCGGTGGCCTGATTGGGGAGGCGGGAATGTAAATGATGTATCAAAGGACGCTTCCCGTTGCCCCTTCCCCTCCCTTTTTGACTACCACTGGGGAAAACGCACAGGCCCCGCGCGCACGCAGGGGTAAGAAAGCACAAATGCTATGATTAAAACTGGTGCCAATGTTTCCAAATGAAACACTCCGAGCCATGAAGCCTTATCCAAAGCGGGGTCCACTCAGATGATTTCTCTTCCCTTCCCGACATTTTTTTTCGTCCCCCATATCTGAGCAGAGCCGCCGCCGGCCTGCCCCCATAGCCAAGGGTCCCAGACCAGCGCCTTTCCAAACTCTGGCGCTGCTTGCGGCGGGGGTCGGGGTGGGGGAGAGGGATCCTTTCTTACAGCCCCAAAACGAGTTTTCTCCTTTGATTTCGGGGTGCCGTTGCCAGCTCACGGGAGTGGATCGCGGCTCTGTAATCTGCCTCGATCGATAGAAAGCCAGGAGGCGGAAGGAAGGAAGGAAGGAAGGAAGGAAGGAAGGAAGGAAGGAAGGAAGGAAGGAAGGAAGGAAGGAAGGAAGGAAGGATCGATCTTTGGAGAATCATGTTTTTCCAGATGGTGATGAACTGCAACTCCCAGCATTCCGCACTCTTCTACAATGCTTTTTAGGGCTGCTGGGGATGGTAGTCCAGTAAGGTCTGGAGACACACACAAACACACACAGAGAGAGAGAGAGATGCCCTAGCAGGGAAAATGGGCCGCGTAATTGCTGCGGCTTTACTTGGAGGCATTCTGCAGCTCCTGAAAATCACTTTAACCAATTTTCCCTGGTTCAGCAAAGGCAACAAGTAATAAAACAAGCAACAGGTACCAGTAATAAAATAGCCCAAATTGTCCTTTCCAGCGCAGATGAAAAAAACCAGGGAAAGGGAAATCGCATCTGCCTCTTTGACCAACGGGAAGAGAAGCGGTAGGAAAAGCACTGCATTTCAGCCTGGGCACACAGCCTTGCCCGCAGGCAAGGACGCACAAGCAGCTCCACACAATTTTCCCAGGGAGGAGGGAGAGGCTCTGGCGGAGCAGCCCAGCAGCAGCGCGAGCAACGGCCCAGACCTGGCTCGGCTCAGCCCGGCCACCCATGCAGCTGAGCCGGTCGGGGGCTGTGAACGATGATGCTGCAGCGGCAGGAGCAGGCGCTGTTGGAGAAGGGCGCCCTGGAGGCTGAGGAGCCGGCGGAGGAGGAGGGCAGTGGCGGCCAGAGCAGTGTCTCGGTTCCTACGACCATCGGAAATATGTGTTTTCCAATGGTCTTAGGCGACCGCTGTGAAAGCGTCGTTCGGCCCCGAAAAGGGTCGCGACCCACAGGTTGAGAACCACTGCTCTAGAAGATTAGAAACAGCACAGAATGTAGTTAAAAAGATGCCAAGAAATAGCTCATCAAAGGCAAAAAAAACATAGGAATTACTTCTTTGCAACATGTTGCATCAGGGGTCCCCAGCCTCTGGTCTGCAGACCAGTACCAATCTGCAGCCCTTTGGGAGCCACCTGGGAGATTCCATCTGTGCAAGCAGCAGGCGCACAGGTGAAACCATCACCTCCCTTCAACTGCCACCACTGCTGCCAGTCCATGGAGCTGGGAAGGTTGGGGACCACGGTGCTGCATAATCCTGTCTTTCCTATCATAATTCTCTTATGTATCAAGAAAAACATATATAAATCAACTGGGTTGGGCTGGGTTGGTTTGAAGCTGTAGTTCACATCAAAAATTTCTCTGATTATTTATAACCTGAGCTGAAGATTGCAATGTCATATTTAATAATTATTTAATAAAGCCATTTAAAATGATGTTTCTAGAATAGATAATTGCAATGCAACTTTAACATAGTTTCTGAGTATGATAAAGACAGTGATGACCTGAGTCACTTATATAAGGTGTCCTTATACGACATGATTAACTAGCTCAAGTAAAGGCATAGAACAGGCATGTTAAACTGCTGGCCCACGGGCTGGATGCATCACACTGAAACTGGGGTGTCGCACG
Source organism: Bothrops alternatus (assembly GCA_034064705.1). Classification (NCBI taxonomy): domain Eukaryota; kingdom Metazoa; phylum Chordata; class Lepidosauria; order Squamata; family Viperidae; genus Bothrops; species Bothrops alternatus. The sequence goes on from JARGCV010000286.1 coordinate 2,500,130, forward strand.
ATGTCACGAGTTTGACATGCCTGGCATAGAAGATTCATTTGCACAACACTCTGAGATTGTTATCTTTGGGTAATGTTTTTGTAGTGACTTATGTTGTGCAAATTCAACCCAAGTGGTTGTTTTTATCATTCAATGTGGAAGTCTCTGTTATACTCTTGGTATTCCTAGGATGCCTCCAAGCCAAGTATTAAGTAAGGTTAATATAGTTCACTGAGTCAGATGAGAACATACATTCTGCTACTTATTGGGCTGAGGTAGCACTCATGATCCAAACAAAAATAAATCCCACTGAGTTTCTTAAGGGTGGTTTCCACATAAGAGTGGCAGCCTAAGTGAGAATTTGAATTCATACCTTACATTAAATCATAATTACGGGACCGCCTGCTGCCTCACGAAACCCAGCGACCGGTTAGGGCCCACAGAGTCGGCCTTCTCCAGGTCCCGTCAGCCAGACAGTGTCGCCTGGCGGGGCCTAGGGGAAGGGCCTTCTCTGTTGCGGCCCCGGCCCTGTGGAATCAACTCCCCCCGGAGATCCGTATCTCCCCCACCCTCTCCGCCTTTCGTAAACTCCTTAAGACACATCTCTGCCGACAGGCCTGGGGCGGTTGACATCTTGCCCCTAGCCAGTGTATGTTTGTGTGTACGTTTGCTGAATGAATGGTTTCTTAATTTAGGGGTTCTCTTTTTTATATATGTATTTTTTATATATTTATTATGTAGTTTTTTATATTGGATTTCTATTTATGCTGTGAGCCGCCCTGAGTTCCCGGAATAGGGCGGCATAGAAATTTAATTAATTAATTAAATAATAATAATAATAATAATAATAATAATAATAATAATAATAATAATAATAATAATAATAATAATAATAATAATAATGCGATGTATTGCACTTGGGATAGCCCATTATGCAAAGACTGCTGTTTCTATAATTATTCAGTAAAACATGAAAGCAAATAAGGGCTGAATGCAATATATGAGCCTAGTTAGTAGTTTAGGATCTCTGAAGTTTACACTGTGAAAGTAAGCAAAGCTATGCTTACCATAGATATACCATTGTTTCCCACTGCTTCCTTCTAGATGGGTTGGGACTACCATTTTCAGAATTCCTGAATAACACGGATGAAGAATTTTTTCAACTATATTTCTGAATTCTTGGGAAACTACCAGATTACATAGCTTGCCAGTAAGACGTGGAAAAAAGAGAAAGATAAACAAACAGTTCCCCATTAGCCATGCTTAGCTCCAAATATCATGTCCGATTGCGGACCCAATACTTTGAGAAGGATTCAGGCAAGAGGTTCAGAGAAAGACAGTGGGGATGATAATAAGGCCATGAATTAAGGGCAAATCCAAATTGCCTTCTTATACTAAGGTAAAAAAAAAGCCCAGTGGCCATTTACTAAACACAGTTCTGCCTGTATCTTTTTGTTTCTCAGTGTCCTCTCTCAGCTGAGATAGCCTAAGACAACTTAAGGTGTCACATTCTTATGTTTTCCCTAATGTGCCAACTCAGGATACTCTGAGCAAGCAATGGGGGTATTGATGTGCATCAAGGTGGTGGCCTAACATGATGTACTCCATGGCAGCAATATTGTGGCTCCGATACATCCTTCCGGTTTCTGGAGAACCACTTTAGATTGGCCCCTGATCTGTTCATTACCCCTCAGTCTTTTTTGAGTTGCAGAAATGCTTAGAACCCTGGATTCCAAAGCCCCTGTAATTTATTTTTTAAGGGATTGGTCGGCTGATCAAAATAGAGAGTGTGAAGCCATGAAATTCATCAGCCCATCCTGACTTAACATAAATAATTGAAAATGCAACAGAATGGGTTTAGCTCTAGTGTTTCAGCATAGACTTGTTATGGAGACACAATAATTTATTTATTTATTTATAATCAAATGTATATGCCGCCCTTCTCCTAGGACCCAGGGCGGCTTACAACAAATCCGTCTGTTAGTTTATATAAGTACCCTACATCCCGGTACATTCAGGACTCTTAATACATTGAAGTTGATATTAAATTAATCCCTGTTCTAGATTTGTTCAACACATGAAATAACTAAAGCCTGGGTTGAGCAACATATTAAATCACAAAGTACAATCAGGATGTAAGCAGGAGGCTTAAGTATGTTATGTTGTTTCCAGGTAATCTGCAAATGGAGCCTAACATAGAATACGTTGCAATAATTCATGTGAGTGGTGATAAGAGCTTTAGTCACTGTGATTTGCGTCATCTTTTCAAAGATAACCAAGTCAAGAAACAGCAGTTTTGACTTGTTTATTTGTTTAAATATAGTTTTCGCATAACCATGACCTAGGTCAGGGCTTTTCAACCAGTGGTACAGGTACCACCTGTGGTACATTGGCACCTGGCAGGTGGTATGCGACCATCCTAGAAAAGGGGTAGTGGAGGAGGGGAATGAGCTGAACCGGTGGCAGCACCATACAAGCCTGAGCGAGAGATGCCTGGAGCTGCGGGCTGTCAGGGCTCAGCGGAAGCGCCAGGATCAGTGCCAGGCTCCAGCTGGAGCTCAGCGCTGATCCTGGCGCTTCCGCTGAGCCCAGAAGAAGCGCCGATCAGCTGGAATGGTGCAGCCTCTCCAGGGTCTTGTGATTTACATTCAGATGCTTGGCAACTGATTCATATTTATGACGGTCACAGTGTCCCAGGGTCATGTGAAGTGACCAAAACCTGCTACAATTACCCAGCAGACGGGGGGAATAAAAACCAAACACTCCCCCACCTCCACTGCCAATCCTCAACAGAAATGCTCACAACAATGAAAACCTCAGACAGGAGGAAGAGCGCCACCAGGCAGGCAGGCAGGCAGGTGTCTTGCTCAGCTGTGGCTTGGGGGGCACTTTTTTTCAGTGCCATTGTAACTTCGAACAGTCACTAAGCGAACTGTTGTAAGTCGAGGACTACCTGTACTTTATCACTTTTTTCCTTTTTTTTTTTTTGGGTTATCAAGTTTTTGACACCTTGCTAGGCGACTGGTGGTACTCGGATATTGCCATATCCTAAAAGTGGTGCAATGGGTGAAAAGGTTGAAAAGCCCTGACCTAGGTAACACACAGAAAATTAAAATCAACAAAACATCATACACAGCAATAGAAACCTAAGATAGTAATGATGATCATATTGTATAACATGTTCCTGAGGCTAAAAATTCCAATATTAATAGACCAGTTAGGGCATGACGACAGAATCTGAAAAGCCTGATAACGCCCCTTTCTACTTCAGCTTGCATCAAATATAATCAGAGGCAAGATGTGTTGATTTTCTTTCTCATGTGTTCTACTTTCTCAGGACTTGGATATTCCTTCTGAGATGCCCTTCCCAGTTTTTCAACCAAATCTACATTCCATCACAGGCTAAATCAGCGGTTCTCAACCTTTTGCAGGCTGTGACCCCGACCTGCGCCGCGCATGCGTGGCGCGACCCCAACCTGCACTGTGCATGCGCGGCATGATGGCCTGTACCGCGCATGCGCGGCGGTCCGCATCACGCATGCGCGTGCGCATGCGGCTGCCCGCATCACGCATGCGGCTGCCCGCATCGCGCATGCGCGGCACGACGGCCCACATCGCGCATGCGCGGCATGACGGCCCGCATCGCGCATGTGTGGCGCGCGTGACAGCCCGCATCGCACATGTGTGGCGCAACGGCCCGCATCGTGCATGCGCGGTGCTACCCCGCGCATGCGCGGCGCTGTCCCCTGCGCCGGCTGAGGGGAAAAGGGGAAAAAATGGCGGACTGCGGTGTTTGGCGACCCCCGTGAAATGGTCGTTCGACCCCAAATGGGGTCGCGACCCATAGGTTGAGAACCGCTGGGCTAAAGTGTCATACCAACCGGGTCGTAATTAGTACATCACCCAAATCTGGGCAAAGACTCACTGGTCACAACTTCCATCAACCTATCAATAAACCATGAAACTAGGAAGACCCCCTAAGTTGCTACTTCTTTCTTTGAGGGAGGGGAGCATCACATTTTTTTAGAGTTATTTACAACAATCCCTTCTGTATAAACAACAATTCAAATTAATTTGACCACAATTTCTGATTTTTCAGTCCCAGTACAGAAATGAAGAGCCTCCTAACACTGGTTCAAAACTTACACAGCATGACTGGATTGCGCCAGGTTAGAAATATGTAACTGAGTATCTGCTAAAGCAGTGTTTCTCAACCTGGACAATTTTAAGGCACGTGGACTTCAACTCCCAGAATTCCACAGCCAGCGTTGCTGGCTGTGGAATTCTGGGAGTTGAAGTCCACGTGCCTTAAAATTGTCCAGGTTGAGAAACACTGTGCTAAAGAGACAGATTTTGTGTTCAGAGGGAAACCATTGAATCCTTCAGCATTCTGCAAATGAGGAGCCACCAAGCCAATTTCTCTTCCCTCATTGTCACCAACTAGTACTGGTTACTCAGGTAGGAGTAAAATGATCGGAACATCATGCGCCTAATAAAATAAGGGTGGAGCACTTCCTACAACCAGATCACAATGCAGGTCATTGGCCAGAGGAAAAAATGAACTCTTTTGACTTCATCAGAGTCCAGATGGCAAAAGAATTCTCACATGCTTCAACTCCAAACATTGCTTCAGGCACTATATCACTTTGTGTGTACAAGGAGTCATTATTATAGCAACTTGCTAAATAGTTAAGTGTTGTATTAATTGGGCACATCAATCAGATGGCAGTTCTTCCATCTTGGTATTTCTTAAGAGGCAATAGGCGACTTTGAAGAAGGCTGCCTAAGGATCAGCTTCTGGTGCAATAAGGATAGAGAAGTATGCATATGTCATTCTGTCACTGCTCTAACCATGATAGTGTAGACTCAGATATTATATATAGTTTGAATAAGTACTTAAATTTATTTTTCATTTCTCTTCAATATTCTATATTCTTGCTTAATCTCATGGAGGTTCTCATTACACCAGGGATACTTCCTAGGATTAGCCAACAGAAAGAGGCTACTCGAGAGAAACCATGCTGAGACTCTTGGCCAATTCCCTTTTACAGGCATCAAATGAATGTTCTAATAGCTACAGTGGAAAATTCACCTAGATAATCATAGGTGGTTTACAATAATATTAAATAATAAATAAAAAAGACCAATTTTTACAAGACCACTGTGTCCCAACCCAGAATGGGACAACTCTCCATGGCCAACTTTCTGGAAGACAATTCGCTGTGGGATAACTCACCAGAGGACAATTCAACAAATACAAAAGTTAAATTAATTTCAACAGAATGGTGGTCAGTAATAAAGAAAGTCAATCCAGAAATACAAAAGTTACAGTAATTTAAGACAAAACTGTGCTCACCAATAATAAAAGAACTGAATGAAATGATTAATACAGTGCTGAATTGTTCTGCAGTGAGTTGTCCTGTGGCGAGCTGGCCATGGTGAGTTGGTCATGGTGAATTGTCCTAGACCAGTGATGGGAAACCTTTTAGAGACCGAGTGCTCAAACTGCAACCCAAAACCCATTTATGTATTGCTGGGTGCTGGGTGCCGGGTGGGTGGGCCCACTTGGCAGGCGCAGCTACAGTGGGCTTGGCAGACTGGGTGGGAGTGGCCACTGAATGGGTGTGGCTGCAGTAGTCATGGCAGATTGGGTGGACATGGCCGGGGTGGGCATGGCCACCTAGATGTTGCTTATGGGGAGGGACACCTGTGGGAGCCGGGCAGGATTGGGGGAGATCCAGAGGATCTCTGGTGGGTGGGATGGTGGGCTCCCCAATGGTGGCTGCAGGCTGGCTGGCCTTAGGCCAGTGATGGCAAACTTTTAAAGACATGTGCTGGGGCGATGGCGCGTGCCCACAGAGAGGGCTCCGCGTGCCGCCTCTGCCACACGTGCCATAGGTTCGCCACCACTGTCCTAGACCCATCCCAACCACAGTACTGCAAAACTCTTTAATATTTGCTGGGTTCATTCCTATCCTAGCCCTGGGTAATCCTTGACTAATAGACTATTAGAGAGCTCATAATTTAAAATTGTTCCAGAGAAGACAAAAGTTGTTGGTTAAGTTGATTATTACTCCAAAAGTGGGAGAAAGTACAACAGAAAGATGACAACAGTTCTAGTTTTAGTATTAGAAAATATAAACAGATGCATCACATTCAACTAACCCAATCTGTAATAAGAGATAATGGACCTTTGCTTGTATTCTAAGGACATTATTAGTTTTTCGTTTGTATATGTATGTGTGATAACATACAGTTACCAATGGCTCTAGGTTAACTTATCACATATACATCCAGATAGATTTGTTCTTTCTAACATGGGGGAGATAACAAGTTTTTGTACCCTATACCCTAAGAAAAAATGGTGAGCTGACAAGGAGGAGAAATCTGGTGATGTAAATAAAAGTTATATGGAAAGAAGGAGAAGCAATGTCAGTGCTTTAGATGGCAGACAGTATGGCTTCTGGACAAAATTGGCTGTTGACTGTTAATTTCTACGATGGCCTAAGACAGTGGTTCTCAACCTGTGGGTCGCGATCCCATTTGGGGTCGAACGACCATTTCACGGGGGTCGCCAAACACCACCATCCGCCATTTTTTTTTGGTCAGCCATTTTTTTTGGTCGGCCATTTTTTTGGGGTCGGCCATTTTTCCCCCCTTTGCGATGCGGGCCATCACGCCGCGCATGCGCGATGCGGGCCTGCCATTTTTTTTTGGTCGGCCATTTTTTTGGGGGAGGTCGGCCATTTTGTTCCCTTTGCTATGCGGGCCATCGCACCACGCATGCACGATGCAGGCCCTCCATTTTTTTGGGGTCAGCCATTTTTTTTAATTATTTTTTTGGTCGGCCATTTTTTTATTTTTTTTTGGTCGGCCATTTTTTTGGGTCGGCCATTTTTTCCCCTTTGCGATGCGCACGCCATGCATGCGCGATGCGCCCGTCGCGCCGCGCATACACGATGCGGGCCGGGATCGAGCCCCAGAAAAGGTTGAGAACCGCTGGCCTAAGACAAACCTTTTGAGTTGATTGTGAAGAGAGAGTCCAAAGACCACATGGGACAAATGTATCCTGTCCTATTTCTGGGAAGCCAAGAAACAGAGGGACATCATATCCAGCCAACCAGAGAAAACAACTTGCAGCCCAAAGGGGGAAAAGCTCAGCCAATGCAATTATGCTCTTTATTTATTTCTAAGTACAAACCAGGAATACAGAATAGAAGTACAAATTGGTTCAGATTTAGTCAATGTTCTAGATGGCATACATGAAAAGATAGACTTCACCAGAAAAAGGAATCCTTGCTTTGATTGTTGAAAAGAAATATTGCTTTACAATTTCTGACAACTAGATCAGTGGTGGGATTCAGCCAGTTCGCACCATTTCAGCAGATCCGGTAGCTAATTTTTTGTTGCCCAGGCCCAGAATGGACTTCCGGAAGCGGCATCCATACAGAGAACCGGTTGTTCACATATTTGAATCCCACAACTGAACTATATTACTTGTTGGTTCAATGTTATTTTATGTTTTTAATTGGTGCTTTGCAGCTATTTATCAGTAAGAAAGAAAGGAGAAAAGAGAGAAAAGAATGTGACATGTTTAGTTAAGATAACTTGATGAAAGCTCTGCCTGGATCGAAAACCTGTTTTGTTTTGCTGGGTTAAGAAATAGCAAAACAACAACAAAAACAATCACAAGAAGTGAGGTTGCTGCATTTTGAATAAAATCCTGTAAACCCGAAAGCTCTCATGAGAGTGTGCATGTATGTCTGTATGTACTCTTCACCTGAGGGGGTTATTCTATGTGCCACAATCCATGAAGTGGGAACTGGAAGCAGCTCCATCATCCCTGCCGATCTGGAAGCCATTGGAAATAGTTTCCCCCCCCCCATCACTGGGGGCTCAGCACTCAATTGGGGAGGTCATGTTTTGGCTATTTATCAGTTTGCTTAATTATTTTTTTACTTTTATTTTTTTACTATTTTAAGTTGCTTTGGATGGATATTGAGAAATTGAGAAATTATTTGGCTGGTTCTCTTTGTTGTATTTATTTGTTAATCACCTAGGATGGTAAATTGGTTAAGCAAGGTGATTTAATATGTAGCTCACAAAGTTCAGATTCCACTTTTGCCCATTCTCTATAATGGTTGGAATCTGTGCACTAAAATATCAAGTTGTCAGATTTTTTAAAACAGATATTACTGCTAATTACACAATTTTACTTTATAACAGATCCTGCTGCTGCTGCATAAAGCTTTGGTCTCTATTAACAGTCAAAATCTATAAATGTCTCCCACAACCATTGTAGCATAATTTGTCATAGATTATAACTTGCTTCACTAGATGCATGGAATAGTTTTCTGAGATAGTGTACCAATTGTTGAGGAAATAGAAGAATTGTAAACAAGGATACCAGCAGTATGTGGAATATATGTGATATAAGAATGGTTATTATCTTAATAATAGTGGCAATGCACAAAATATAATGAACTGATTAATACATATGTGTAATCTCTGTTGCTGCTGTTGTTGTTGTTGCTGCTGAAGTCACAGGTGATAAAACCTAATGATCTTTTAAGCCTCTCTTTAAAATCCTGCTTTTAAAAACTGCCCTAAAATCTGATTGGCCCAGAAGTCAGGCCACTGATAATCTTACAAAGATATCAATCCCTTTAATAAGCTCCTAAGAAAACATAATATCAGGCACCACGCACAAAATGGCATTTCTATTGCAATTACCAGATCCCTTAAAACTTGGAATATAGGAGAGTCTCTTGCATTATCTGTGGCAAAAACAAATCAAATCACATCATTTATTCTCAGGAAGAGATGCTTTTAGTTCTACTGATGTAGCATATCAATCAAAACCCATGTATTGGGTCCAATAGAATGATAGTATAAAAGAGCAGTGTAGTCAGATATACTTCTGAGCCAATGCATTCGTTTGATTAATTTACACCCCACTTTTATTGTGTACAACTCAAACCAATGTTTTTATCACAATAAACACATAAGCTAAGTTTGGCTAAGTGAGAAAATGACTGGTGCAAAGTCATCATTTATTCTGCTTACTGAATTACCTCATTTTCTTACAGTTGGATTTATGAAAACATACTAAATCAAAACAATAACAGCAACAATCTAAAGAAAGTTGTGTGAATACACTTCTTAGGATTTTAACTGTTGTAGTTAACCATATGGTGTAAATAAAGTCCTTCACTACAAAGGGGTATTATAGTGAACATCACCAGTAAATATATTTTATTTTCTCTTACTGTAAATAATTCATTTTTATCTCTTATAAAGAAGCTTCAGTTCATAAAAGCAGATCATCACCTTCATCATCATTATCATCATCTATTTTTTGTTAAAAATACTATATTTCAATTTCTTTATTCAAATCATGAATTTTAAATTAATAGAATACCTGCTATTGACACCATGGCTGGGTTTTTAAGGCAAAGATAAAATGGGGCTGGCAACTTATAACTTAGCAATGCTGTTGTTACTGGAATGGCAAATGAATCCAGAACAAAGCTGTATTCAGACACGAGTATTTGAACATGAAGGATGATTTTCATAGAGAACTCTCTACAATCCAACACCATTAGGGTTGTAATTAAATATACTGTATATAAATTAAAGCAATCTCAATCAATATGATATAACCTAGACTAGGGGTCTTCAAACTTGACTCTTTTATGCCTTGTGGACTTCAACTCCCAGAATTCCTCAGCCAGCAGTACTGGCTCAGGAATTCTGGGAGTTGAAGTCCACAAGTCAGAAAAGGGCCAAGTTTGAAGACCCCTGACCTAGATAATTATGTTGAACCAGATGAAGATATTTTCCTTTTAAATTTTAAATCTCTGAATGAAGTGAGAAGCACCCTGTGCTAGACACCCTCTAATTCCAATAGTCATAACACATAGCCATATTCTATTATTTTTCCATTGTTGTAATTTAACTTTCTTTCAAGTTTTTCTTCCATTTTGTATCCAGTTTTTGATTTGCATCCAGTTTACATCCAGTTTTTGTTTTTGTCCTGTTTTGCTATCTAACTCTTATCTAAGTAAATTTCTACAGGTACCATAATATGTGGTGCTGTTTTTTTAAAAAAGTTCTGGTTTTTTTCTTATGTAGTTACAGCACAATGGAAATGTTAATAGTAAACAATTGGCTTAAGATTGAAACCATTACAATAAAACCTGTGATGTGAGTTGCAGCCGTGTGTGTGTGTGTGTGTGTGTGTGTGTGTGTGTGTGTGTGTGTGTGTGTGTGTGTATCTATCTTTCAATTATGTCAGATTTTTGGAACTGGCCTGGACAAATCCTTGCAGTTTTCTTGGCAAGATCCTTCAGAAGGGGTTTGCCATTCCCTCCTTCCTAAGGCTGAGAGTAAATGATTGACCTAAGGTCATCCAACTGGTTTTATGCCTAAGATAGGACTAGAACTGACTTCTAGTCACAGTCCCCAGTTTCTAGCTTGATGCCTTAAAAACTTCACCAAACTGGCATTATAGTATTTATATTATATTATATTATATTATATTATATTATATTATATTATATTATATTATATTATATTATATTATATTATATTATATTATATTATATTATATTATATTATATTATATTATATTATATTATATTATATTATATTATATTATATTATATTATATTATATTATTATATTATATTATATTATATTATATTATATTATATTATATTATATTATTATATTATATTATTATATTATATTATATTATATTATATTATATTATATTATATTATATTATATTATATTATATTATATTACACTACACTACACTACACTACACTACACTACACTACATTATATTATATTATATTATAATATTATATAAATATTATATTAACATATTACACTACACCACACTACACTACCATACAGACAGTCCTTGACTTACAACAGTTCATCTAGTGACAATTTGAAGTTACAACATCATTGAAAAATATAACTTATGACCATTTTTCACACTTACAACCATTGCAGCATCCCCATGGTCAATGTGATCAAAATTCTGATGCTTGGCAACTGACTCATATTTATGATAGTTGCAGTGTACCAGGGTCAAGTGATCACCTTTTGTGACCTTCTGGCAAGCAAAGTCAATGGGGAAGCCAGATTTACTTAACAACTGTGTTCCTAACTTAACAAATGCAGTGATTCACTTAACAATTGTGACAAGAAAGGTCATAAAATGGGGCAAAACTCACATAACAAATGTCTCACTTAGCAATGGAAATTTTGGGCTCAATTGTGATCGTAGGTTTAGGACCTATTCCTATTCTATTCTATTCTATTCTATTCTATTCTATTCTATTCTATTCTATTCTATTCCATTCCATTCCATTCCATTCCATTCCTTATTCTATTCTATTCTATTCTATTCTATTCTATTCTATTCTATTCTATTCCATATTTTCTATTCTATTCTATTCTATTCTATTCTATTCTATTCTATTCTATTCTATTCTATTCTATTCCATTCCATTCCATTCTATTCTATTCTAATAACATTACATTATATCATTCAGATTTCATTATTATCTTGTTATAAAGATTTATAACAGCAACATAGAAATGGGGGAAAAAGAAAAACTTAGCCATTTTCATGAGAAGTCTGCCCATTCAATTATTTATTTGAAGGAAGGCTAATATAGCACATTATGCAGACTCAGCCATGTGAAGTTGGAAAGTGAGAGCATCACGTCTCATTCCCTACTTAGTCCAAGAAGAAGAATCTCAATATCCCCAATAGCTGTCCCTCTGCTGCTCCAAGAATATCCACTAGAAAGGTCATCATCTCCCTTAGTTCCATTCTCAAACTCCTCTTATTGCTAGGAATAAGACTCTCTTTCTGAATAGTTTTATTTTTTCAGATATCAGGGAAAGCCCAGCCTATGAAATCCACTCTTTCATAAACTGTGTCAGATCAGCTGCTGAATCTAGTCCTCTGCAGAGTGTAGAATCCAGATATACCAGACAGACAGCTCTCTATAATTTTGCTAGGAACATGCCCAGTGAAGACTAGTCCATCTCTTCTCTAATTATGCCATCATGCATTCTCTTCATCTTGCTGTTTTCTAATATTCAATCTTTCATTTTAGACAGCCTTTTTGAAATGGATAAGTATTGAACTGATTGGTTCCAATTCTTTTCCATATGATTTTTCTTATGACTCATTGGTACCTTTAGTACTTTATTATAGAAAGGTACCATCTACATGGTATCTATGAAAATAATTCTTTCTTTCTAAAGCTTTGCACCTCCTTCTCCTCTGCTTCTTGATGGAGCAAGTATTTAGAAAAACATACCTTTCCGAAAGTCTTCTCCGACAAATGAATCCCAAGCCGCCACAGGCTTCCTATGAAAGGAAGCCGAAAAGGTCCTGGTGGATAGCGTTTGCGTTCGTGTAAGCAGAACTTTTTCAAAAAGCTAAAAATCATGTATGGAATCTTAATGATCCAAAATAAAAGTTGTTGCAACATTATTCTGCCTTCTCACTCTCTAATTTTGGATGCCTGCTGTATCACCTTTGGGGAGAAAACCGTCTTCTTTATCAGTTCCTTGGTTTCCTCTGAGATATTGTTCCTTCTTTCCCTTTGTTGTTCTGCTACTATCAGCCTTTATATATCTCTACTTATTATGATACCTTCTGACACTTCAATCAAGAAGCCCAGGAATGTGATTGTCTATGGATGTTTGAGATAGAATTAATTACTAAAGAGGTGAGAGAAACATTTGATGAGATATTTAATACCAAAGGTCACTCTAACCCAACCCTGGCCATGCATGTGATCAATTATCAGTCATATTGTTTATGTACAACTAATGAAGGAGAATATTTGTAGCTCAGGGTTGAAATGAGGGGTTCTTAGTGCTCTTTGAGCTTGCTTGTTTTTTTGCAGATGTTTCATTACCCTGTCTAGATCAGGGGTCCCTAACCCTTGGTCCATGGACTGGTACTGGTCCACGGCATGCCAGCAACCAGTCCACACAAGCTAGCAAAGCCCCATCCATGGGGTGCAGGCAACACACAAAACCACGCCCCCTCCAGTCCGCAGAAAAAAACTCTCTCCATGGAAGCAGTTCCTGGTGCCAAAAGGTTGGGGACCTCTGATCTAGGTAATATCATCAATGCTAGTAAGGAGTAGAGTTCGCTGTCAGTTTATATTCTGGTGTCTTGCCTGTCTGAGTGGGTGGGGGGTGATCTTAGGGATTCTTTGGCTGAGCTGTTTACTAATGGCTCTGTGCCAGTTTCTTGTTTGGGGTATTGCTTACTTGATTTTTGGTCTGAAGTGGACCTTGGAGTTAATCTATGCTGATCTGAGTGCTGATTACTGATAGAGAGATGCTGGAGACTTTTTTCCTTTGGGGCTGGTTGATTGTCTCTTTTGCATAGTTAATGTCTATGTGTTTATTGATGGCTGATTTGGCAGAGTGCCAGGCTTCTTGAAATTCCCTGGCATTTTTGGATTTGGCCTGGTCTAGGATTGTCACATTTTCCCAACTGAAACTATGGTTAAATCTGCCTATATATTGTGTAATTAAATAATTTTTGTCATGCCTTTGACTGCCAGTTGGTGTTCATGGATGTTGTTCTGCCACTCTTCTGCCTGTTTGTTCTACATAGTGGTTGCTGCAGTTCTGACATTGCATGTTGTAGATGATTCCTGTTTTTTCTTCTGGGGCTTCTGGGTCTTTTAGTTTGCATAGGATGTTTGCTTAGTTTGCTTAGGACAAATCAAAAGACCCAGCAAGCCCAGAAGAAAAAACAGGAGACATCTACAACATACAATGTAAGAACTGCAACAACCACTATGTAAGGCAAAGGATTATAACATAGCCCAAGGAGCATAACTCTGTATAGAGGTGGTTTTGTCTCAGAGTCTACTAACCTCTAAATCCATAGGTACCCCATCCTACTAGAATTATATCTTAACCTGTTTCTCCCCTACAGCCTCTAGACTTTGAGACAAGATTTTCAGTATTTCTCCAAGATAGCCTTGGATTGAGATGAATAAGAGAATACCATTAGCACATTCATGAGACCAAACTCCAGATTGTCAAATGGCTTCCCCTACTAATGTCTATTGATCAGTGAAGATGGGAAGATCAATATATACAATAATGCTTAAAAGATATTTTAAATAATTATGTGTCATCAAGTTAGCAACAACATAGATAGACTCCTGGACTGATAATGATGTTATCTGTTCAGTAATGTCCAACTCTTTGTGATTCTATGGGCCAGGTCTCCCCACATGCTCTGGATTATCTATCTGTAACCTGTCCCTTTAGATGTTCTTAAAATATATATAATTTATCAGTCTGACAAGTAGTGTATAAGCTCAAGTAATAAATCAAATTTCTAACTAAACTATGCCAGTGAATCTGAAGAATGACACAGTGGCAAACATATGGGAAGAGGTCAATCTACATTCCAACACCAAAGCAGAGGTGACTTAAAGAATGTACAAACTGTAATTACAAATAATTTTACATGGTAGTAAAATAATTTTAGGATCATTCAACACTAATTACAGCCCTACATGGAAGAAAAGGTGCCAGATATTCCAGCTGGCTTTAGAAAAGGCTGAAGAAAATGAAACGGTATTGCTGATGTACTCTAGTCTAGATAATTAAAGAACATCAAAGAAATACCAGAAAATTATTATTGATCATGTCAAGCTGTGGAATGTGCTTGGAAAAATGGGAATCCCAGAATATTTCATTATCTTCATGAGGAACTCATATACTGGCCAGAAATACAGAGAAACTCACTGATTCCTGGTTAGCAAAGGAGACAAAGCTATATACTCTCCTCTTATATATTCCACTTACATGTTGAATATATTAAGAAAAGCTTTATTGGAAGAAGATGAGCATGGTTTTAAATTTGGAAGAAGAAATACTTCAAATAATTGAAGTATTTGAAGTATTTTTTTCTGAGATAAAATGTTGGGAGCTCCACATTTAGTTTATATATTTTGCTATCAGTCTATCATACTTCTGCAATAACTTAGCTTATCATAGACAAACCAAAACTAAGACTAATGCTTCAAAAACTCCAACTCCAATGTTTACGGTATAAAATTTAAAAATTATGATGCGATGCTGACAAACATGCGGTCTCATTCATCACCATCTCCATAGAAGTTAACTATAGCCTAGTATGTTGCATTGCAAACTCTAGTAACAAAAACCAAGAAACTCCTTGAAAAAGTGAGATTAAAATTAAATATAAAGATGTCCAAATTAATAACAAGAGTAGAACAACCAGACTTAGAATTCACAATGAAGCTACTAATGAAGTGAGGAATTGTTTCTGCCATTTAGAATTTATTTTTTTATTAAATTCTTATGCTGCCCATCTCACTGTTTGCAATGACTCTGTGCAACTTATAGAATAATAAAAAGATAATACAAATGATTAAAATTAATTAATTAATTTAATTAAAAATATTAATTAAAAATTAAAAAACCAAGAGGATAGGAAACATGGGGGTTGGAATTTAATAATAATAATAATAATAATAATAATAATAATAATAATAATAATAATAATAATAATAATAATAATTTCTCTCTACCCTATCAGCCACCCCCATCAAAAAGCACCTCTATCAGGGCCTCAGGCTGGCATGACAGCTTTTAAGGTCCTCCTGGAAGACCAGTAATGTGGGGCCAACTTCACCTCCAGCAGATGAATATTCCAAGGGGAGGGGCCACTGCAGAAAAGGTCCTCTCTTGGATCCTGCAAGTCAAAATTCTTTGGTGGCATAGGAACAACAAGTTTTTCCCTTGCCAGAAAATCTAGATATATCTTTTTGCTACTTGTTTAAATTTATTTTGAAAACAAGAGGAAAAGTTGTTAAATTTAAACTCAACTTGCGATTTTTATAACTTTGTCAGCTAGAGACTTAAAAATTCACATGCAGTTCCATCTTAAAAGGGTTGAACAGGTCGATTGCAATGATAATGTTTCTAAGGCTAATCTTTTAAACACATTTTAGTTCAGTTTTTCATTTCATTTATTGGATTTCTATGCCGCCCTATTCTAGGAACTCAGGGCGGCTCACAGCATAAATAGAAATCTAACATAAAATACATATATAAAAAGAACCCGAGTTAAAAAAAAACAATCATCCAACAAACATGCACACAAACATACACTGGCTAGGGGCAAGATGTTAACTGCCCCAGGCCTGTCGGCAAAGATGTGTTTTGAGCAGTTTACGAAAGGCGGGGAGGGTGGGGGCGATACGGATCTCCGGGGGGGGAGTTGATTCCAGAGGGCTGGGGCCGCAACAGAGAAGGCTCTTCCCCTAGGCCCCGCCAGGCGACACCATCTGGCTGACGGGACCTGGAGAAGGCCGACTCCGTGGGCCCTAACCGGTTGCTGGGTTTTATGGGGCAGCAGATGGTCCCGTAAGTAATGCAAGTATTCCTTCATTCCAAAATAGCATTACAAACAGTTGTTGCAAACTGCTAAATATCAAATTTGCAATTGATGTTAAAATAACCTTAAAGTCATCCTTATCTATTGGTCCTGATGGTCTATGTGCTTTTTTCTTGAAAAAACCTTTTAGTATTCTAGCCCAGAGGTGTCAAACTAGCAATGTCACGTGACATGTCGTGACGTATCACAACTTTTTTTTAACTGCCAGCAATGGGTTAGGGGCATTATGAAGTTTTTTTTTCTGGAAATATTGTGTTGGTCATTAGAACTTACAAAATGTATGTTAGGCCAATCCTAGAATATTGTTCAATTGTCTGGAATCCTTACCACATATTGGGCATTAATACAATTGAGCGAATTTAAAACTACTTTACAAGAAAAGTCTTGCATTCTTCTGTCCATAATAGACTATCTTATGCTACTAGACTTGAAATTCTTAGTATGGATAGCTTAGAACTGCGACGGTTGTGGTCAGACTTAGGTATTGCATACAAAAATTGTATATAGTAACACCTTCCCTATAATTGTAAAGTAATGTGTGCGAACAACCACTTTAAACTTAATGTAAACTGCTCTAAGCTTGATTGTAAAAAAATAAATTTTTGTAACAGAATTGTCAAAGTCTGGAATATCTTACCTGATTCAGTTGTCTCAGCCATTAACTTTCATAGTTTAAATTTAATTTAACTTAACTTATGTGGACCTCACCCCACATCTAAGAGGTCCCTAAGGGGACATGCATAAGTGCACTAACATATCTATCGTCCCTGTCACATTTTAATTTTCTGATTTCGCTTGTTTCGGATTTGTAATTTTTGTTTGACAAATAAAAAATATATAGTGCATAATTTTTTTAAAACTGCTAGTATTTGGAAGAATATATTCACTTTTATCACAGAGATTCTACCAAACAATAGCAATTGCAAGTTCCCATCTCAGTAAATCTTTTCTTAATTTTAATATGATATGATATCACAAATATTAGCTATAATCATACACAAATATTTAACTTTTTATGCAATCTAAAAGCCAGTTTTCCCAATCAATTATTTTATCTTCTGGACTTGTGTTTTTGTTAACATTTTAGTTATCTCTTTATTTATTTTAAATCCAGGTAATGTAATAAAGTTGCCACTTTATAGGGCCATCTGATGATATAAGTACCATAAGCATGCTGTTGAGACCCAGTTATAAACAGGACCTTGGGTTAACCAAGCAAGGTAGAGAAGGTGATATCTGGAGATTGTTGGATGGGGAAAATGGGAGTTTAACACTAATAAAACTGATCAGCCCTTTGTTTATGGTCCACCCAGTTCCAAAAACTTCTAAACTTTTTCTGTATGGGGCTGCACTGTTCAAGAAACAGGTGCCAATTGTAGTCAGGAAAGCTCTTTCACAGATTATCTAATATGTCAACTGCAGTCCTCCTTGCATTGGAAGGTCCTACCAATCATTACTCATGCCTTAATCACCTTGTGTATGAATTACTGCATGGGACTCTACATGGAAATTGATTTGCAACTCTGTCATTCAGATCAAACTATCCCTTTGGTTCAACATCTGATGTGTTTAGACATTGACTCTGTAATCTGCTTTGCTCACAATAGGCAATTCCTTTCGTTGAAGGTATAAGCTTTTCAGTGACTCATTGGTTCCTTCTTAGAACATATTTTGTTAATCAATACATCTGGAAATCTTTTTCTGGGCCTTCAGTTTTCTGGAAGCTCTTCTAATCAGGCCAGGTGTGCACAGCCTTTCATCCAACCCAGTCATCTGGTCAAATGTTTTCCCTCGCTATCATTACCTGAAGTTACTCACAAGACATGTAGAGAAGTCAGACAGCTTTTCCAGCTACTTCCTAATGTTGCCTTTATTCTGGAGAGACATCACTTCTGCATTCATTCTACCCTACAAGATTATGATAAAAATATAAAAAGAGAAAGCCCATGTTGCTTGGCCCTCACATGACATCACACTTTATGACTCTGACACTTAGTGAAAGAAATTTTGGTCCCAACTGCCACTAAAGGCCAAAGAATACTATATTAATTTTCTTTCAATTAATTGTGAGAGTGGGATGCCTTAATGAGTCTATAAAAGAATTGGGATCTTCTAAAATTTATTGTTTAAAAAAATGTATAAAATAACCTAACATGCA
Source organism: Bothrops alternatus (assembly GCA_034064705.1). NCBI lineage: Eukaryota > Metazoa > Chordata > Lepidosauria > Squamata > Viperidae > Bothrops > Bothrops alternatus. The sequence goes on from JARGCV010000286.1 coordinate 2,518,765, forward strand.
CACTTATATAAGGGTAAATAGCAACCTAGTGCCCCTTTTAATTCTGTAATTCTTTTTTATATTGACAATATAATGTCAATATTTTTTCACTTTTATAGACTAACACAGAGCTTCCCAATGTTCCTGGCTTTGCAGACTGGCAGGAGAATGGATGGTTCTGTGTGAGTGGCTGGCAAGTGTGCGCACAGAGCCCCATTTGCACAAGTGGCATGAACGCATGAGCTGCCGCTCACTTAAATGGAGTGTGTGTGCATGCTCACCTGCTGCTTGCGCAAGTGAGGATGAATGTGTGTACATGCATGCACTCGCAGGCTGTTTCCGTGGCGCAATTGCAAACCCCTCATAGCCCAGAGGTTGGGGATCCCTGATCTAAACCATCAGGATGGAACAAAGCTAGAGACAGAGAATATAAAAGTGGGGCATATTTGTGAAATACAAACTTTACAACTTCAGTGGAACTAAATATTTGGAACGATTTAGACATCTTGGTTCAGCTTTTGCCAATCCGAAGAATGGACAAAGCTGTTTAAAATTGCAGGAAAAAAAATCCCCTATTTCAAAGTTGCATGTGGAAATTATTATTTCTTTTATTACCTCCAAATAATGTCATCTCTTTTTCTTCTAGTGGGGAGTGAAACATCCTTTCTTCCTCTAAACAGGAAAACCACTCACCAATCAAGCCACTGAGTCCTGGGATGAAAGGATGTGGCTTTTCAATTGATACTCTTTTTATTAATCATAATTTCTATCTTTATAATTATATGAGTATATAACAGAATGTCAGAATTGGAAGGGACCTGGGGGGGGTCTTCTAGTCCAGATTTCCCCAATGGCTTTGTGGATCAGCAAGGGTGGGGAGAGGGGATGGTTCCAGGTGAGTGGCCGGCAAGTGCTGACAGCTCCGTTTGCATGACTGGCAAGCATGCTTGCCTGCTGCTCGCATAAATGGAGACTGCGCATGCATGCTTGCCTGCTGCTTGCGCAAGTGAAGATGCACATTCATGTCTGTTTGTTTGCCAGCCGTTTTTGCCAGCTGATTGCAAACCCCTCAAGGCCCACTAGTGGCCCACGGCCCACAGGTTGGGGACCTCTGTTCTAGTCCAATCCCCTGTTCAAGCAGGAGACCCCAGGCTTATACCATTTCAGACAAATGGCTGTCCAATCTCTTCTTAAAAATCTCCATTGATGGAGGATCCATAGTGTGATAGCCTTTCCCAAAACTCCAGTGGGTCAGTACAACACTTAGCAGGTTTTTACCTATCTCCAACCTTTAAACAGAACCAGTTTGGTGATGTGATGGAATGTAGTAAGGATGTGGATTCCTTGGAGGAAGGGAATGCATTCCAAAGGACTAAGAGGTGATTCAGTCCAGATATTATCTGTGAGAGAAAGAGAGTAAAGACAGCACCTTTTTAATAGTATATAGAATATATTGTAGATGCAGAAAGCAGGATGCTTAGTTTTCCAAGATTTTTTTCTATAGGTATGAAACAATAAAAGTTTGGAAATATCACCAACTGTCATTCTTGGTTTTGGGTTTGACACATGTATTGGCTACCAACTCGGAGAGCATGAGTTCTAGCCCTGCCTTGGGCACAAAGCAAGCAATGTGATCTTGAGCGAGCCAGTCACTTTCTCTTAGCCAGTTTATTTGAAGGCCCACCTCTCCCCAGTGGAAGGCAGGCTAGATAATGGGTCCCATCTATTAGGGATGTACATTTGGTGAGACCACATAAAAGGCCCTTCTTGTTAGTGGCCCCTTCTCTATCGAACACCATTTCCCCAGAAATATGATTGACTCCCACCTTGTTACTTTCCCAAAAGTCCCTGTTGTTTTGTCAGGTCCATGAAATGAAGATGGAATCAATCAAGTGGTTGATCTGATTATGTTGCTGCTGCCATGAGGAGGGAATGTGGTTTTTATGTTGTGGAATTTTAGTATTATAAGCCATATACATTTGTTTAATAAAATAAATAAATACATACAAAATAGATGCTTACTTTTTCCATTTGAAATAGATAAAAATCAACAAATTCCTGTGGCTCACATAGGTTTTTATTTTTCTTTTGCTGTGCGATCTCCTTCTTTGCAAAAGTAATGATAAACTCTACAGCAAAAAATATTTTTTGGTAAGACCCTGGGAGATATTTTATGATAAATGGAAATGTTTCATAAATCTACAAGAAAGACAAGCAAATCTTGTAACAAGACCAGAAGGTCAAATGGACCATAAGTCAATTCTCATAAATTATCACCTTCAGCCACATCTGAAATTTGCCTCATATCTGAAATCATTCCTCAATTCTAACTACACGAAATTTTGGATAAAGGATATACTCTTGTTGTTGCTTAATAGCCATTACTGAATGCATAAAATATATAAAATTTCCAGGAGGATAGCAATGGTACACTGAACATGAGTCTGCTTTTGCAGAATTGAAAAAAATGTGATGAAAAAAGGAACCAGTGAATGAATTGGTTCCTCAAAACTGCTTCCCAAATTAAGGAGAGGATTATCCACAAGTTTGTTCCATGGAGAATCTTCCAGTGAAGAGATACTAAAAGGCAATCTCCAGTAGATTTGAGAGCTGGGGGACCTGGGGGAAAATCATTGCCTAAACCAGCAGGTCTCAACCTGAGGGTCGCGACCCCATTTGGGGTTGAACGACCATTTCACGGGGGTCGCCGAGCACCGCAGTCCGCCATTTTATTTATTTTTTTTTTGGTCGGCCATATTTTTTTTTGGTCGGCCATTTTTTCCCTATCGCGATGCGGGCCGTCGCACCGCGCATGCGTGATGAGCCCCGTCGCGCCGCGCATGCGCGGTGCGGGCCCGCCCTTTTTATGGGGGGGTCGGCCATTTTTTTTTTGGTCGGCCATTTTTTTCCCTATCGCGATGCGGGCCGTCGCACTGCACATGCGCGATGCGCCCCGTCGCACCCCGCATGCGCAATGCGGGCCGGGGTCAAGCCCCGGAAAAGGTTGAGAACCACTGGCCTAAACCATAATTCAGCATCTTCATAGAGACACTAGTTCATCCACCGTGTTTCCCTGAAAGTAAGGCCTACACCAACAATAAGCCCTAGCTTGATTTTGGGGGGTGGGCCTAATATAAGCCCTATCCCAAAAATAAGCCCTAGTTTTGGAGCAAGGCACACACCTAAAACCAAGCTAGGGCAGGCGTGAGGGTGTGGAGCTGCCCCACCTGCCCCACACCTACTTACCTTGCAGCCAGGCCTCTCCTTGCTGGCTCACTTCTTCTTCTGAGGCCTCTTCTGCAGCCAGACCTGCATTTCTCAGTCACAGGGTTTTCTGGAAGGCCTCTGCAGCCAAGAACTAAGCGATGGGTTCAATCCATAGCTGGGTTGTGCAAGACCTCAGCAGCCGAACACCAGGCGATGGATTGAATCCATAACTTGGTACTTGGCTTTTTAGGCCTTCTGGAAAGGCCTGACTGCAACATGCAGGCCTGAATGTAGCTGCGGAACCTCGGCCTCAGAAGAAGTGGTCCGGCTGGGTGGGGCTTTTGGTGCCGGAGGTAAGGTAAGGCCTACTCTGAAAATAAGACCTAGTGCCCCTTTTGGAGGCACAAAATAAAAAATAAGACCCAGTCTTATTTTCGGGGAAACACGGCATTTCTTCTCTTAACTACTTTCAGAAGCTCTTTATTATTGATTTTGTAGATGTTAAGAACCTTCCAAACAGCAAGTTTTATTTTGTCAGGAGAATCTTCTTCTACCATGGCTAAAAGAAGTTCTATGTAGGTTTAAAGATTAAAAAGTAAAACTTTAGTAAATGAAGGTAAATATATGTGTCCCAGGATAACGTTCCAGGATCCAACAGGCATGCTGATTTACCACCAGTTTATCAGGTAGGTACCAAGGGTGCATCAGGACAAGGAAACTATTAATGACTTAATACCCTAATTAACAACTAAAAACTACACACAACCACGAACCATATAAATACAATGCATATTCTGGAAAGAGAGAGGTTCTCTGAGGATGGGCTCCAGCATGAGCCCTAAAGTTTGGAAGAATAAACCTTTGGTCCAGGTAACTGACTCAGATTGGACCCTGCAGTAAAATTTTAATTTTTGGAAAACAACAAAACGGGAACTAGTATTTTGACTTTGAAAATTTAAGGGGCTAGATCAGCGGTTCTCAACCTTTTTCAGGCCGCGACCCCGACCTGCACCGCGCATGCGCAGCGCACGCGCGACGACCCACATCGCGCATGCGTGGTGCTACCCCACGCATGTGCGGTGCTGCCCCCTGCGCCGGCCGAGGGGAAAAGGGGGAAAAAATGGCGGACTGGGGTGTTTGACGACCCCCGTGAAATGGTCGTTCGACCCCAAATGGGGTCGCGACCCACAGGTTGAGAACCGCTGGGCTAGATGGACCTTAAAGAAGAGGTCCACAATCTTCTGGGTTGGCGGCCTGGAAGGAAAGGGGCAGATGCCTTTATGCATGCACGCACACATGCGAACAGGGCCGCGAACATACATGTGATGCGAACGGGGCCGCAATCGCATGTGTGACACTCATGGTAACACTAGTGCCCGCAACCCTCACGGCGATGCTAGCACCTGTGTGACTCTCACAGCAACCCTTGTGGTGACGCTAGTGCCCACACAATCCTCACAGTGATACTAACACCTGCACTACCCTAGTGGTTACCCTAGTGACCCTTGTGGTGATGCTAGCATGAGTGTGGGGGGGTGAGTGTGCATAGACACGCATGCTCACTAGCCAGCCACTCACGTGGCTCAGTGGCCAACAGGCCATGGACCAGCAGTGGGCCACAGCCCCAGGTTGGGGACCTCTGCCTTAAAGAACATTTGCAGTGGGGTGTTTTAAAACTTTATAAAGATTTTAAAATTAATTAGAAGAACTCTTTCCATGGGAAAATTTTGTCAATTGGAAATTAAACACATGATAAAACAGAACTTTAATAGAAGGAACCAGAGTGAGCTAAAGATAACAGCTCTGTAGGTATGCCACTTCAATCTTGTATCTTCTCCTCCAACATATGCCTCCTACATTCTTTTACTTCCTCCAATCCTTCCTCCATAATTTCCAAGCTGTTGCTGATCATCTGTTCCCCTCGGTTCCATTTCTGTTAAATCTTGATAAAACTTTAGTGCATTTCCAATGCAAAAATCAATAATCCTTTGAATGGGATATAATTCAAACTGCAGCCTCTGAAAATTAAAATTCACATCTTTCCATTTGACCTGATGAAGTGCAGTCTTCACCTGATTTAAATCTGGCAAAAGAAAATATTTATGTCTTTTTCTTAAAATCCATGTAGAGATTTCTTTGAAAGCATATTGTCATGGTTCCGACAGATGAATCTCTTCAAAAGAACTTCGAGGCATTGTTTTCTTTAAAGAATCTTTTATTCGAGAAACAAAATATCGGCACTACAGAGTTGAAGCCAAAAACTGAATCCCCCTCCCCTGGCACAAAGTAGCAAAGCACAATTCCCTCCTCCAATTAACAGTCATAAATCACATTCCCCAGTTAACTTGAAGGGTGGGCTTTCTCCCCATCTCTCCAGCCCGCCAAATCTCTATCAACTCTGGACCTAATAACCTTGGGTTCCCACGGCTGAGTTATTATTGTTATGACTAGCTGCACTCTCATCCACATTCCCTAGAGAAAAAATGGCTACCTTTCCATCTGTTGTCAAAGCAAGAGCATCCGATGTTAGCAGCATTGACACATATATGTTTAGGTTTTCAGCTTTTATAGGGTTAGGGTTTTATAGGGTGTCCTTCTTCCTTATCTTTATTTCCATTTTATCTTTTTTTTGTTTGTGTTCCACATGAACCATATTCAATTTATTATCCAGCAATTTTTCAATTTTCTAAAACTTAGCTTCTAAAGATTGTAATAATTTTTTAAATAAAACTTTTATCTCCATTATCTGTGTGCTTCCTGTCTAACTTTCAGCCAATTTAATAGCACACTCTAGTGACTGAAGAGAATAACAGCAGCTTTTGATTTCTCAAAAAACAGAAAGGGAGCCAAACACAGAGAGGTCCTCTAATTCAGGGATCCCCAGCCTGTGGGCCATGGACCACTACCAGGCCACGGCCACTTGGCCACTGGGCCACGTGAAGAGTTGGCCAGCGCACATGCACATGGGCATGCACTCACCCCTCCTGCACTTTCAAATGACTTGCACTTTCAAATGAACAATTTGGGAGAGTGTTGCAATCTCTTTCCTTATAAGCAAAAGAAACCCTGCACATTACCTGCCCCAGATGGCATAAATGCTTCTTTTGTGACAAAAGTGTCCTTCTTTGTCCAGAAAATGATTGGGGTTGGATTTTTCAAGTGTTTCCCATTGTTCAGAATCAAGGAGAACAGAGCACAGGTTTGGTAAAACAGCTGCTCCCTAAAATGAAGAAAGAAAGAAATGGAAACATCTAGATAAGCTGAGTTTGTTTGTTTATATTGTATCATATTTGCCATATAATGCTCAGTTTTCCAGGTGCAGCAGGCTCTTTTCAAGCTGTTCACTGTGGTCCTGCACATGCAGAAATATTCTGCTTCTCAGAGATAATAATAATAATAATAATAATAATAATAATAATAATAATAATAATAATAATAATAATAATAATAATAATAATAATAATAAAGTTGGAAGGGACCTTGGAGATCATCAAGTCCAACTCCCTGCTCAGGCAGGAACCCTACACCATTTCAGACAAATGGCTGTCCAGTCTCTTCACTTCCAGTGTTGGAGCATTCACTGCTTCTGGAGGAAAGTTGTTCCACTGGTTAATTGTTCTCACTGTCAGGAAGTTTCTCCTTAATTCCAGGTTGCTTCTCTCCTTGACCAGTTTCCACCCGTTGCTTCTTGTCCTGCCTTCAGGCGCCTTGGAGAATAGCTTGACTCCCTCTCCTTTGGGGCAACCCCTGAGAGCTTGGAAGGCTGCTATCATGTCCCCCCTCGTCCTTCTCTTCGTTAAACTAGACATGCCCAATTCCAGCAACCATTTCTTATATGTTTTAGCCTCTAGTCCCCTAATCATCTTTGTTGCTCTTCTCTGTACTCTTTCCAGAGTCTCAACATCTTTTTTACATCCTGGTGACCAAAACTGGATGCCGTATTCCAAGTGTGGCCTTACCAAGGCCTTGTAAAGTGGTATTAATACTTCATGTGATTTTGAAGATCCTCTTGGCATTCTCATCTGTCATCTTCAGTATATCTAAGAGGCAATAATTTATATGGAAAATGTCCTGTACTATGAATCTGCTTCAGGAACATTGGTGTACATTGCTCCTACTCTTGTTTTTTCCAGTGAAGATCCTGATTCTCCCCACACACACTTTGACTCCCACCCCTTTCCTACTGAAAGCAGCTGAGAGACAAATGGGGAGAATGAATGGTCCAGGTTTATACTCCACTGCGAAAGCTTATGTTCCCAAGGACTTGTACTGTATATTTTCCATTTTTGCTTTAAGTGCCCTAAAAACAGCTATATATTGTTAGAAGAATATACCATTTCAATGCTCATCTTCTGAGCAAATTTAAAAACATTTTCTCCTATAGCAGGAAAAATGCAAAGATTCCCAAAAGAGCAAGGGCTTTTGTGTGAGACTACTCACACAAGAGAATAGTAGGTCAGGAAGGAAAAGATGATGTAGTGCACTGTGGAGGATGCAGGACTGGCATGCTAAATACTGGGGAGAAACAATTATGAGAGGCAGTTATAGGTGCTGCAGAATAGGCTCCCAATCAAACCCACTAATGCAACAACTGATGTACTACACCCTGGAAAAAAAAACCTAGGCTGTGGGAAATAAAAGTGGACCATTCTAAAGCTTATGCAGGTGTGTCAAAAGAAAAGAGAATCAACTCAGTTGTAGAAGCAGGAAGCACTGAGGGTTTGCTAGTCGCAATAGTAAAAGAGGTGCAGGATCCTGAATGATAGTATGCAAACTATTGAAAAATATAGCATTGGTTATTTTGATGCAAGGGAAGTAAATTAATTTTGAGTGGTAGGATGATGCTGTTTCCTATTTCCAATTGAATGGCAACCAGACACCCTAAGTCAGAGGTTACCAACCTTTCTCGGTTGACAGACCAGAGAGAAAGGGAGGGGGAAGCATTTCACACATGCATGTGTGCACGGGGCCGCGAGCATGCACATGAGGCAAATGGGGCGGGGCTAACATTTGCATGATACTTGCTAGTCCTGTCCCATTCTTGCGTGGAACAGCGCACCATTTCTTACGGGACCGCCTTCTGCCACATACTTCCCTACGACCGGTGAGAGCGCACAGGGTCGGCCTCCTCCGGGTCCCGTCAGCGAAACAGTGTCGTCTGGCGGGCCCTAGGGGGAGGGCCTTCCCTGTTGTGGCGCCCGCCCTCTGGAACCAACTGCCTCCTGAAGTCCGCGTTTCTCCCACTCTCCCGGCCTTCCGGAAAAACCTAAAAACTCATCTTTGCCGGCAAGCCTGGGGATGATTGTAGTTGATTGTTGCATTGAATGTGTGGTTTTTTTATTGGTTTTTAGATATCTTGTTTGGGTTTTTTTATATTGTAATTCTTTGTTATATATATATATATGTTGTTAGCCGCTCCGAGTCCCCGGAGAGGAGCAGCATACAAACCCAAATAAATAAATAAATAAATAAAATTTCTGCACATGGCACACCCATTTTTGCGCCATGCAGCGTGGCGGCGATGGCCCATTTGTGCACCCCACGGTGTGGCAGTGTTCCATTTTCATGCCTTGTGGTACGGCAGAAGCACGTTTTTGCACCCTCTGGCACAGTGGTGTGTCCCACTTTTGCACCCTACAGTGTGACGGCATCCCATTTGTGTGCCCCATGGGGTGGTGGCATCCCATTTTTGCGGCCCAAGGTGCAGCATCCTGTTTTTGCACCCCACAGCTAACGCAAGTGGGGTGGGTGTGCAAGCACATGTGCATGCACTGGCCAGCCTATCCCATGGCCCGCTGGCCAGCAGAGGTTGGGGACCCCTGCCCTAAGCTTAAAAAGTAATTCTCATTCATACCCAGACCTCAACCAGGGATAATAATCAGAAGGGGAAACTGAGGCTAAAGCAATGGTTTCCACCCTGAATACTTTTCTATATTACCAAGAGGGAGCAAGTGGAAGAACTTTAGATGTGAATGGATGTCAGTCACTGAATCAGATAAAAGAAAAATGCTAGAATAGAGTAGAGTAGAGTAGAGTAGAGTAGAGTAGAGTAGAGTAGAGTAGAGTAGAGTAGAGTAGAGTAGAATAGAATAGAATAGAATAGAATAGAATAGAATAGAATAGAATAGAATAGAATAGAATAGAATAGAGCTGGAAGGGACCTTAGAGGTCTTCTAGTCCAGCCCCCTGCTCAAGCAGGAGGACCTATACCATCTCAGACAGGTGATTGTCTAGTCTCCTTTTAACAGCTTCCAACGATGGAGCGCCCATGATTTCTGGAGGCAAGGTGTCACTATCAGGAAGTTTCTCCTTAATTCCAGGTTGTTTCTCTCTTTGATCAACTTCCAACCATTGTTTCTCGTCCTTCCCTCTGGTGAACAACCTTACCCCCCTCTTCTTTGTGGCAGCCCCTCAGATAATGGAATATTGCTATCATGTCTCCCCTATTTCTTTTCTTTAGACTGGCCAACCCAAGTTCCGCAGCCGTTCTTCATATATTTTGGTCTCCAGGCCTTTGATCATCTTAGTTGCTCTTCTTTGAATTTTTTTCAGACTCTCAATATCTTTTTTTGTGATATGGTGACCAAAATTGGCTGCGGTGTTTGAGGTGTGTTCTCACTAGGGCTTTATAAAGTGGTACTAGTACTTCACGTGATCTTGATTCTTTGCCTCTGTTTATACAACCCAGGATTATAATAGCTTTTTTGCTTGCTGCTGCACACTGCTGGCTCATAGTCAAGTGATCGTCCACTAGGGGTAAGTTGTTTTTGGATGTCAAGTTGAAGAAAAGTTTGATTCACTTTTCCAACTCTCCAGCATCTGCACCAATGTTTGTTTGTTTTTTAATCTCTGAGGGAGATGGTTGTTAGGATGGTGCATGACCACAGACTTCTAACCTATGTGAGTGTTAGGGGTCACTGTGTTAGGGCCTGCTACGTCACATCTCCTGGATCACCTCTGGGAATGCTGGGAAAATATTATTTTCAGGGGAAAAGTAACCTGGGAGCAAATATATCTCTCATTCCAGATAGATGCTCTTTATTTTATTCCCCTGCTATTGATTTTTATGGCCAAATGTTTTTTTTAATTCATCCCCTTTTCTTTGTTCCCCTTTTGTGAGGGGCAGAGCAGGCCGAGAGATCACCTGTTGGCCTTTCCTTCCCTTGGTGTCACCTGGGTGACTAGTGAGGGTCCCAGAGAGCAGGGAAGCTACATATCACCTGCTGTTCCCCAGAGGGCTCGGAGCCCTTTCTTCTTCCCCTCAGCAATGTCTCCAGCTGAGGAGCTGCTCCCATTTCCTCAGCCCTCTGGGAGGCAGCATGGCCAAAATGGAGGAGGAGAGAAACCCTCTGGCTGGAAAGGCCTCCCTCGTACAACTTGGCCCCTTTTCCTGGGGGAAGAAGCCAGGGGTCCTTATGTCCTCTGGCTTCTGATGCACAAGAGGGAAGCCATCTTGCTTCCTTCTGCCAGAAATCCAATAAGAGGGAGGTTTTCGTGGCTCTGATGTTGCTCCCACTTTGGTCTCTGGCCAGAGATGCAGGATCAGGACCGGCACAGTGGCGTTTCACAGTGAGACGCAAACATGGATGCTGCAGCATTAATTCCCTAACAGAGAATTCGCTTATTTCTCAGAGTAATCCATTCTTTAATCCAAAGCAAAGTAGCTGCTTGATAATAAAGTCTCCAATCCGGAAGTCCAAAGCCCCCTCTCTATTTCAAATCTTGTAGAAGTTTACATTTAATTCTTGCTTTCTTTCTTTGCCATATAAATCTTAACATCATTGCGTTTAAATCGTCAAAAAATTTCTTACCCAGCTTTACAGGAACTGTTTGAAATAAAAAAAATAGTTTTGGTAAAATGTTCATTTTAACAGTCGCGATGCTTCCTAACAATGATAATTGGAGATTTTCCCATTTTTCCAGGTCAATTTTTATTTGTTTTATTAGTCTCTCATAATTATCCTCTTTTAATGATGAATATTTCGCCGTAAGATAGATACCTAAATATTTGAAGATTTATCTTTTTGGCAAGTTGGGTTTTTTGTTTATCAGTTAAATTTTTTGTTAACACTTTAGTTTTTTCCCTATTTATTTTCAATCCAGCCACTTCTCCAAATTTCTCAATTTTCTGCAAAAGTTTAGGGGCTGTTTCCAAAGGCTCTTCTAAGATAAAGACCAGATCGTCCGCAAAAGCCTGTAATTTATATTTCTGGTCTTTAATATCAAGACCTTTAATTTCAATGTCTTGCCTGATGCTTCTAGTCAATACTTCCAAAGTAAAAATAAATAGCAAGGGAGAGAGTGGACATCCCTGTCTCGTGCCTTTTTTAATATCAAAGCTCTCTGTATAGTCTCCATTTATAAGAATCCTTGCTGATTGTTTCTTGTAGATCGCTTGGATTGCTTTAATAAAGTTTTCACCAAAGTCCATTTCCTGTAGTTGTTGAAACATAAATTGCCAATTTAAATTATCAAATGCTTTTTGTGCATCAAGAAATATGAGCGCCATCTGGTTCCCTGGATGATTTTCATAATACTCCAAAACATTTAAAATAATCCTTAAGTTGTTCTTTATCTGTCTTTTAGGAAGAAAGCCATTTTGGTCTGGATGAATAAATTCTATTAAAAAGCTTTTCATTCTTTCTGCCAAAATTGTAGCAAAGATTTTATAATCCACATTTAGTAATGATATTGGCCTGTAGGTTTTTTTTTTAAATATTTTTTATTAAGTTTTATAAACTTTTAACAAATTTTAACACAAAAATATAATAACTCAACTGATAACAAACAAATGGCATAATTAACAAACAATACAGATAGCTGCTCGGAACCCCCCCACCACATCCTCCTACATCCTAACCCCCTCTTCTAACCTTCTACCTACATACTTTCGCCTTTCTATACCTCTTCCCTCAATCCTCCTCTACTCCTTCTCCACCCTCTAACCCTCTATACATACCAATACCTCTCCTTCCACCTTCCTCACCCTCCAATGCGGTGACTAGAGTTCTCCCGAGCACCCTGAAAAATTTATATAGTCCCTAAATACCCCCAACTACAGTTGAGAAACATATTCTAATACTTATTATCTCCCTCCCCGAAAACATCATCTCTAAAATTATAATCCCTCCCTAACCCTCGACTTCCCAGAATGATTACAGGGTATAACAAAAGAGAACCCCACTACGTCCAACAAAATTATTATATAGTCTTAACAAGAATTTTAAACTATATAATATATACATTCTCTGAATCAAATCAATCCCTTAAACAAAACACAAAAGAAAAAACTCATCTTATTGAAATTAAACAGATAATATTAAAAATAACAATATCAATAAATCCCTCAATTCTAAAAAAAAAATAACATCTTGTTAAGAATAATAATTATCATTTACATCTAAACCGTCAATCTAAGTCATATCTAATAAATTTAATTTATAATAATATATCTTGATATATCATTTAAACATCCTATCTTAGAACTTACTTATAATCTCAATCTTTAAATCAACCCATAATCTTAGATTAACCTTAATTCTCTCATTTAGTTATAAATTTCGTTTAATCAATCAACTTCTGGGCTCTCTCATAAAAACAAACTATTTGTACCATTTCTAACTTACATTCCAATCTAATATCAAATCTAGATCATCAAAACAAATACATCCTTCATCAATTTAATTATGTCAACCATTAATCATCTTACTCGTATTCTTAGTCCTTAATTCATTCCATAATTTTAAATTACCCAAACATCCTTACATACAGTTATAAATTTCACTACTTCAAACGAATTCTAGGTTTTCTTTTTAACCAAATACACCGCCATAACAAGGCCACCCATCCAAATAATAAATCTCTCTTCTTTATTTCTTCGACCCCATAGATAAATTGCTTCTTGAGTTGGGTCGTGCTTTCTTGAATCAAATCCTCTTGCTTTCCATAAATAAACTGTTCATCAAACCGAATCCATTTATAGTCTAATTGAAACAAAGTCTCTCTTTTATCAATTAAATCCTCTTCTTGCTGCCCGGCTGGACAGAATTCCCCTTCTTGAAACAAAACCTCTTGCTCTCCATAAACCAACTTTCCATCTAGTAAAATCCAGTTGTAGTCTTTATGCTCAAAACAATCCTCTTCTCTTCCCTGTTGATCTTCTGATTTCTCTTGTGTTATATAATAGTCAGCAGACAATTGTAAATCAGTTTCATTTGAGGAAACAGTTCCAGTTAATTGATCTAACTCCTCTCCATATTCAAATTGTAAAATAAATTGTTCAGCAGTCGGTTGTACATCAACTTCATTTGGAAGAAAGAATTTAGCTAATATGATTAATATTTCTGTAGTAGCCTCTTTCAAAGATGCTTTAATCTCTTTCAAAGACGCTTTAATCTCTTTAAAGTCTTGGGTAAAAATCTTCTGTGTATCAGACCTTTTTTCATAAAATTCATCAGTACGATCCAACATAGGTTTAGCATTTGGCTGTAAATTCCACTCCATTTTAAGTTTCAAATAATCACAGCCATCTCTCTAGCTGCGCTTGAAGAAACAGGAAGAGAGAAAAAAGTAACAGTTCCACTTTCACTTCCAGCACTTTCCTTAACAATGAAAATAGTGAAAGCTAAACGCCATTTTGAAACATTATGTTGATTGTAGACGTTAGAAATGTATAACCAAAAAGAAACAATAAAGATACTTGCAATCCCTTTAAGACTCCTGTAGTCATTCAGCCTGCTTACAGTCTCTCCAGTGTTAGCTTTGAAAAAGGCAGAAGTGGTCGCGGCGTCTTTCTCTGCCCGAAGACAGAAGCGTCTCTGGATAGGAGCGTCCTCCGGAGCTTAGGGAGCTCACTCTTAATCCCTGGAAACTTATTTTCCAGGGATTTAAGAAGGCTCAACCTTGCTCCCGATGCTCTACACCTCTCCTTTGCCCGGAGAGGGGATTTTTCACCGCGAAAAAACAGCTGGTGTGCGCTGTTTTTCACGGCTTTACAAATCCAGATGACGGAGTCTCACAGAGGAGACCCTAGCGGCGCCGGCGGAGCCACCGGAAGCCGGCCTGTAGTTTTAAAGTTGTGTAGAATCTGTATCTTCTTTAGGTATCAAAGTAATATTAGCTTCAGTCCATGAATTTGGAATTTTTGTCTGTATAAAAGTTTCATTATACAAGTCCTTCAGAAAAGGAGTCACAGTATCTTGTAAAGCTGCGTAAAATTCTGCAGGTAGTCCATCTGGCCTGGGTGTCTTGTCTTTCTTTTGCCTTTTAACTGCCTCTATGATCTCCATCATTGATATTTTCTCATTTAACCTCTGTCGCATATTTTCTGATATTTTTGGAAGATTTGCTTTTTTTTTTAGATAATCCTGAATTGCCTCTTCAGAGATAGTCTCAGCCTTATAAAGTAGTTCATAAAAGGCCTTAACAATTTTTTTGATACCATCATTATGACAGTGTATTTCACTCTTTTCATCCAGTAATTTACTTATTGATCTTTTTTCTCTTTCTTTTTTCAGTCTATATGCAAGCCATTTACCAGGTTTATTAGCATTTTCAAAAAAGTTCTGTTTGGCTCGTTTAATCTGTTGTGCCATAGTATCAGTCTCAAGTAGATTTAATTTATGTTTTATTAAGTCCATTTGTATCTTCAATTTTTTCTTTTGTGGATCAGTTTGTAATTCCAACTCCAACATACCAAGCTGTTTTTTCAATTTGGACTGTGAGATTCTCTTTTCTTTATTCTTTTTAGCAACATAGGTTATAGCTAAACCTCTAAAGTATGCTTTTGCCGTGTCCCAAACATTTTGAATAGAAGTATCTTCCTTTTTATTGATCTTAAAAAAAATTCCATTTCTTTTATTGCTAATTGTAAAAATTCTTTTTCCTTCAAAATAGCTTTATTCAGAGACCATCTCAATCTTTTCTTATATCCTTTCCATGTCCCGTGCCCAGGGAGGTCCACGTCAGATTTCTTAAAAGAAATCGACGAGATGAAATTTTGAGAATTGTAAGGGACCAACCTATGAAGTATAAAGATAAAGAGCTTGTAGTTCTCAAACAGATTCCTAGAAAAATAAGGGAAGCACGGAGAGATTATCAATTATCAAGCAGAGGAATTTTTCAACAAGCACAAAGCCTTCTTGGAGAAAGGTGATATGGAATTTAAGAGATCAGAGGGAACGCCTACTGCAGAGACTTCTAAGCAAACAGAGGAGGAGATACCAAAAAAGACACAATCAGAAGAAGACGTTAGACCTAAAGATCAGAGACAGATAAGTTTACCTAGAAGATTGAGATCTCGAAATAATTGAAATTATGGAGGAAATTGGAATATACTCAATAAATATAAATGGTCTCAACTCCCCATCAAAAAGGAGTAAAATATTTCATAGGCTACAGAAACTTAAAATGGACATAATTTGTCTACAAGAGACTCATATTAAGAGACAACACTCTAGAATTTTAGAATAACCAAAACTAGGCAAATTCTATTTTTCTTCGGCATTACAAAAAAACAGAGGGATAGTGATATATATAAAAGAAAAGTTAAATCCAAAACAAATTTATTCTGATGAGGAAGGAAGAATAGTAATGGTAGAGATTTCATGGAATCAAAAACAAATATTGTTGGTGGCAATATATGCCCCCAATGAAAAACAAGAGCTATTTTTTCAACAACTATATGACAAACTTGTGGATCTAAATTATCATAGTCTTTGTATATTGGGAGACTTTAATGCAATTGTGGATGCAGTTCGAGACTACAAAAGCCATAAACAAGGGAAGAAAGGAAGTAATATTTTATCTAAATCCTTTTTAAAAATGAAAGATGAACTATGTTTGCAGGATATATGGCAAGAGATGAATCCAGGAAAGACACAATATACCCTTTACTCTAACAGGCATAACTCTTGGTCAAGAATAGACATGATATGGATCTCCCATGACCTGAAGACTATGATACAGGAAGTTGAAATAGAACCAAATATTTGGGTAGACCATAACCCAATTAAAAAATGTTTTTTCTTAAAAACATAATGGTATTGAGATATTCTTCTTCCGTAAGGTTTTAATTTGAAATAGCTTATTGGAAGTGGAAGATTTGGCTTAATTAAATGGTGGCCTCTTTGATGCCATTTATTTGGCTAAATCTCTAAAGTAGCCTGCCCCAATCTCACATTCTCAAAATCTGTGGGAGGAAATCTCATCTCTGGCCAATCTTAAGAACATGTTACTGAGACCTACTTTGCTTCTTCTGGACTCAGTGGATAAATTAAGAGGTAGGGATGTCAGATTAGCCTTTCCCAATCTAGTATCTCCCAATATGTTAGAGTTGCAAAATCAAGGATTTCAGCTGGGAACTGGGGTTATTTCCAATCTGAATTCATTGTATTGTGGAAAACTAATGTAGATCCTTAAGGAAGTTTTATTTAGCAATGTGTGGGATTTTTTTACTGCTTTCACAAAACAATGGTAGAATGCTGACCCACTGTAAAATGGCTTCCAGAAAATAATTGAATTTTATGATGGATCCACTGTAGTTTGTATTGTGGACTCTTTTTTCTAGGACAATCAAGGTCACAAATAGGGATAAAAGAATAATAGGGACAGATTGCATTGCACGTGTCAGAAGCACTGAGATGTTTTCTGGTTGAAAGGATTAGCTGATAACATCACTGTTGCCTGGCGGATGCCCAGTTCATTGCAGCATTCCTATGCTCATGTGATAAAAGGCAGGAATTTGGCAACTGACTTTGATAAGCAAAGTCAATGGGGAAGCCAGATTCACTTAATAAATGTCTCACTTAGCAACAGCAACTTTAGGCTCAATTGTGATTGTAAGTCAAGGACTATCTGAATACAATCTACTGTAGGAAGTCAGCACTCCCCCCCCCCAAGAATGAAATATTTTGAGGAATATTAAAAGAGGCAGGGTAGAATATTTCCTCTAAAGGAGAAATGGAGACAAAAATCTTAACAGAGGCAGAAAGCAGCCACAGCCTCAAGAAAAAAAACACAAAGAGGCCAGTCTTTAGGAGACTGTAATCCATTCAGAAAGACTGGGACATTCTATTCATAAGCAAAGAACAAAAAGAGACTCCAGATAAGCAACACAATTAGGCAAGCCAAAAGTTGACAAGAGAAACACCCAGGACTTACATTTCCCCTTTTCCCTATAGAGCCAGCCATGACCCCTACATGATCCCATAGGAATCTGGCAACAGCCATTAGAATATTAAAGGACATGTTCTTGCACAGGAACAGGCATCTCAAGTACAAAGCCCAAAGAAGGTATAAAAACCCACCTGCTCTCAACTCCACTTTGTCAGCTGTCCCAAAACTGTATGCTGTTGCTGGTTCTGCTCATCAGTAAATAAGTACCTTCTTTCCTAAGGAGTCAGCCTTCATTTTTTTATTCCCGGCTTGGAACTGGACCTGATTTTTCTTTCAACATTACTGTTCGTCTACATTTTGTTGCATAGTCTGCAGTGTAAATCATTCCTTGATTTTTCAGTTCTAGACTTGACTGCATTGGGTTGAACATTTCCCATTTGCTCTACATCTGGGATGTCAAACTCGCAACGTCATGTAACGCATCATG
Organism: Bothrops alternatus; assembly: GCA_034064705.1. Classification (NCBI taxonomy): domain Eukaryota; kingdom Metazoa; phylum Chordata; class Lepidosauria; order Squamata; family Viperidae; genus Bothrops; species Bothrops alternatus. The sequence goes on from JARGCV010000286.1 coordinate 2,536,553, forward strand.
ATGTATCGCAACTTTTTCCCCATTGCCAGAGCTGGGATGGATACAGTTTCAGCATGATTCATCCAGCCCACAGGCCAGCAGTTTGACATCCCTGCTCTACATGGATGATTTAAAACTGTTTGGAAAAACAAAAGCTGAATTGAGCTCATTGTGAAAAGCAGTGCGGAGTTTAGTAGAACTTCATAATGAAGAGTTAATAAAAGCAATAACACCAGAAGAATGGTACAAGTACTTGGGAATTATGGAAGCCTCTGACTTCTTGCACAACCAACTCAAGGAAGTTGCTTCAACACAATACATAAAACAAGTCCAGAAACTCTTGAGATCAAAGCTAAGTGGAGGAATTATTATAAATTAACACCTGGGCAGTTCCTGTAATATGATACTCAGATGGAATAATTGATTGAACTCAGCTAGAACTTCATAACTTGGATCAAGAGATTAGAAAACTAATAACTATGTACCATTCTCTGCACCCACAAAGTGATATTGATCAATTGTACTTGCCTAGATCTCAGGGTGGCAGAGGATTCTTACAGGTTAAACAAACTGTGGAACAGGAAAAACATGGCTTAAATGACTATATTTAAAAAAGCAAAAGACCCTCAGCTGAAGGAGGTGATCAAGGGAAACCTCTTGAAAATGGTGAGCTTGAAAGCAGAATATTGAAAGAAAACAATTGAGCATCAAGATTAAATCAGTAGTAGTAGTAGTAGTAGTAGTAGTAGTAGTAGTAGTAGTAGTAGTAGTATGTGGCAGTGCCTGGAGACAGCAGAATAGAAGAGAAAGAACTGGAGAAGATAACAAAATACAAAGACCTACAAATAGAAATAGAAAGATTGTGGCAAAAGCAAGCAAGGGTAGTACCAATAGTAATAGGCGCCTTGGATGCAATCCCAAATCAACTGGAGCACCACTTGAACACCATTGGCATTGACAAATTCACCATTAGTCAATTGCAAAAGGCAGCCTTACTAGGAACTGCTTCCATCCTGCGACGATATCTGTAATACCATCAAACATCCACATCTGCCTATCCCAGGTCCTGGGTAAGGACTCAATAGGTAGACAAAATGCCAAATCCAGTCTGAACATCTGGCTGACTGTGTGATGATCCATAATAATGATGATGATGATGATGATGATGATGATGATGATAATAATTAATAATAATAATAATAATGACATTCAACAAAAGACCAAGGATGCTACACTGGTTACAAAATAATTACAGGTATGGGCAACTATGGTGGCTTCACAACATGCGGACTTCAACTCCCAGAATTTCTAAGTAAACCATGGCTCAGGAATTCTGGGAGTTGAAATCCACAGGTTGTAAAGTTGCCATAGTTGCCCACCCTGGCTTAGAATAAGTAAATACTTCAAATACCTTGAAATAATCTTCCATGTATTAAGGAGAAAATACGGCCATAGCAATTGGGTGGCACAATATATATTTACTATAAATCTGCTTCAGTTTTCCAAGCTTTTTACTATTCTCAGGGCGTTCAATACAGATCCACTATTGCCACCAGAATTTCCATTGTTAAGGAAGTTGATTATTAAGTGAGTTTCACCCATTTTTCTGATCTTTTTTTCCATAGTTGTTAAGCAAATCATTCCAGTTGTTATTAGAAACCACCAACACATAAACATAGCCACATGGCATCCCACAGCACACAAATCAACTAAAACACTCATAAACATGTTAAGTAAACTAAAAGTTCCAGCAGCCCAAGGAAAAAAAATGGAGTCATCTACAACACACAGTGTAAAGATATAACAGTCACTATGTAGGACAAACAGGCAGAAGACTAGCAGAATGCATCCATGAATATCAACCAGCAGTCAGAAGACATGATTAAAACTCTTTAATTTCACAACACAGGGGCAGACTTAACCACAGTTTAAACTGGAAAACTGTGAGCAAGCCAAGTCAAAACAATGCTAGAAAATTCTTGAAAGTCTGGCTGTCAGAATCCAATTACATTTTATCTCTAGTTATCGACTATGAAAAACCCCATTTCTGCCCTCTCTGGATTCTGTCATACTATGAAGTGGAAGGGGGGTGAACAAAGGGGTTTTATGGCCCTCACTTCCTTCAGTACAACTTCAAAGGGATTGGATGTGGATACCACCAAAAGGACTAAATCATAACAATGGGGCCATCAGCTTTCATCTACTCCTCTCTGGGGTTTCCCTTCCACTGGCAGTGAGGAAAAAGGGGGTGGAAATGTAACGCCTGGGATTGTTGCTAGAAAGAGGGTGGGGTGGGGCTGCTGGGGACCCCTTAAAACCTTGAACCGTAGGGCTTGGGCCCCAGATCCTGTCTAGAATGCCTGCAACCATTTTCTCTTAATAAAGGATGCCTGTTGGAAGAAATATTCCAAGAGTTCTGTCTTCTTAAGATGCAAAGTGTGGTGGGTCCTTACATTAGACAGGACCTGCAGAATTAGTCCACCTGGAAGAGAGAACCTTGCCAGGGGACTTTGCAAAAATTATCATATCAGACAGCGGAGCAAGGGAGGGAGGAAACTCCCCGGAAAGGGAGCTGCTGCCCCAAATGAAACCCTGCCAGATATCAGGATCTGAGAGGTCAGATTCCTCAGGAGAAGAGGTGGTGGAGACACGGGACCACAAACCTCGGTGGTCAATGGGTGTTGGAAAGAAAGACGAGTGGGAAAAGAAATCAAGAAAGGTGACCCTGAGACGGGGCCAACCAACCAGAATGGAAGCTGGAGATGGAAAATCCCTGCACGCAAGTGAAGAGGAAGGGAGCTGGGCACTGTACTCAGGCTGGATCCTAGAGAAAGCTATCGACCTGATGAAGAGACCTCTCAGCTCCCTAGGAGAGGAGAATTCTGAGCCCTACGGCCAGCCCAGCTCCTGGAGCCGCAAAGGGAGAGACACCGAGGGGGAGTGGAACCTGCAGCCCCGGGGACATCTGCTGATCCAGTAGTCCCCACTCCCCGCCGACCCACAGATGGCGATCTGGATGGAAGACACTACCACCGACAACGAAGGCACTAGTCCATTCAAAGACTCCTGCCGCTGGACGTGAAATTCAAGGGGGAGCCAACACGCTTGGGGTTTTTCCTAACCCAAGTCCTCAGCTACATGGAGGAATATGGGCAGGACATCCCCAGCGACAAAGCCCATATCCGGATTGTGCAATCTGCCCTGGACGGGCCGGCCGCAGATTGGGTAGTGAACTTGCACAACTCCAATGCCCAGAGCTCAATGACTTCAACCGTTTCATGTCCTCTCTGAGAAGGCGATTTGAGGACCCCCTGGCTGATTGCAAAGCCCGCAAAAGGATAAAAATGATGAGGCAAGGCAAATGCCTGGTAGCTGAATATACGCAAGAATTCCGGGCCATTGCCAGCAAACTGAACTGGCTGGAAGACATCCTCCTTAGCCATTTCAAAGACGGACTAAATTATGACTTATATGACGCGTGCCTACCCTGAGGGGACCCACACCAACTTGAGGAATGGTACGTCTTGGCAGAGGAAGCAGAGATCAACATATTGAAGAGGCACCGCTGAGGAAAACAATGGAGCCGCTCACCACCTGAGTTGACACGCGAACCAGTAAAACCATTGGCTATGGCCAAGAAGCAAATGGGGTGTTTCAAGTGCGGGAGAGAAGGGCATCGGGCTGTAGAATGCCGCTCAAAAGCCCCCCAGCACAACCCAGACAGATCACCGGCCAGCAAATCCGGAAAGTCTCCAGCTAAGCCAAAAGAACCTGCCATGAGAATGATGGAGGCTGTGGAATCCCCCACCTCTGCTCATCAGGGGGAAAGAACTCCAGCCTACACCACAGGGCCGGTGGACGCCTCAGATGACAGCTTGGAGGGCAAACCCCCTGATAAGTGGATGCATCGCACCCATCCTCAAGACAGTGACTATATTAATTCCCCCCATGCCCGAAGCTGTGAAGGTGAAAGCCTTAATAGACTCTGGCTGCACCCGCTGCCTCATTAGCCCGACGCTAGTGGGGAATCTGGGCATTCCGTCGAGGAGACTGGAACAACCAATCTCATTTGGCCAGTTAGATGGGTCCATAGCAGGGGGGGTGCCAGCTACCCTAGCCACTTTACCAATACACCTCTCCCTGGGCAAACATGAGGAAGACATAACATTTGTGGTGACCCCAGGCATGGAATGCCCAATGATCCTAGGGATGGAATGGTTAAAAAAATGGAACCCCTGGGTGAATTGGAGGACGGCAGAAATCAAATTCCCGAAGGGGGACCCTATGGACTTAAAATCCCAAGGGGAGCTACCAGAATCAAAAACAGGAAAAGCATCCATGGGTGAGGAAAAGGTACTACCAGAAATACCAGAGGAATACAGAGATCTTGCTGAGGTTTTCAGTGAGGAGAGGGCAGATGAGCTTTCCCCCCCCCCACCAACCCACAGACTGTGCCATTGAATTCAAGCCTGGGGCAAAACTCCCGAAGCCCAGATTATACTCCATGAGCCCAAAGGAGAAGGAGGAAATGGAGAGATTCATAGAGAAAAACCTAGAAAGGGGGTTCATTGAGCCAGCCAAGCCTAAAGTGGCTGCCCCGGTCCTTTTTAGAGAGAAGAAGGATGGCTCTTTACGTTTATGCGTGGATTATAGGGCCCTGAATACAATCAGTGAAAGCAACCTATACCCTCTGCCCCTCATGAAGGACATGTTGTCACACCTCTCGAAAGGGAATTTTTTTTCTAAACTAGACCTAAGGGAAGCTTACTATCGCGTGAGAATTAAGGAAGAGGATGAATGGAAGACCGCATTTAACTGCCCCATGGGTGCTACCAATTCAAAGTCTTGCCATTTGGATTACAAGGGGCCCCCGCAGTATTTATGACATTCTAAGGGAGCACCTATTTAAGGGGGCCCTGGTTTACTTAGACGACATTCTTGTCTTCACTAAATCAAAAGAGGAACGTATCAACCTAGTCAGAGCGGTTTTAAAGAAACTGCAAGCCACCCACCTATATGCCAAACTCTCAAAATGCAAATTCCACCAGGAAAGAGTAGACTACCTAGGTTATCGCATATCCCCACAGGGCATTGAAATGGACCCAGAGAAGGTCAGAGCAGTATTAGAATGGGCACCACCCCGCACAAGAAAGCAACTGCAAAGTTTCCTGGGCTTCGCAAACTTTTACTGCCAATTCATCCCCTCATTTGCCCAGATATTTATTTATTTATTTATTTATTTATTCGATTTCTATGCCGCCCTATTCCGGAGAACTCAGGGCGGCTCACAACACAGTAGAAATCAACATAAAAATACATATAAATATAAAACCTCTTAATTTTTTTTTTTAAAAAAACCCAATCATTCAGCATACACACAGACATACACTGGCTTGGGGCAAGATGTTAACTACCCCAGGCCTGCCGGCAGAGGTGTGTTTTGAGTAATTTACGAAAGGCGGAGAGGGTGGGGGCGACACGGATCTCCGTGGGAAGTTGGTTCCAGAGGGCTGGGGCCGCAACAGAGAAGGCTCTTCCCCTAGGCCCTGCCAGGCGACACTGTCTGGCTGACGGGACCTGGAGAAGGCCGACTCTGTGGGCCCTAACTGGCCGCTGGGATTCATGGGGCAGCAGACGGTCCCGTAAGTAACCTGGTCCGATGCCATGTAGGGCTTTATAGGTGATAACCAACACTTTGAATTGGGTTCGGAGACCAATTGGCAGCCAATGCAGCTCGCGGAGTGATGCCGAAATGTGGGCATTTCTGGGCAAGCCCAACACTGCTCGCGCGGCTGCATTCTGCATTACCTGATAGCCCTGCCCCTCACGAACTTACTAAAAACAAAGGGAGCATCCTCAGTAAAACCTAGCCAGCCACTAACATGGACAATGAAGTGCCAAGCAGTGTTTGAGAGATTAAAGAGACTTTTTTTCTGCCGAACCAGTACTGAGGCACCCAGACATGGATAAGCCCTTCGTAATACAGGCGGATGCAAGTGATGTGGCAGTGGGAGCTGTACTATTACAAGAAAACGATGAAGGGGTATTGCAACCCTGTGCATGTACATCCAAGAAACTCACGGAAATGGAACAGCGCTGGCCCGTATGGGAGAAAGAGGCATACGGGATACGTTGGTCATTACTCATGTGGCGCCAGTTCCTTGAAGGCAACAAAATCCCCTTCCAGGTGTGGACTGACCACAAAAATTTGGAAGCCCTGAAAACACCTAGGAAGCTCAACCCCAAGCAAGCTCACTGGTCCCAGCATTTTCACCAGTTCCAATTTACGCTCAAGCATTTGCCGGGGGGGGGGACTTCCTGGCAGATGCACTATCTCGCATGCCCCAATATAACAGCATGCGTGCTACCGACTCTAAACCGATGATGGTAGAATCACAACTGGCAGCGCCAGTAACCACCAGAGCCCAAGCTAAATTAAAACCACAGCTGGGCAACCAAACCGGAATTGAATTCCGGAAAAGTTTGGAAACAGATGAATGGTTCCAGAAAAAACAAAAATGTGTGCACAATGAGAGACGGGCTGCCTTGGGTGGAAAAGTTATAGATATCAACAACCCAAAGAGTCACATTCATGCAGCTTTGCCACGACACAAAATCAGCAGGGCATTTTGGATTTGTAAAAACATTACACTTAATTAAATGGCAATTTTGGTGGCCATCCATAAAAAAGGACATAGAAAGTTACGTGGCCAGCTGCCCAAAGTGTGCAACTGCAAAGAGGTTGCAAGGGAAATCGCCCGGACTGTTACAAACAGTGGCAAATCCTTCCGCCCCCTGGAGGGAAATAGCCATGGATTTTATAGTGGAATTACCAGAAAGCAATGGGAATACTGTTGTATGGACAGTCATGGACTTGTTTTCCAAACAGGTTCACTTTATCCCTTGCCAAAAGATTCCCACCACAAAAGCCTTAGTGAAACTTTTCATCCTGCATATTTACAGATTGCATGGGGCACCCCAACGCATCATCTCTGATAGGGGAGTGCAATTTACGTCTGCATTTTGGAAGGAATTTTTATCCCTCTTAGGGACCTCAGAGACTGACATCTAGCCATCATCCACAAGGGGATGGACAAACAGAACAGTGTCACTCAGTACTTGAGCAATATTTAAGATGCTTTCTTAATTTCCAACAGTCCGATTGGATGGACTTACTCCCTTTCGCAGAAGTTGCCTACAATAATGCAGTCCACTCCAGCACAGGTTACACTCCTTTTCAAATTAGATGAGTTCGCCTTCAATTCCCTCATCTAAGTCAATATTAATAATACATGTAACTTTTCTTTCACAAAAAATGTGAAATCACAGCTATTAGTTGTTTAGCTGGAGTTGACCTTCATATACATTGAGTTCTTCCCAAGCACCTAAGACAGGGGTCTTCAAGCCTAGCCCTTTTATGGCTTGTGGACTTCAACTCTCAGAATTCCTCAGTCAGGCACGCTAGTTGAGGAATTCTGGGAATTGAAGTCCACAAGTCATAAAAGTGCCATGTTTGAAGACCTCTGACTTAATATGCTGTAACATATTCTATTATGATTTGTTGCTTAATCGGCCATAAAGTTAGCACACACCCAACGCTATGTTGTTGTATGACTGCCAGTGGCGTTCCTTAGTAATAAAGAATGCAAAAATCCTCCATTGTTATGTTGAGCAAGCCACAGGAAAATGAGGAGACTGACCTAACTCTAAGACAGGGGTCTTCAAACTTGGCCCTTTTACAAGTTGTGGACTTCAACTTCCAGAATTCCTCAGCCAGCGTACCTGAGGAATTCTGGGAGTTGACATCCACAACTTGTAAAAGGACCAAGTTTGAAGACCCCTGCTCTAAGATAAGTGGCCAGGCTGGCCAGTGCTTGTCTAGTTATGTCTCTTGCCCACCAATCTGTACCCCGTCCTCCAAGACAGGAGCCATGGCAATATCCCACACCTCACACCGGGACACTCAGCAGAGCAACTTACCTTTATATAATTTTCTCCAAGGTTCCACCAGAGAGGGCTGACAGCTAGCCTCTTGCCATTCTTCAAACTTCTGGCAGCAGCCCGACCACTATCTAAACATACCTAAGGGTGAGGGGCAAGTATTGCTCCTAAGATACTAACTCACTTGGGTCACCACCCTGAGCCAAGTAGCCCTCCCTTCATATCCATTCATTCAGCAACTGTTCAGTTACAATGGTATTGAAAAAGCCGACTTACAACCAGTCAGAATAAGAACCATAAGGGACCATTATGGGACAATTTTCATTGAAATATTATATCCGAGATGAAACTAGGATAACAGAGTTGGAAGGGACCTTGGAGGTCTTCTAGTCCAACCCCCTGCTGGAAACCCTATACCATTTCAGACAAATGGTTGTCCAATCTCTTCTTCAAAATCTCCAGTAATGGAGCACCCACAACTTCTGGAGGCAAGTTGTTCCACTGATTGTTGTCAGGAAATTCCTCCTTAGTTCTAGATTGCTTCTCTCCTTGATTAGTTTCCATCCATTGCTTCTTGTCCTGCCTTCAGGTGCTTTGGAGAATAGGTCAACCCCCTTGTTTGTGGCAGCCCCTCACATATTGGAACATTATCATGTCACTCCTGGTCCTTTTTTTCACTAACTAGACAGACCCAATTCCTGCAACCATTCTTCATGTGTTTAAGCCTCCAGCCCCCTAATCATCTTTGTTGCTCTTCTTCTCTACACTTTCTAGAGTCTCAACATCTTTTTTTAAAAAAAGAGATTTAATTATTTTTTTATAATTACAAATCTTTCGTGCTTAGTAAACGTGTTGTCTGGGTTCACATATTTAACTAAATAAGAATACATCTTCCGTGCCTACTCTCTACTTTGTTTTTCTAGCCATTTGTAAAAAGTATCCCATGTTTGAAAGTATTTTGCATCTTCTTTCCCTTTCATTTTCAGTGCAAGCCTGCCCATTTCTACACAGTCCAGAATTTTCTTAATTATGTTTTCTTCAGCTGGTGTTTCTTCATTTTTACAGTGCTGTGCAAATGTAATTCTCGCTGCTGTTAGTACATATAGTATTAAATATACACATTGTTTATCACAGTTTTCTGAGGTTATACCTAAAAGAAACGGTTCCGGTTTAAAATCTACATGTTTCTTTTAATGTTTTCTCTAAACCAGTGGTTCTCAACCTTTTTCAGGTTGAGACCCCACTTGCCCCGCCCATGCACGGCGCGACCCCGGCACCAGGCCGATCCGCCCATGTGCGGACTGCGACGGCCTGATCCGCGCATGCACGGCGCGCGCGCGACGGCCCGAACCATGCATGCGCGGCGCGCGTGTGACGGAAAAAAATAAAAAAATAAATGGTGGACCGCGGTGTCCGGCGACCCCCGCGAAACGGTCGTTCGACCCCAAATGGGGTCGCGACCCATAGGTTGAGAACCGCTGCTCTAAACACATATGTATTTTTGACCAGAATTTTTTTTGCTTTCAGTCATGTCCACCTAAAGTGGTAGTAAGTGCTTGGCTTTGGCCTACATTTCCAACAATTGTTAGACATGTCAACGTCTTTTTTTATATCGTGGCAACCAAAACTGCATGTAGTATTCCAAGTGTGGTCTTAGCAAGGCATTATAAGATCACACTTGGAATACTGTATCCAGTTTCGGATGTCCACAAATTTACGACTGTTGCAGCACCTCCAGTCACATGATAAAAACAAACAAACAGGACCTTCCCGCATTTACAACAAGCCTCCAGCCATTGTCCCAGCTGACCTTTCTCCCAATTCTCCCTGGTGTGATTGTGCCTTGCTTTGCTGGGATGGTTGCAGCTGGATTTTCAGGCTGTGGCAGCTATAGTGCAGGATTTGAGGCAGCACTCTTTAGTGGTGGTGGCAGCGCTGGAGCTGAAGTAGATGCTCAGGGCAGACTGAAGGCCCTGGGCCTCTGCTTCAGTCCTAGCACTGTCACCATTGCCAAGGAATACCACTGTGCAAAGAGGCCGAAAGAGCAGAGATGGGTGGAAGGAGTTGAAGAGGAGGCACTTCCATACTTTGGAAGAACCGAGGCAAAGAAAGGAACCACTTTTCTTAGTGACAAAATTGCTGGTCCCGATGGTGTTCCTTAAGCAAGGACTGGCCTGTACTTGCTCACTACAGTAAATCACACTAGAACAGGTCTCCAGCACACTGAAGGAGACTATCTGGTTCACTTGATTATCTCTTTACATCTCCGAGCAACTAACATGGGTCTCACGCTGGAGGAGACTCCATCTGGCTTACTAATGTCTTTCTCGGTACCCTGAACCACCACTGAATGTGGCTCGCACTGGAGAGAGACCCCCCTGGCTCACCTGGTTTTCCCAGAATGCTTATTTTACTCTCCCGCAATTCATTTATCAGTGGCCAAGTATCTTTTCAGGAGTTGAAAGGAATAATTCCAAAGGAGTAATTAACACAAAAATGCACCAGACCAGCGTTTTCAAAGAGAAAAATCTGGATTATTCCAGGACCGTTAACAGGTAGTTTTGCACATTCTTGTCTTGTAAAACTGATTGGAGTACATAAGCCAATGGCCCGCTTTAGAATGTCCCAGCAGTCCCTGCCACAACCAATAGGCCACGCAGGTTTTGTTAACAGAAGATTACATTTTAGTCTACTTCCACTTGGTATATGGAAAATTGTGTGATGGCTTTGGTGTTTACATCCGGCAGACAATGGGGGTATTCCTAACCCAGTGGTTCTCAACCTTCCTAATGCCGTGACCCTTTAATACAGTTCCTCACGTTGTGGTGACCCCCAACCATAAAATTATTTTTGTTGCTATTTCATAACTGTAATTTTGCTACTGTTATGAATCGTAATGTAAATACCTGATATGCAAGATGTATTTTCATTGTTACGAATTGAACATAATTAAAGCATAGTGGTTAATCACAAAAACAATATAGCAATGCTCGCTGGAGAAGCTTACTCTTCCTTGCTCAAAAATGTTGGGAGGGAGGGAAGAGGAAGGAAGGAAGAAAGATCGAAGGGGAAAGGAAGGAGATGGAGAAGGAGATTGAAGGAGGAAGGAAGGAAGGAAGGAAGGAAGGAAGGAAGGAAGGAAGGAAGGAAGGAAGGAAGGAAGGAAGGAAGGAAGGAAGGAAGGAGAGGGAGATTGAAGGGGAAGGGATAGAGTTGGAGATGGAAGGAAGGAAGGAAGATTGAAGGGGAAAGGAAGAAGATGGAGAAGGAAGGAAGATTGACGGGGAAAGGAAGGAGATGGAGAAGGAAGAAAGATCGAAGGGGAAAGGAAGGAGATGGAGAAGGAGATTGAAGGAGGAAGGAAGGAAGGAAGGAAGGAAGGAAGGAAGGAAGGAAGGAAGGAAGGAAGGAAGGAGAGGGAGATTGAAGGGGAAGGGATAGAGTTGGAGATGGAAGGAAGGAAGGAAGATTGAAGGGGAAAGGAAGAAGATGGAGAAGGAAGGAAGATTGACAGGGAAAGGAAGGAGATGGAGAAGGAAGGAGATTGAAGGGGAAGGAAGGAGAGAGATTGAAGGGATGGAGATGGAAGGAAGGAAGATTGAAGGGGAAAAGAAGGAGATGGAGAAGGAAGGAGATTGAAGGAAGGAAGGAAGGAAGGAAGGAAGGAAGGAAGGAAGGAAGGAAGGAAGGAAGGAAGGAAGGAAGGAAGGAATGATCTTTGGAGAGTCATGTTTTCCCAGATGGTGATGAACTGCAACTCCCAGCATTCACCACTCTTCCACAGTGCTTTTTAGGGCTGCTGGGGATGGTAGTCTGGCGGAGAGCCTGGCAGAGAGCCTAGTAGTGGCACCTCTGGGGCCTCGGAAGCCACACAGAAGATCCGCACACCTCGGAGCCACCAGCTGCCCTCTCACGCCAACCTGGAGCCCCCCCATCCTCATCCCGGCACCTCTCCCAGCCGCCCCCAGGACCTGCCCGCCCCTCCAGCCTCCTGAGTGCATTCGCAGCGGCGGGATTGCAGGAGCCCTTTTCCACGCTGCGTAGTCCTTCACCGCCATGACCCTTCCCCGACTTGTCGCATGTGAGAGGGGCGCAACCAGAATGCCAGCTCCCGCTCGGAAGGTGTCGCTTCTCCCCTCCCGGCCCAGCTGGCTGGCCTCCAACGCACATGCGGGCATCACTGCTGCCTCGCCCTCTTCCCCACCGCCTGGCCGCTTCCGAGGTCCAGAGCCCGGCGAGCCGGGAAGGAGCTGCTCCTGCCTGCCAGTCCCAGGGCTGCGCTGGGTGCCAGAGGGCTGACGCAGTCTCTGACAGTGAGGGAGACGGACTGGGCGATGCGGGAGAGGCTCCGGCATGTCGCAGAGGGCGGCCAGGGGCGGAGTGTGGCCAGGCAACCAGGAGGCGTGGGGACCGGCTCGGCGCCACAGCTCAGCTGGCTTAGCCGCCCACGCAGCAGAGCCAGCCCGGGGCAGCTTTGGGGGTGCGCACGATGGCGCTGTGGCGGCAGCAGGCGCTGTCGGAGAAGGGTGCCCTGGAGGCGGAGGAGCCGGCGGAGGACGGTGGCAGCTGCCGGATAGAAGAGCAGTGTCTTGGTTCCTAAGACCATCGGAAATATGTGTTTTCCGAGTCTTAGGCGACCCCTGTGAAAGCATCGTTCGACCCCCCGAAAAGGGTCGCAACCCACAGGTTGAGAACCGCTGTCCTAACCAATTCTTCGCCTACCCAATCTTAGGCCACTGCTATAGTACCTCAAGACCAAGCAGCAGAATTTGATTGTTAATTTCAGGTTACCAACAGTGCAACCTGGATGTACAATGAAGTGTTACGGTCTGTTCCCTGGAATGGAGACAGCAGCCTGGGCAAGGTTTCTGGCCCAGCAGGTACCCATTAAGACAGACATGTCAAACACAAGGCCCGGGGGGCCAGATGTGGCCCGCAAAGTGGTTTTATGTGGCCAATGAAGCCATCCTGGAAACAGTGAGGGAACGGCCCCCACTGCTTTGGCCCTGACCCAGGCTGACCGGGAGCCAATGTACAATTTTGTGGTGGCCATCTATGCTGAAATGCATTCAGTCTTAGCTCCACAAGGCCATCTGGAAACAGTGAGGAACCAGCCCCTGCCATTTCAGCCCCGCCCCCTGGGTGCATGCTGGGGAAGTGTCACCCTTTGTGAAGAATGAAGAAATGGACCATCGCCTGGAAGTGGCCAGTACATGGCCCTCACCTACTTCACATATCCGGTTTGATGGCTCCGGCGGAGGGGTTTCAGCTGGTAGTGAGGCTCCTCCAGTGGACCATGCCTTGGCGCTTGCCCCGGTTCCACCCCCTTCTGCCAGAGACCCTCAGATCTGCCCCACTCCTGCCCAGGCCCCCCAGGCACCTTTGATGTGAATGATGTAGAGCTGGCCATGCCCATCCAATAGGCCACACCCACTCTATCCACACCCAGCCAGTAGGCCCCACCCACCCTGGCCACACCCACACGGCCCTGCGGGCAACCGCAATGCTGATGCGGCCTTCAATGAAATTGAGTTTGACACCCCTGCATTAAGAGCTCACAAAAACTGTTGGTTCTATATACTTTTATTATATTTATAACTGGACAATCACACGTGTACAAAATGGGAGACCACACTACCTGAAGCAGAGGACTGTGGATTGCAGCAGCATTTTCCATTGACCCAAAAGCTTTTAGTAGAAGAAAGCATGAGCCGTTTGGGCAAAAGAAAGATGGGCGGAGGAAATGATTCTTAATCAAAGGACAAATCCTTTGGATATTACTGATCAAATCAGTCTCTCCTCAGTTATGTGCCAGATTTTTTTTGGGGGGGGATGGGGGGCAAGGGGAAGGAATTGTGTTTAAGAGAGAAAAGGTCCTGGCTTTGTCAGCTACCACCAGCGCTCCAAGGAACTTGCCCTTGGAGGCTGTGAAATTCTTTGCTATTCTCACCGTCCATGATAATAACCCTCAAGACATTTTGGTCACAAACCCTCCTCAAGCTGTAGGAGAAAGCAGTGAGGAATACTCCCACCTTTGCTGCACAACAACAATTACAACAGCAAGAGCCAAGTATAGGAGCCAGAATTCATTCAAGGGTTGTCCAGTCGATGATTTCTTGTCTATTCTACTGATACATATGCACGAGGGTTTCCAAAAATACTACGATATAATGCAAGTAGTGACAAACAGATGGGGGGGGGGTTTATCACATGGTGGATGTTCCCTAAAATGACCACAAGGGGGTGGTATTAAGACTGGCCCTTTTACATCCTGGGGACAGAAGCAAGACAGGAGCCAGGCTCTCAAACCACCTGATGTCAGCTGCTTCTCCAACAGTAACTGAAACAAAGCAGGTGCCGGTGTCCCTTTTTTTTTTCTCCCCAAAGAGCAGCTGCAGGTTTCCAGCTTCCAGCCACTGAATAGAGGATGGGCCAGTGAAATGCTCTTGAATGTCGAGACCAAAGGGTGAGAGAGAGAGAGCTGCACAGGGCTAGCATCTTGTCTCGTAGATCCCGCTCCTGCCGATGTATCTCACCCATTTGATCACATCGTGGTCACTGTAGTTCAGCTTTGGCTCAAAGACTTTCAGGTAGCGCACCTTCAGCCCGGAAGGCGCAAAGGGAACCTGGGCAAAGGCAGAATACAAGGATGGGAAAGTGAGCGTCTTACGGAGAGACCTTTCCAAAGCTTGCCCCTTCCGAATCTTCCGTTAAGTCAAGGCAAGACTTACTGGGGCTGCCGATAATTAATCTAATTTGAGACACAAAGAATTTCTCGAGCGGAGCACAAAGAAGGGAGGAAAAGGAGACACAGTTGATGAGTACATCTAGCTTGTTGGCTAAAACAAGATTCCAGTGACTTTCCCTGAAAGAGACTCCATAGCTGAACCTCCGTTTTGAAGGTGCCCTTCACACAAACACACGAGGCGAACTAAACTTTCCTCGTATGCACAAACAAAAATTATCTCATAATCTTCCCTCATTTAAGCCTAGGTTTTCATCAATCCTTTCATCTGAGGGGTCACAAGGCAAGAAAACACGACTAAAGAGATGATGTTGCAAAGCTTTGGATTTTTTTGAGGATTGCCTCTACATTTGCCGAGGACTCCAGGGAAGAGATGGGATACGTTTTACAAAGCCTGGGAAGATGTTTGGCAGCTGCCTCGGTACCACCAAGAGGCCAGAAGATGGGGCTGCTCAAGCCCCTCAGATGTTTCTATGCCGTATCTCCTGTTCCTGGCAAGCTCTTAGGAAGAACGCGGCTGCTTACCTCAAAGTTCATAGAGATGGGTGGCCGGGCCCATTTTTTCTTGTCGTTGGTTGGAAGGAGCTCTATCTCTGCACTGATCTGAGACTCTTTCATGCCAGCCATCCTTTTGATTCTATAACATTGGAAAAAAAGAAATTGTCGTTTAAGATAGGCACAGGTATCCTAAGCACACTCCCTCTGGCTCAGCTTAAGAGCAGGGCTTTCCAAACTTGGTAACTTTAAGACTCGTGGTTTTTAATTCCCGGAATTCCCGTAGCCAGCCATGCTGCTGGGGAATTCTGGGAGCTGAAGTACACAAGCCTTAAAAGTGGCCAAAGGGTGGAGACCCCTGGCCTAGAGGGAGGCACAACTTCCCGCAGTGCCAGCAACCGCTCCAGCTGCCCGATTCAGAAACCGTGTCACTTACTTCCAGACAATGGCATTCTCGCTGGCCTTGTATTTTGCCTTTCCTTTCATGCAGATGACTTGTACACCACTAGTATTGAGAGGAGTCGGGATTCGCACCTGGAAGATATATTTATTTGAGTCGCATGGGGCTGCTTGTTTTGTTTTTATAAAGGAAGAGGAAAAGGTGACATGGTCCCGAAAAGAAGCAGCTTTTCAAAGAACTTTGAGGCTTATTTACCTTAAAGAATCCTTTTATTTCTGCATAGTTTCGGCACACACAAAGTTAAGCCAAAAACTGAATCCTCCCTCCCCCAGTCACCCGTAACAAAGCATAACTCACTCCTTCATTCTGCAATCATATATCACATTCTCCAATTAAAGTAAAGTGTCCCTCCCGTTACAGCTGACCTTGGCAATGCTGTGCTGAGATATTGTTATGGTTAGCTAGCATGTTTTCCCATCCACTAGGCTAGTATTGTCTGCTTTAACTCTAGAAGTGATATGCAGGCTAAATAAAACATGTTTGCTTCTTCATATATGGCAAGCAAGAACATCCGATGTTAGCAGTCTTGACAAAAGGTAGCGTAAAAGCAAAATGCACACCCGAGAAAAGAGCAAGAAAATCATTTGGGGAGGATCGCACTCCACTTACAACCCATCCATCATTTAGGCTTGAAGTTACAATGGAGTTCCCCAGAACTATATACAACAGAGTTTCGACGTTCTGACAGTTGCTTACGCCCACCCCCCAGATCACATGATTGCATTTTGGACACTTGGAAGCCAGCCCACGTTTACAGTTGTTTGCAGTGTCCAGCAGTCATAATGTGGCTACAATTTACAACTTCTTGTTGTTGTTAATTGCGAAGTCGTATCCAACCCATTGCGACCCCATGGACAACTTTCCTCCAGGCCTTCATGTCCTCTACCATCTTCTGGAGTCCATTGAAGCTCACGCCTGCTGCTTCAGTGACTCCATCCAGCCACCTCATTCTGTCATCCCCTTCTTCTATTGCCCTCAATCTTTCCCAGCATGAGGCTCTTCTCCAGTGAGTCCTTCCTTTTCATTAGGTGGTCAAAGCATTTGAGTTTCAACTTCAGGATCTGGCCTTCTAAAGAGCAGTCAGGGTTGATCTCCTCTAGTACTGACTGGTTTGATCGCCTTGCAGTCCAGGGGACTCGCAGGAGTCTTCTCTAGTACCATAGTTTAAAGGCCTCAATTCTTTGGCACTCAGCCTTTCTTATGGTCCAACTTTCACATCCATACATACATTGCAACTGGGAAAACCATGGCCTTGACTATACGCACTTTTGTTGGCGTATAGCCAAATCATGGCATTCAGCCCTCTCAATTCCTGGCAAATAGATGGGGAAGAAATGGAGGTAATGACAGATTTTATTTTCCTGGGCTCCAAAATCACCTCAGATGGGGACTGCAGCCAAGAAATTAAAAGACGCTTGCTCCTGGGGAGGAAAGCTATGGCAAATCTAGACAGCATACTAAAAAGCAGAGACATCACCCTGCCAACAAAAGTGCCAACAAATATTTACAACTACACCTATGTTTACTTTTGGTTTCTGGCAAAAAAAAAAAAATGCCCACTGACTAAAATGGCTTTACTTAGGGACCACCTCATTTAATGACTGTCACAAAAAGGATCATAAAATTGGGCCCAGTCAGGTGATGACTTGCTTAACGACTGGCTCCTAATTCTGGGCTCACATTACAGTTGTAAGTTGAGGACCACCTGTACAAACAAAAGGAGTACGAAGAATTCCTTAAAAATCGTTATCACAATTCGATAATCAAAAGCTCAGAACGTGGAGGGCCCTTGCTGGTTTCATTTACAAGCACCGTCGCATTGTCTTTAAACCGAAAATAATATTACGGAAATTCTGCGTTTCTATGTCTTTTACTGTTACGCTACACTTCTGTTTTGCTCCTCCTTATTCCTCCACCCTTGAGCTTCACTCCCTGCTTTCCCAAGACTTCCTCATCATCACTAACTCTTTCCTCTCTTCCCGCTGACGAGATCACATTTCCCAGATGGAGCTCAGTTAAGATTGCCCTTAACCTGGCTACAGCACTCCTTGCCTGAAATTCTTCCCATTTATGCTTCTCAAGGCTTTTATTAAGTGCCCATAACTCAACAAGTAGGACTGCTCTTAATCACCATTATCACTGAAGCTCAATGTTCTGTTATCGTTTCCCTTTCCTTTTGTCCTATTGATTTTTTTTAATGTATTTTAAGATTGTAAAAAAGATGGCACAGATAGGTAACTCTGGTGCAGGTGGGGAAATCTTAGGTGTAAAAGTAACAAATTTTAAATATCATAGCAGAAATATGCTCTATCATCAGAAGTTCACATTGTTGAAAAGTATTTCATATCTACTTTCTAATCAAAATCCTGAAGTCACTGTTGAGCTTTCATTTAATAATGAAATTCCAGTAAAGACCGTATCTGGTCAATAAAGCATTAAATTAATAATATAAATTATACATCAGGTTAAGAACTAATCTCTAAAGATCCAGTTTTGGTTGTGGCATGATTCTGGGTATAAGATTTTAGTTCAAAAATGGTTTCCAGTTAAAACCTATCTTTGCCGGCAGGCCTGGGGTTGACTGTGGATCGTTGAATGAATGATGAATGTGTCTGGGGTGTTATTTTTAATGTTTTTTTAGTTTTGGACTTAGTTTTTGAAATATTGTTTTATTTATGTTGTAAATCCGAAAAATTAAATTAAATTAAAACTAAATTCGACATCAGATTTACTTTTTAAATGCAAGGTTATACTAGATGCCAAGACACGCTCTCAGAATTTAGTCATTCTTCTCAAGAGGGAACATCGGGTCTTTTACAATAAAAGGCATATAAAATCCTTGCCAACACTGACCTGGAGAATATCAATTCAATCCATTTTGAAAGGATAGATAGTTCAATGAAATTTGGTAAAAAAAATATATCAGGTTTTTAAGATTAGGACTTTCAGAATTTGTTCCATTCTGCAATGCGTCATTTTCCCAATATTGCTGAGAACTTGCCCAATAACATTTCCAACATCATAGTTTTAAGCTCATTTGTAAGTACACAAAACAAGGTAAAAAAAACTTTTTATCAAAATGCGGTAAAGGCAATGAACGTGCAGCAAGACAAAAAGGATGGTGCTTATGCTAGGACCGCTTACCTCTATCTTCTGAGCCAAGAGGGAAGGCTTAAAGTTAGATTTGATCACCACCTTCACCTCCAATTTGGTGCGTCCCACCTCACGTACCAGGGGGATAACACGGAATGGCAAGATAATGTCCTTAGTGGTTCGGTACCTGGTGGAAAAGAATAAACAACACTTACAGAATGGAAGAGAGGAACCTGCCCATACAGCCAGCAAATACTTATTATTATAAACCTATCTGAAGCTTACTAGCACTTTAGTCTCACGGATTATTTCAGTCCTATTTTTTCAACCATTTCTTTAACTCCTGGCAAAACTGAAAAAGATACTTATCCTATAAACCTTCATGTAACTCCTCCTCAAGAGACCACTGCTGGATCTAATGGATCGAGACAATCTTCAACCTAGCCATTTGGGGGAAGATTTCTGAGACTTTGATTGGCTTGCAGCTCCTAGAAGAAGTGGACTCTCGGCATGTTTTATGCCAGGCCTGGTTATAGTACAGAGATGGCACCGATTGTGGTCATTGGTGAGTTCCAGCAGGTCCGCAGTGGGGACAATGCATCCATCCTGCCCCCCCTCCATCACTCAGAGGCTTTCCATACCATTGATCCTGAGCCGATTGTGCTCATTCCTGGATGGGCAGGCCTTGCTCACGGCGAGTCACACTTTAATCACCTCCCATTTGGACTGCTGCAACGCACTGCACGTAGGGGTGCCCTTGAAGAGCATTCAGAAGCTATAGGCTCTTAATGCAACAGTACAGGCAGTTTGGCATTTCTCATTACTGGACTGGCTCCCAGGTAGAAATTAGGTTAAGACCCAGGTTAAGCTGCTGGGTAAGATTCAAAGTACTGGTTATATAGTCAGGCTATTTCTCCCATTGTATGTATTTACCCCTCCAGATCCAACGGACAGGGCATGCTCCGAGTCCTTCCTATCGAACAGTGACATTTTCTTGCACCTCAGAGCTGCAGTTGTTCAGTGGCAGTGCCTGCCCTCTGAAACAGCATTTCCCCCAGAGAGCCAGAT
This sequence comes from Bothrops alternatus, assembly GCA_034064705.1. Classification (NCBI taxonomy): domain Eukaryota; kingdom Metazoa; phylum Chordata; class Lepidosauria; order Squamata; family Viperidae; genus Bothrops; species Bothrops alternatus. The sequence continues at coordinate 2,556,334 of JARGCV010000286.1, forward strand.
GGCCCCAATCCTATTCGCCTTTCACAAGGGAACGATGATCTGGCTGCTGCCCCAGCATTTGAGTGAGGAAGTTAAGGAAGCTCGGCTGTTGCTGACGTGCTTCGCCGTGAATGGGGCTGCTGCTTCATCCTCCCCCGCTGGAGGACGTATGTCGTGTTTTTGTGTTATGTTTTAACCATTCTGCCTATCCCAGACTCAGCACTGTGAGATGGAAAACCAAAGAAACTATAAAAATACAGCAAATAGAACAGCTGCAACCGTTGAGTTGCGCTTGCCTGCTCTTCATAGCACATTTGGGATTTGTTATGGGCACGTCTATAATTAAAAGGAGGGCAATAGAAGAAGGGGACGACAGAGGATTGGCGGCTGGATGGAGTCACTGAAGCAGGAGGCGTGAGCTTAAACGGACTCCAGAAGATGGCAGAGGACAGGAAGGCCTGGAGGAACGTTGTCCATGGGGTCGTGAGGGGTCAGACACGACTTCGCAACTAACAACAACAACATAATTAAAAGTCTGAATATTCAATTTGAACATTTTGTTTTCTTTGTCTGGGTGAACATTTGCAATATCCATTGCTTGAACCCTTAACAGCACTTTCATGGTTAGGTTTCTATAGTAGAACTCTTGGTAGCAGAATTCTTGATCTATATTTCAGTGTTTATGTAAACTGGCAGATGATGCTCCGAGATCTTGCTTAAGATATGGAAAAATGCGCCATTTTAAATGTTTAAGATCACCTCTAAGAGATGTCTACCTTTATCCTTTATCTTCCACTATTCAAATCACTTGGCATGGGGTAACAATGATTAAAACAACAATACAAGGAAAGTGGACCATTGCACCAGCAACACTCGGCCTCCCCACATCCCAGGATAGAAGAGATAACTTTTTGAGTTTGGAAGATTTCAAGATTTGGGCCGGTTTCTTAGATTCCTGCCACCTTGGTGTCATCTGCAAATCTGATGAGTTCCCCATCTATCCCCTCGTCCAAATCGTTGATGAAGATGTTGAAGAGCACTGGGCCCAGAACAGAGCCCTGGGGCACCCAACTACGCACTTCCCTCCATGTAGATGCGGTTCCATTGAGGACCACACGTTGAGTACAGCCGGTCAGCCAGCTACGGATCCATCTGGTGGTGATGCTATCTAACCCACATTTTTCTATCTTATTAAGTAGTAATAATTTCTCAGCATCCTGATACTTCGTTCCTGATACTTGCATTATGATGCTGAGAAAGGAGCATCACAGTCCCAATGACACTGCCCAAAGGTTTTACCTTTTTCCAGCACAGATTTTATGTATATAATTTGTTTGCTCTCTAATACTAACATCACTCCACTGTACTATATTTCTCGAAGAGCCGGTTGTACTAAAGGTATACCTTAAATTACCCCTAAGCCTGACTATCCAAACTGCAAAGCGATCAAACCAGTCAGTACTAAAGGAGATCAACCTTGACTGCTCTTTAGAAGGCCAGATCCTGAAGTTGAAACTCAAATACTTTGGCCACCTAATGAGAAGGAAGAACTCACTGGAGAAGAGCCTCATGCTGGGAAAGATCGAGGGCAACAGAAGAATGGGACAACAGAGAATGAGGTGGCTGGAAGGAGTCACTGAAGCAGCGGGCGTGAGCTTAAATGGACTCCAGAAGATGGCAGAGGACAGGAAGGCCTGGAGGAACGTTGTCCATGGGGTCGCAATGGGTCGGACACGACTTCGCAACTAACAAAAACATGTTAGGAAGACCTCCAGTTGGTCATGTTATTTATTGGCAAATGTCTTGGCTCTTTTATTTTTCTTTTACAAGAAGCCATGCAGAATTCAGTAAAGAACCTACTGCAGAGCGGTCACCCTCCGGAGCCATGGACAAAGAAAAGTTCTTCCCAGCAGCCTTACCTCATGAGCTCAAACTCTCCGTCGGGTGGGATGAAGCTGATACTCCTCTCCGAGTCAAACTTGCTGAGTCTCACACACTGGTGAAAAGTGCAGTCGTCAATGGCAATGGACTGCTTCCCACTAGGACACAGAAGCAGAAGGATCAAAATCAGTGCGAAGTCTACAGCAGTGGCATTCACCCTCTCCCCTGCAAACTCTAAACCAGATGTGTATTATTCTCAAACACTGAAGGAATGGGGAAAAGGGCTGGCTGATGTTGCTTAGATTAAAAAAAACTGTCTTAAAACAAATAGGGCAGCCTGATTTGATTATTGAAACGCAACTTCAGCTTTAGCAGGAGTGGTTAGCTAAGACCAGGGCTCTTCAAACTTGGCCCTTTTATGACTTGTGGACTTTCAACTCCCAGAATTCCTCAGCCAGGCACGCGAGAACCTGGTCTCACACATTAAGGCTAAGTCACAGAAGTATTCCAAATAAGGACAGTCTTTCTGGAAGCCAGGGAATTCTTCAAAGCCACTGGAATCACCAGCAAGATTCAAGCAAAAACTTATCTGGCTGGACCCATGTCTGCCCACGCCAATCCAGCTGAGGAACTGCAGCTCCATCAGACTTGTTCAAACAGGCCTGCCCTTAAAGCATACTTGGAGTGGGAGTGATAGGTTTCGGGCTTGGGTATAATTGTGTATTAACTCATCATCGTTTTAAAATGTAATCTGACGAATAGGCCACGCTGGCTGACGTCAGATGGACTAAGCCATAAATCAAGAGTTCACAAAGCATAGTAATCATAGGGTTCATAACCAAGATGGAGTCAAAATGAAATAAGCCGCATTAAGGCTTAGCACAACATTCAAAAGTAAAGCAAAAATGAGGCTTTGTCTTCCAGTTTCAGCAGGAGCAAAACGGGCATAAGATTCCCTTTAGGACAGGGCGTCAAACTCAATTTCACTGAGGGCCACTTCAGCATTGTGGTTGCCCTGGGGGGTGTGTGGCCAGAGTGGGTGCAGCCTATTGGGTGGGCATGGAGTGGGTGTGGCTACTGGGTAGGCGTGGCCAGTTCTACATTCGCGTCAAGGGTGCCTATGGGAGCCTGGGCAGGAGTGAGACAGATCTGAGGGTCTCTTGCAGAAGGGGGTGGGACCGGGGTAAGTGCCAAGGCATGGTCCTCTGGGTCAAGTGCCAAGATGGCCACCACAAAATTGTACATTGGCTCCCGGCCAGCCTGGGCCAGGGCCAAGGCAGAGGGGGCCGTTCCCTCACAGTTTCCAGGATGGCTTCGCGGGCCACATGAAACCACTTCACGGGCCACACCCGGCCCCCAGGCCTTGTGTTTGACATGTCTGCTTCAGGAGAAGCCATTCTTTTTTTTTCTTTTTTTCCCAAGCAGGTTAACTATAAAAAAAAAATCCCTCCGCTGCAGATGGAGGAATTTTCTGCAGCACCTGCTCAAGGAAAAACTTCAGAGACCATCCGACATCAACCAAATCTCACTGCAAATCTTGCAGAAAGCAAAACGGCTGGGTGGGAGCAAGCCGAACGACTTAGCCAGCCAAGTCACTCAAGGGCAGAATGCCAGCTGCAGTTCAGGACAGAGAACAACGAATGCTCAACACACAGGATGGGCGTCAGATGCAACTTGCTTCACACACACAGCTCGGATTTCAGGGGATGCCGCTCAGATCTGCTTCGGAGGATGCTGTCTGAATAGTTTTCTCAAAAACATATAAATGGAAAGGTTCCACTTGGACAACTTTTAAGTTTTGCAATCTTCCAAGAAGCACGTCTTATTACTCTCTCCTAAATTTAACATTCAAGGTTGCTGCTCCGATTGCAGGTAGCCTTCGACTACTTAACGACCACAAACAGAGTCTAGCATTATCTGTTGCTAAGTGACTTTTCCCCCATTTTATGACTTTTCTTGCCACAGCTGTTAACGTGCATCACTGCAGCTGTTAAGTGAGTAACACTGCAGTTGTTAAGTGACTCTGGCTTTTGCTTGGCAGAAGGTCGCAAAAGGGGATCACATGACCCCGGGACACCGCGACGGTCACAAATATGAGCCGGTTGCCAAAGCGTCTGAATTTTGATCACATGACCACGGGGAATGCTGCAGGGGTCATAAGTGTGAAAAACGGTCCTAAGTCACTTTTTTTTTCTCAGTTCTGCTGTTCACTCTAAATGGTCACTAAATGAGTGCCTGTAAATTCGAGGTCTACCTGTACTGAATGAACTACAGTTAATAAAAAGTTGCTATTTCGAGGCCATGAAAATAAAACTCGGCAAAAACCAGCAGCCACCACTCCGTCTTGACTCAAATGGTTAATTTTGCCATTCACGGTTAAAAGCATCTTGGTTTTCAGTGTGGAATTCTGGAGAACTTCTTTCACACCTCAAAAGGCATTGGTTCTGCTACTGCCATCACCCTAACTGGGCGCTAGAAAGACCCAAGCTTTCCAGTTACACTATCTTGCTTCTACATCAGCTCCCTCTGCTATGTTGCCCCCCAGTTCATAGGTAAGAAAGTGAGGACAAATAAAGGGAAATATTTCTTCACCCAGAGGGTCGTTGGTTTATGGAATTCACTTCCAGAAGGGGTCGTGACAGCTGTCAGCCTTGATAGCTTCAAGGCAGGGTCAGACAGATTCATGGAGGCCAAGTGTATCGGTGGTTATTAAAACGGATGTCCATGTGCCGCCTCTATGTTGGTTGAGGCAGGCAGGATTCCCTTGAGTACCATTTGTTGGGGGTCAAAGGGAAAGGGAGGGTTTTGCCTTCTCTTTCTGCTCAAGATCCCCATGTACAATTGGTGGGCCACTGTGTGACACAGAATGCTGGACTCGATGGGCTTTGGCCTGATTCAGCAAGGCTCTTCTTATGTTCTTATGTTCTTATCCAAAACACCAACTCCTGGCTCAATTAGGAAAAACTACCCCTACTTCCAGCCTTACGAAATCTTGCCCAAATCACTCAAGCACTCTCCCGGGTCATCCTGATGAGACAGCAACACCTGAGTCGGCTTTGTTCCTCTACGAACAAGCACACGGCAGCTCAGCCTTCAACCACAGGCACGACCTGTGTGGAAGTGTCTAAAGATGGCGGTGCATGCACAAATCACACAAAGCAAAAAGGGCGGGGGGGAGGAGTGTAATGTGAGGAATACGTGCACACAGCGGTAAGCAGGTTATCTACCTTCCTGTTTCACTGGAGTCAGCAGAACACAAAAGAAAAAAAAAGAGAATTCAGTGTCAGAAGTTGATAAGAGGCAGCATGGAAGACCTCTGGGTATAGCAATCCTAACGGTCTCCTTTAAAGCAGGACATTTACAGACTCTCGTATCCTAATTAGGGCTGGCCTATGAAATGCAGAATGATGCTGGGCATATTCATTTACCAGCCTCAGCAGTTCATCTGAAAATATAAATTAAGAGAATGGTATAAGTGCACGAACTAATTCGTGGACTAGGACCAGAATTTAAGTTTCCTTGGAGACCTTTGCACCTTTAAACCACAACAGACGTTTACACAGCCTGCTCATTTAGCTCCTGCTTTAACAAGGGAGGGAGGGGAGCAACCAAAATCACCTTAGGAAAGCTCTGGCACCTTTCCAAATGAGAAGGGAAGAGCAGAGATGTAACTGAGAGCAACACACCCCTTGAAAGCTGATCTCCCTGTTCATCCCACTTACCTTTTCCCTGTTTCATCCGCAGTCCCCTTGCCTTGTTTCTCAATGACAATCTTGTCGTTCATGCCAAACTTACATTCAGGCATTCCACTTAGGTAGCTTTTCATCACCACTCTGCCCGAGACGTGGGCGCTCAGCACCTGGCCTGGAAGAAAGGAAAAGGCAAGCGTTGGAGAGCAGAAGAGTTGCACGGGAAGAAAACGGCTAGTCTCGATTTTCGAGAAACTTCCTAACAGCAAGAACGATTAACCAGTGGAACAGAAGTGGCCTTCAGAAGCTGTGGGCGCTCCATCACTGGAGGCTTTTAAGAAGAGACCCAGACAGCCACTTGTCTCAATTGGATAGGGCAGGGGTAGGCAACCTTGGCTCTTTTATGACTCGTGGACTTCAACTCCCAGAATTCCTGAGCCAGCCATGCTGAGGGGAAAGGGAGAGGTTTCCAAGCTGAGCCAGGCTGGCTGAGGAATTCTGGGAGTTGAAGTCCATGAGTCATGAAGGGGCCATAGTTCCCCCACGCTGGCTCAGGAATTCTGGTAGTTGAAGTCCATGAGTCATGAAGGGGCCATAGTTCCCCCATGCTGGCTGAGGAATTCTGGGAGTTGAAGTCCACGAGTCATGAAGGGGCCATAGTTCCCCCACGCTGGCTGAGGAATTCTGGGAGTTGAAGTCCATGAGTCATGAAGGGGCCATAGTTCCCCCATGCTGGCTGAGGAATTCTGGGAGTTGAAGTCCACCAGTCATAAAAGAGCCAACATTGCCTACCCCTGGGATAGGGTCTCCTGCTTGAACAGGGGGTTGGACTAGAAGACCTCCAAGGTCCCTTCCAGCTCTATTCTGGCTGACGTGATTCTTTCCCATTGGGGAAAGCTCATAGGACAGACTTACCTTGCGGTGACATTAGCAAGTTCACGCTCTCCAGAACATCCAGGAAGAGTTCGTTGCGACGGTATTTGATCCCTTCGCGCCTCCAGCCGATCTGGCCAGTTACCTGGCTGGTAATTTGAGACTGTTCTTCCTTAGTCTGGAGAAGGGGGAGAAAGAGGGAGCTGTGCTTTCATGGGATCAATCACACAGGGTTCAGAGTCCAGGGTTCCAAATGAACCGCAACAGGTTTATTACAAAATCCAAACTCCCCCCCCCACAACCTTTTCCCCAACCTGGAATAGCTCAAATTAGGAATGCTGTTTAAATATTACCATTATATTATAAGAAAAATCTCTGCCTTTTTCTCTTTGCTCCCAGAGAAAAATAAGTTATTTGTCTGGCAAATGGCCAGCGACTAGAAGAAGCCCAGTTGGAACCCTATTTCGGAATTTTGAGTCTGGTATCAAATGCCCTTTGGAGGGATCAGCTGGATTCAGCTTTGGGGAAGAACAGCAGATTTTCCTACCTGGTGCTATAAGTGGATCCAACCAGACGCGGAAAGCGAGAAAACAGGTGAATAGCAGCAGCAAGTGCAGCACACACAGGGTTAGGAGGAAGCAGGTCAGTAGAAGGGAAAGAGGAAGAGAGTAATGTTAGATTGGGGAGAAACTGAGATTACTTTACGCTATTAATAATCTTGGAAGGAGGAAAATGGAGACGTAAGAAACAGGGAAAGCAACCGGATAGGGACGGCTACAAGGCAGGATCTTTGCAACTAGCAGTACAAGCAACATCTCAGGAACCCAGGCGAGGCCAAAAATGTTAAAAGTAGAACAAGGTTCTGCCTCTCCCTTGAGGCATCTGTTTTGCAAATATCTAGATAAACAGATGTGGGTACCAGTCAGATGGGAAGTGAGTTGACAGCATGGAGTAGAAATTATCAGCCACGGTGCCTTTGTTGGCAGTTTTTCTCACCCTTCCCCCCATGCCAGACTATACCTTCCCAATTACCTATCACCTGCCAGTTCATTCACCTTGTTGCCTTGATAACTGGGGTTTTGCATTAAATACTGCACGCTAAATCTCGATATGTGAATTCTGCATTTTTGAAGCACTCTCGTGTCTCAAGCTGCTGCTAAACTGTAGCTTGACTAAATCACCATTGAGTGGATTCCCACAATATATCAAGCCAACCTCGTTCCCCTGATCAATACGTTGAGAGAAGAGCTAATCATCTGGTTCTTTCTTTATAGTTCAGTGGTTCTCAACCTTTTTCAGGTTGAGACCCCACTTGCGCCGCCCATGCGCGGCGCGACCCCGACCCGCGTGCACACGCGACGGGCCGATCCGTGCATGCGCAGCGCATGCGCGACAAAAAAACCAAAATGGCGGACCGCGACGGGCCAATCCGCGCATGCACAGCGCGTGACGGCCCGAACCGTGCATGCGCGGCGCGCGCGCGACAAAAAAAAACCAAAAAAAAAACCAAAATGGCGGACCGCGGTGTCCGGCGACCCTGCGAAACAGCCGTTCGACCCCAAATGGGGTCGCGACCCATAGGTTGAGAACCGCTGTTATAGTTAGTATAACTGACGTGGGTATCTTAGTCCTCAGCCTTTATACTGAAGCTAAGTTCTCATTTTTCACGAGGCAGGATTTAGTAGGACTAATGTTATGCGTAGCTATCCACCCATCCCAGATTTCTGTATGGAGCTTGACACAGTACAGTTCCCTCATACCGATCCTGTAAGAGTGACTCAGTCCTACCTGAGGTCACCTATTGAAAGAGGTGAATGAGTTCGTCCATCTTACTCTGATACTAAGCAATCATCTATTAATTTTGTCTATCATATCCTGTTTCCCCGAAAATAAGACCTGGTTCTTTTTGTTGTTGTTGTTGCCTCCAAAAGAGGCACTAGATCTTATTTTTGGAGGGGATGGGGTGTCTTTTCCACCATCTCACCTCACAGCAGCGGCACCCACCCAGCTGGCCCACTTCTTCTGCAGCCTAAAGAAATAATAATAAAGTTGGAAGGGACCTTGGAGGTCATCTAGTCCAACCCCCTGCTCAGGTAGGAAACCCTACACCATTTCGGACAAGTGGCTGTCCAGTCTCTTCTTAAAAACCTCCAGCGTTGGAGCATTTACCGCTTCTGGGGGCAGGTTGTTCCACTGGTTAATTGTTCTCACTGTCAGGAAGTTTCTCCTTAGTTCTAGGTTGCTTCTCTCCTGGATGAGTTTCCATCCGTTGCTTCTGCAGCTGAGAATGGAGCTCCAGATTGAAGCACGTGGCACCCCCTCCTGGCCTGCATTTTGCCATCAGAGGCCTTCTGGAAGTGGGCTGGCGTGGTGAGGCAGGTGTCAATTCATGGGAGGCCTGGCTGAAATGGTAAGCGGGTGTGGGGTTCATGGGGAAGCTCCATCCCCCCCCTCCAGCTTGATTTTTTAGGTGTGCACCTCGCCCCAAAACTAGGGTTTATTTTAGGGGGTAGGGCTTATATTAGGCCCACCCCCCAAAAAAATCAAGCTAGGGCTTATTTTGGGGGTAGGTCTTACTTTCGGGGGGAACACGGTCGTGGTTTCTTTCACACATCTGTCCTGATTGGTGAAAATATCTTTCTTTATAGCTTTTCTCTAGGGGCCCAAGTCACAACTGACGCCTGAAAATATACAAAATCCCTGCCTGTTCTCCACAAGCAGGCAATAGACTTCTTTCAGGGCCTGCTAAGAAGACTCTACCGGAAGCAAACAGCTGCCTCAGGTTTCTGGCAATGGTTCCACCCTATTTGATACAAGATTCGAGGTGTTGTGGTGAAAGCCCGTTTCCTGTTGGTACAAAAAGCTGGGCAGATGGCCAAGGGCGCCAATCTTTCCCCTGGTTTCATGGAACGGTTTGAGCCCAGAGGAAAAAGGACACTGTTTTTCTTGGTATGCAATGTTTTTTTAAGCCCTTTAATCAATGTTTCTATTGTACTACCGTAGTTCGGTAAAAAAAAAAAAAGGTTTTCGCCCTTTAAGATGAATCTTCAGATCTTGAACAACTGAATTAAAAGTGTGACAGGAATATCACTGGCTTTCAAAACGGCCAAGGTAGCCACCCCTTTCTCTTCAAAATCACAGAGCTGGAAAACCAACCTGTTCCATCATCAGGCAAGTGCTTATTCTATATTTGGGCTTGTAAGAAACACTTGCTTATAAACATTTAGGCTTGTAAGATACATTTGCCTGTAAGAAACTCAAAGACTTTCATGAAGAGCAGAATCAAGATCACATGAAGGGTTAATACCGCCTTACAAGGCCTTGGTAAGGCCACACTTGGAATCCTGCATCCAGTTTTGGTCACCGCGCTGTAAAAGAGATGTTGAGACTCTAGAAAGAGTGCAGAGAAGAGCAACAAAGATGATCAGGGGACTGGAGGCTAAAACATACAAGGGATGGCTGCTGGAATTGGGTATGTCTTAGTTTAATGAAGAGAAGGACGAGGGGAGACATGACAGCAGTGTTCCAATATCTCAGGGGCTGCCCCCAAAGAAGAGGGAGTCAAGCTGTTCTCCAAAGTGCCTGAAGGCAGGACAAGAAGCAACAGGTGGAAACTAATCAAGGAGAGAAGCAACCTAGAACTAAAGAGAAACTTCCTGACAGTGAGAACAATTAACCAGTGGAACAACCTGCCTCCAGAAGTTGTGGATGCTCCAACACTGGAAGTTTTTAAGAAGAGACTGGACAGGCATTTGTCTGAAATGGTATAGGGTTACCTGTCTGAGCAGGGGGTTGGACATGATGACCTCCAAGGTCCCTTCCAACTTTATTACTATCATTATCATCATCATTATTATTTTATTGTCATAATTCTTCATTCGTATGCTGCTAAAACAACTCTTGGCAATCAAAGGAAATTTTGACCCACGAGATTACGTTAACTCGCTTTATCAAATGCTTTGGAAAAGCACAGCCTCTTCACTTAATAAACAATCAAAGTAAGACACAACCTAAATAGAAAGCTTACTAAGGGGAAAAACATTTATCTGGCTTAGCAAGCTTAACTGTTATAAAAGGATGACACCCTTTCCTGTTTTTCTTAGTGGGGGGGGGGAGGGAAGCAGGAAGCAGTCTGCAATAATATCAGAGAGAAAACAAAATGGGAGTTTTACAGGAAATGAGCAGGAGCTAACCAGAAACATCTAAATTATGTATGTGAAACTATTTATGAGCTAGATTGTTAGAAGATTCCCATTTAAAAAAAAACATTTAAACTTTTTTTTTTTTTTAAAAAAAAGCATTTTAGGAAGAAAAGTTTCTGAAGCATGTCACACTGTGGTAGGTTGGTGAGTTGCTGATGAGCATTGAGAGCACAAGTGCCAGTCTTAAGTTAAAGGTCTTCGGAGAAGGGCGGCATATAAATTTGATTAAAATAAATAAAATAAATAAATAAAATAAAGGAGCTTTAACCAAAACCAGACTCACTGATATAGAGATATTAAAAAGCTTCACGCTTGATTACAGCTGGATGCAGTCCCAGCACCTTACAGTTGAACTACATAAAAGGCAGAAGCACTAAGCAATGGTTTATTGGCTAGCGCTGGAATTATGATATAGCACAGGGGTCTTCAAACTTGGCCCTTTTATGACTTGTGGACTTCAACTCCCAGAATTCCTCAGCCAGGCAGAGGAATTCTGGGTGTTGAAGTCCACAAGTCGTAAAAGGGCCAAGTTTGAATAGCATCATCTGGAGATATTGTTATGCATCAGGAATAGGTGGAGGAGTCCACAACTGAAGACCCAACAAGACTCAGGGAGAGATCTGCTAAGTCAGGGGTGGGGAATTATTGCCCCTTTGTGACTTGCGGACTTCAACTCCCAGAATTCCTCAGCCAGCATAGCTAACAGAGGAGCCTGCACTCTCTGGAGAACATCAGTGAAGACAGCCTGATAAAAATGTCAGAATCCAAGAAGCCCAGGAGAGTTTTGTTTCTCCCTGTTTTTACAGGTAGTCCTCAACGTTCAACAGTTCGTTTAGTGCAGCGGTTCTCAACCTGTGGGTCGCGACCCCATTTGAGGTCGAACGACCATTTCACGGGGGTCGCCAAATACCGCAGTCCGCCTTTTTTTTTTTGGGTCGGCCATTTTTTTTGGTCGGCCATTTTTTTTTGGTCGGCCATTTTTTCCCCTTTGCGATGCGGGCCGTCACGCCGCGCATGCGCAATGCGGGCCCGCCATTTTTTTTTAAATTTTGGTCGGCCATTTTTTTTTGGTCGGCCATTTTTTTCCCTTTGCGATGCGCCCCGTCGCGCCGCGCATGCACGATGCGCCCCGTCGCGCCGCGCATGCGCAATGCACCCCGTCGTGCCGCGCATGCGCGATGCGCCCCATCGGATGCGCATGCACGATGCGGGCCGGGGTCGAGCCCCGGAAAAGGTTGAGAACCGCTGGTTTAGTGACTGTTTGAAGTTACAACAGCGCTGAAAAACGTGATTTAAGCCCATTTGTCACGCTTGCGACCGTTGCAGCATCCCTGTGGTCGGGTGATCGAAACTGGAAGCTTTGCAACTGGTTCATCTTTACGACGGTTGCAGAGTCCCGGGGTCACGTGATCCCCTTTTGCCACCTTCTGACAAGCACCATCAAGGGGGAAGCCAGATTCACTTAACAACCGTGTTACCAACTTAACAACTGCATTGATTCGCTTAACAACGGTGGCAAGAAAAATCATAAAAAACATGGCAAAACCCACTTATAGCCAATGTTTCATTTAGCAACATAAATGTTGGGCTCAATCGTGGTGGTAAGTCAAGGACCACCTGTGTTTACCCCTTTACAAATAAGAGACTCAAAAAAAGCTCCATTTGAAATTGATGTTGTATTTTGGTGTATGTGAAGTTTTATTATCCCAGGGTTAAACCAGGGTGTCCAACTTTGGCAACTTTTTTAAGACTTGTGGACTTCAGCTCCCATGCTGGTTGGAGAATTCTGGGAGTCGAGGTCCACAAGTCTTAAAAAGTTGCCAAAGCTGAACACCCCTGGGTTAAATAAGAATTTGGGGTCTGCATGTAGGTAACTTATTCTAGAATCTACAACAGGGGTTCTCAACCTTGGCAACTTTAAGACTTGTGGACTTCAAGTCCCAGAATTCCTCAGCCAGCAAAGCTGGCTGAGGAATTCTGGGACTTGTAGTCCACAAGTCTTAAAGTTGCCAAGGTTGAGAACCCTTGATCTACAGAGATAAAATGTTCAGACCAATTAAACTGGGGCAGAGAATTACAGCCTTTATGTCCGATGTTTTTCATGGAAATAAAAAAAAAAGATCTCTTTAAAAAAAGGAATCAGATTCCCACAACAGGAAGAGTTCTGAATGTGAAATGTTGCCCAAGTGATTGCAACTGAAATATTCAACCATATTGTGTATCCCAAAGATGTTGTCATAGCATATAGTGGCAATTGCTGTTTTTTTTTAAAACACTAACAATTAATTAAAACAGGTATCAACCTGCATTTACCTGGCTCTTGATTCCTTGTTGGGTGATGAATGTTTTCAGGGCTCCTGTTTCAGAGTTCTGAGGGTAACCAAAGTCCAGGATTTCTACAGAAAAGTAAACAATTGTTGGAGAAAACCAACAGCTGGACTAGTTTTTAACAAATAACCCCCCCCCTTTTGTGCAAATGACTGGTAAACACTACTCAAGGGAAGTTTCCCCACACCGCATGTTGTCACGCCGATTCCCGTTAAGGAGTGATCAGGCTGGCCTACAGTTAGCAACAGTTAAAACAAGATGACAAACTCCATAAAGACAGCAGCATCACAACATCGAAGGAAACCCGCTCTGAAGCCGGATAATTCAACAGCAGCAGAATAATCTATCTTTGCAGCATTTTCTTTAGATTTTGATTTTCACATGAGCATGGCATAAAAATCAAAACCTAAAAAAACAACAGCAGAGTAGCAGATATCGTGGCACACACAGACAAGTTAAGCTCTGGAAAGAGAGAAGTGCCATTAACTGCCTCCTTCCAAGAGGAGATAGACAAGGCTCTCAAGATCCAGACCTGCAACACAAACAGAAAACAACACTGTGCTTGTGCTGGATTTTATTCAGCTTGTGGCAACTGGCAAATCCACCATCATCCTGCTTCTTCTCCTGCCCCAAAAGGCTTTTAAATACCATAACCTGACAACTCTACTTGTAATTTTATTTTTTAACATTAACCCTAAGAATAACGTTCTGTAAAGGTATTACAGTCATATATATTGATACATAATTAGAAATGCAAAAGTGGAGAAATATTATTCAAGTAATAAAAATGACAAGTACCGCAACAACAACTAAAGTTGGCAAAAAAACAGTTACAAATCCCACACCTATAATGGCCTCTCCTATAGATCAAAGAATGATAGTGACCATGTTGGGGAAAGAAAAAGCAGAATCAGCAATGAACCCACAGAGCATGCAGATAACACTACAAACAATTCAAGAAACAATGATGATGACCCAAGAGGCAAATAGCAATCACGAAGAAATGAAAATATATCACAAAGAAATCAAGAATGATATTGGAGAAATGAGAGATGAAATTAAAAACATGAATGATAAGATAGGCAATATACAAACAAACAATGATGGAAAATAAACAAAGAATCCAAAAAGTTGCAACAAAAATGGAGCATGTTGATAGCAAAATAGAAAGGATGGTACAGAAATCCGAGCGGGTAAATAGGGAGTTGACTGAATCTATTGCCTTTTTTGGAAATGGATAAAGCTTCGTTCTTTCTAAGATCCCAAAATATTGTAGAGGAAAAAGAAGATGATTTGGGAGAGAAGATGGCGGAGATGTTGGCGGAGGTATTAGGCAAGAAAAAACAGGAAATAAGAAGAGACATAGACGAAATACATAGAGTATATACAAATTATGCACGAAGGCATAGATTGGCGAGAGAGGTCCTTATAAGATTTACTAGAAGATCAATAAGGGATGAAATATATAAAAAAACCAAGAGACGAACCAATAATATATAAGGGTAAAGAAATAATTGTATTAAAACAAATACCATGTAGTATACGAAATCAGAGACGAGAATACCAATTTCTAATGACCCAATTAACTAAATATAAAGTTATGTTTCGATGGTTAATACCTGAAGGCATATTTCTAACTTGGCAGGAAAAAAAATATAAGATAGATACACTTGAGAAAGCGCAGGACTTTTATGAACGTTACTTTACACAGAGAGAAGAACAAGAAAGTAGGGAAGAGCCGGAGAGTAAAAGTCAGGATGAAGATTTATTAGAGGAAGTCGAATGAGAGAGAAATACAAAAGATACAAGAAAGAAAGGTTAGAAAGAGAAGGAACAAAAGGAAGAGTAATAGAGACAAGAAGCATAAAAAAAATAGATCAAGTAAAAAATGGGAGACGCAATTAAGCTCTTCTCTATAAACATTAATGGATTAAATATATACCAAGAAAAAGAGCACAAACATATAACAAATTAAGGAAATTGGATGCAGATGTGATATGTCTTCAGGAAGTTCATATAAAAAAGGATTATAGAAAGCTACTAGAGAATGTAAAATTAGGAACACTATACACAACATTAGCACAAAGCAAGAAAGGAGGAATTGCTATATATGTCAAAGAAAAAATAAAGTCAAAATCAATATATTCGGATGAAGGAGAATTTTAATGTTGGAAATAGAATTAGAGCAAAAACAAATCTTATTAACGGCAGTATATGCACCAAATAATAATCAACATGAATTTTTTAAAAAGGTACATAAGAAACTAGTGGATCTAGACTACGAAAATATTTTTATGATTGCGGATTTAAATGCAATAGTTGATGTTAAGAAAGATTATAAGAGTAGTAAAAAGAACAAAAAGAAGAAAAATATATTACCAAAATCGTTCTTTGACATGGTAACAGAACTCAACCTTCAGGATATATGGAGAGAGACACATAGATCAGACAAACAATATACGTTCTATTCGTATCCGCATCAGCCTTGGTCTAGGATCGATATGGCCTGGGCAACAACAGACGTACAAAAAGGGATAGAGGAAATTGAAATAGGGCTTAATGATTGGGCGGATCACAACCCAATAATAATAAAATGGAAAGGCCAGAAACAGAGAAAAAGATGGTCAATGAATCAAAGACTGTGTAAAGATAAACAATATATACAGATGCTAGAAAAGGAGTTGACATTATTTTTTCAGGTAAATAAAAAGGAAGAGACATCAACACAAAATTTGTGGGATACTACAAAAGCTTACATTCGGGGATTGACAATTGCATACAACTCTAAGAAAAACAAAGATACGAGACTTCAACAAGGAAAATTACAAGAAGAATTTAAAAAAAATAGAAGGTGATCTACAGAAGGACCCACAAAATAAAAAGATAAAAGAAAAATGGAATATTATAAAACACAAGATTAACCTGACAACGCAAAAAGAAATGGCACAGAAAATTAGGATGGCGAAACAAAATTACTTTGAAAATGCGAATAAAACTGGTCGATGGTTGGCCTATAAATTAAAAAAAGAAAAAGGCAAAAGAACAATACAGCAACTACAAGATGAAAGTGGAACAGTATATATAGACGGGAAGAAAAAAAGAAAATAATACAAAATTTCTTTTCAAAGCTATACCATCAGGAAGATATACCAGATGATAAAGCCAAACAATATATAGAGGCAGCAAAAATGAGCAAAATCACTGAAGAACAAAAGGAAATGTTGAATAGACCAATAACTGCAATAGAATTAGAAACAGCATTGAAAAAACAAAAAAACAACAAATCACCAGGCCCAGATAGAATTCCGGTCGAGTTTTATAAAAATACACAAGAGTTACTACAATGGATAATGTTGGAGATTTACGATGAGGTACTGGAAGAGGCAAAGATACCGACAACTTGGACTGAAGCAATCATCACCCTTATTCCTAAGGAAGACTCAGACCTACAACAAATTCAAAATTATAGACCAATTTCTTTACTGAATACAGATTATAAGACATTTACAACAATAATAGCAGAAAGGATTAAAAAAATTTTGAATAACTACATCCATCCAGATCAAAATGGATTTTTACCAGGACAACAAATAAAAAATAACATGAGGATAATACTGAACACTTTAGAATTTTACGAAGTCCATCCTGAAAGACAAGCTACACTGTTTTTTCTTGATGCCCAGAAGGCATTTGATAATCTGAATTGGAATTTTATTATAACACAATTGTACTATATGGATTTTGGGACAAAATTTGGAAAGATGGTTGAGAAAATATATACTAAATAAACAGCTAGGGTAATTATAAATGAAGAAATGACAGAAAAAATTGATATAACCAAAGGAGTAAGACAAGGATGCCCACTTTCCCTCTTCTATTTATTTTATCATTAGAAATACTCCTTACAAAAATCAGAGAGGACCAAGAAATAAAGGGTTTAAAAATTAAGAAGGAAGAATATAAGGTCCAGGCTTTCGCTGATGATTTGGTATTTATTTTGGAAGATCCATTGGAAACCAGCTTTAAATTGATTCAAAAAATAGAAGAATTTGGTGAAGTAGCCTTAAGATTAATAAGAATAAATCCAAATTAATAACAAAAAATCTTATAAAGGCACAGGAAAGCGAACTGGAAGATAAAACAAAGATAAATATAACCAAGAAAATAAAATATTTAGGGATCTGGCTTACAGCAAAATGTTCCTCGATTAAGGAGGACAATTATGATAAAATATTACACCAGTTAAAAAATGATTTAGAAAATTGGGAAAATTTGCAAATTTCATTTTTAGAGAGGACCGCTACGGTCAAAATGAATGTATTGCCAAAATATTATTTCTGTTCCAGGTTATTCCAATAAAATCAGGGAAAACATTCTTTCAAGAATTAAATAAATTGGTGACTAAATTTATAAGGCAAAGGAAAAAACCCAGGATTAAATTAAAACTCTTGCAAGATATGAAAGATAAAGGGGGATTGGCGTTACCAGAGTGGGAAATATACTACCAAGCATCGAGCTTAACTTGGCTAAAAGATTGGATGGATTTGAAAAATAGTAGAGTTTTAACAATAGGACATGACTGGCAAGCAGGGTGGCAGGCATTCCTATGGGACGAAAAACATAAAATACACAGATACTTTCAAAGACACATAGTTAGAAATGCATAGCTACAGACTTGGGAAAAAATAAAACAAAAACATTATATAAGAATTCCAGTGTGGTTATCCCCAACAGAAGCTCTGAAATACCCAAACCTACTGGATATAAATAAGATAATTAGATACAAGGAATTAGTAAATGAACAGGGAAATCTGAAAACAAAACAAGAATTGAACAAGATATTGGCAGAGAGATTGACTGGTGGACATTTACACAAATTCAATCTAAATATACAGAGGACAAAAAATTATATGAAATACAAAAACAGCCGCAAGAATTGGATAAAATTATACATGGAACAGAAATAAAATTAATTAGCAATTTATACAAATACCTATTGAGATATAAAATGGAAGACGAGGTTGTCAAAGACACAATGATTAGATGGGCAAAATTTTTTGGATATAATGTAGAATTGGAGAAATGGGAAAAAATATGGGAAATAAATATAAAATTGACTATGTCGGCGGCATTCAAGGAAAACCAGTTGAAGATGTTTTACAGACGGCATCTTCCACCAGCAAAGCTTGCCAAGATGTTCCAGAACAATTCGCCAACATGCTGGAAATGTAAAAAAATACATGGAACATATTATCATTTATGGTGGACATGCCCAGTTGCGAAAAAATACTGGACTACAATAAGAAGATGGATCGAAGAAATAATAGACCAACCCATAGACTGGAAACCAGAGATCTTTTTGCTGGGTATTTTAAACAGAAAATATAGTAAAGAAATATGGTACTTAATTTTACATATAATAACGGCGGCAAGAATAGCATATGCACAGTGCTGGAAAAATGAGAATATACCATCAGAGGAAGAAGTGATAAGAAAAATCCTGGACTGTGCTGAGATGGACAAATTAACAAAAGAGATAAAAGAAAAGGAAGACACAGAATACTACATAACATGGAACAAGTGGTATGACTGACTGGTTGGAGACTAGAAATAATAGAGGAGAATAAATGTGGAAAGGTCAAAAGTGAAAATATGTGCATAATAATGTATAATAATAATAATATGAATTATTCTTAGTAAGAAGTAGAATATGAAGGAAGAAAAATGTAAATAAGAAACAACGGGGCAATAAGGACAAACATTTGAAAGAAGAATAAGGGAGAGAAATGTAAATAATAGAAGATTACCGTTATGTAATCGCTGTTTTAAAAAAAACGGGGAGGAGTATATACTGTGTGTGTGTGTGTGTGTGTGTTATGTTTTGCTTTGCTTTGTTTTGTTTTGTTGGTTAAAAATAAAATAAAAAAAAAAATACCGTAACCTGAAAAGCAGTTTTTGAATCCCAACTCACCCAGGGGATCATTCTTGGAAACCATTATCTGTTGATAACATGGTTAAAAAAAAAAAAAAAAGTTCAGTGACTCCGAAGAACACCATTCTTTGGCTCAAAGAAAGGCAATCATTAAGAATCAAAACAGTTGTTTGTATTACAGATTAAGGTTAAGAAAACAGATCTGTCTTCCAGATGTTCCTGAACTGTAGCTTCCCAGTTCTAATTAGCATAGGGGGAATGCCAGTTCCAGTTTAACATCTGGCAAGTGTCATACCGTGTTCCTCCCTCACGATATAGATAAAATTAACAAACTTCAGGTGGTCCTCAACTTACAACAGTTCATTTAATGACTGTTCGAAGTTACAAACGGCACTGGAAAAAGGTAACTTTTGACCGTTTTTCACACTTACAACCATTACATCATCTCAGTGTTCACGTGATCAAAATGCAGACGCTGGACAACTGGTTCCTATTTCTGACGGTTGAAGTGCTCCGGTGTCACGTGATCCCCTTTTGCGACCTTCTGACAAGCAAAGTCAAGGGTGAAGCCAGATTCACTTAACAGCCCTGTTGCTAACATCACAATTGCAGTGATTCACTTAACAACGGTAGCAAGAAAAATCGTAACATGGGGCAACATTCACTTAACAAATGGGGATGGGCTCAATTGAGGTAGTAAGTCAAGGACTACTTGCATTTACATAGGAACATAAGAAGAGCCATGCTGAATCAGGCCAAAGCCCATCGAGTCCAGCATTCTGTGTCACACGGTGGCCCACCAATTGTACATGGGGATCTTGAGCAGAAAGAGAAGGCAAAACCCTCCCTTTCCCTTGACCCCCAACAAATGGTACTCAAGGGAATCCTGCCTGCCTCAACCATCATAGAGGCGGCACATGGACATCCGTTTTAATAACCACCGATACACTTGGCCTCCATGAATCTGTCTAGCCCTGCCTTGAAGCTGTCAAGGCTGACAGCTGTCACGACCCCTTCTGGAAGTGAATTCCATAAATCAACGACCCTCTGGGTGAAGAAATATTTCCCTTTATTTGTCCTCACTTTCTTAGCTATGAGCTTTAGGGAGTGCCCCCTTGTCCTGGTATTGTGTGATAGAGAAAAGAATTTTTCTCTATCCACCTTTTCTATCCCATGCATGATTTTATACACTTCGATCAAGTCACCCCTTAAATGCCGTCTTTCAAGGCTGAAGAGACCAAGGCGTTGCAATCTGGTTTCATAAGGGAGGCGCTCCATTTCCTTGATCATTCTTGTTGCCCTTTTTTCTTGTTGCACAGCATCGTGTTAACCTGCCATTTGACATAATTGTGGACACAACATTAGAGGTGTGTGTGTGTGTGTTACACTCACTGTCATGGAGAATCACTCCCCTGTAACCTTCAGTCTGCTATTCAGTCCTATAGAAAGGGATTTACAGAACACTGAAAATTTTTAACCAAGAGCTAGCTTTCCTATAACCATCACCTTCATTTTGCTGCGGGTCAATCTTCTTATCTCAACTATGTCCAGAATTCAGTAATGTACATTGCAGAAGTAAAATATTTACAGAGAAGAAATAATTCTTCCGTGGTTCTTTCTTTGCCCCCGTCATTAACTTGCTTTTCACATTTAAAAACTGAATGCAAACCAAACTGCACGGAGCCTAGCAGCCTCGCATAACTTAAAATGTGTTCGCCCAGAATCAAATTGATGTACTGTATACAATAAGAGCATCCCTAGGTTTACAGGGCTGGGCTCTAAGGACACGCGTTCCTAGAGGAGGGTCTGAACCGACTTGTCCTTACCATCGAGAAGCTCATAGATAAGCACAAAGTTGTTCTTGATGTTCTCTTCGCTGATTTTTCCAAAATAGGCAGTCATCACATCACACATTTTGTAGAGGAACTCAAAGACCATCGCAGCATTGACATTTTGCTTGGTGACGGCAGCCAGCCAGATATTGGAACGTTTGACATGGAAGAAACTGGTGCGAGCGATGTTGGTGACCGGCGAACGGACTTGCTGTCGTGCATGGATGACATTGACCCGGAAAGCATCCACTGCATTCCGCCTGGAGAATCAGGACATGGTAGGAAGACAGGAGTGAGATGACCAAACCACTAAGAATAATGAATTATAAAAAAAATAAAAATAAATAAATCACGTAAAATAAATAAAATTTTTAGCTTGCAAACAAATCAGGAATGGCTGGAATATAAATTACAAAAAAAGAGAACACAATATTGAATTCACATGAAGGAGATATTATATTACTGGACAAAGTGGCCCTACAAAAAGCATTTTATCAATATTATTCCAACTTGTATAAAGAAAATGACAACTCTCTAGAGAAAATATATAAGTATCTAAAGAAACTCAATTGACTGAGGATTATAGAGGAGCAGACAGATTATAAACAGATTTATAACAATAAGGGTTTCTGAAGCTATAAAAATATTAAACTAGGAGAGCTGCCTAGACCCGGTGCACTAACAGGTCATTATAATAAATGTTTTGAGGATAAACTTTTACAACCTTTACAAAACACACTGAAGCTTCCCTCAGAGGTTCGTACTGCTTCCTTCCTCCTAGCTTTCCGGAAAGGGCTGAAGACACATTTATGCTGACAGGCTTGGGGCATATGAGCTGTGCTCTTGCCCCTCGGCCCTAAGAGTGTCCCACCATCAGTAGCTACGAATTGATTGTGTTTGTGTGTGGTATGAATGAGGTTAATTTTAAAAATTGTTGATGTATTCTTGTTGTGAGCCACCCCGGGTCTTCGGAGAGGGGCGGCATATAAGTGCAAATAAACTTGAAACTTGAAGTATATCCTACAAGGAGGAAAGATGCCAGAGAATTAGGCTAATATAGCAATATACCTAAAGAGAGACAAGACTTGACTTTAACAAGAGACTATAGCATGATGTCTCATTGAATAATGACTATAAATTGTGCATGATTCTAGTTGGTCCACTGAAAACAATTCAGCAAAAAATTATTCATGAAGATCAGTGTGGGTTTTTACCTAAAAGACAGTTGAAGGACAATGTTAGGAATGTGTTGGATATTTTGGAATATTTGAGGAAACATAATGAAAAATAAGCCACATTGGTCTGAGATGCAGAGAAAGCCTTTAACAATTTGACTTGGGCTTTCTTCTTCAGAGTTTTTGGAAAATACGAATTTTGGAGACAGCTTTATAAAATGGGTAAGATCGATTTACACTTCACAGAAAGGACAAATCATTGTTAATGGAGATCTAACAAAACCTTGTGAAATACAAAAAGAAACAAGGCAGAGATGGCCACTATCTTCTCTCTTCTTTACTTTGGTTCTTGAAATACTCAATAGAAATAACAAAATGAGAGGATTGTGGGATTAATGACTTTAAAAGAAATTTATTAAGTTAAAAGCTTTTGCAGATGACTTGGTGTTGATTCTGGAAGATCCTTTAATGGGAACTGAAATATTAATGGGAAATTAAATTAATTTGGTGCATAAGGAGATTTCAAGATTAATAAACAGAAAATGAAAATGTTAACAAAAATAGAAGATCAAACGGAATTTATAAATAAAATGGGTGTTAAGGTTGAGAAGAAGATAAAACAGCTGGGTATCACAATAATAAACATGAACTGTATGTTATTTCAAAGTAACTATGCTAAGATATAGAATGAAGTTTAAAAAGACATATTAAGATGGAAGAAACTACAACTGTTATTCTTCATCCTAGTGTTTTCCTGCAGTTGCAGGGTCCGCTTTCCATATCAACAAGTACTATCTATACAAACTGCATACTGTAAAATACCACAAGCTATTATTACTCTAATCAATACTTACTTAACAGAGGAATCAGTTGCTTAAAAGAATAAAGATACCTTTATTCAGAGGAAATATTTTATTAAGCACATGTGGGTCATTATAAGGGAAAAGCCGAGAAAATTCATTGAATGTTTTCAATCACAGTAAAAGCACTGATCAAGTATCAGTTCTGCCTTCAAGAACACGTTGATGTCTTCCATTTATCATTTCACGCTTTGAAGTTCAAGACAGCCATTTCTCACTCAAGTGCCCAGCATCATATATTATTTAATATTTATATCAAGAGACGGAGAGCTCTTTGTAATAATGATGCAAAAATATACCGATTAACATTGCCAGGGCCGTGGATTAATTTCCAGAGGAATCAAATCCAAATCCATTATTCACGTCAAGTTTAAAGATTAGCATAGCAATCATCTGGACTTCT
Organism: Bothrops alternatus; assembly: GCA_034064705.1. Taxonomy (NCBI): domain Eukaryota; kingdom Metazoa; phylum Chordata; class Lepidosauria; order Squamata; family Viperidae; genus Bothrops; species Bothrops alternatus. The sequence goes on from JARGCV010000286.1 coordinate 2,579,488, forward strand.
TTAGACTTCTGAGAAAGTTAACTTTTAATAGATATTTGATTTGAGATTATTGCTATTGAAATGAATTTTCTACACATTTTATCTCCTGTTCTTATAACTGCTCAAATACCAAACATTTTCAGAAAGGGGAAGTCTCCAGTTTCTAACTGCCTAAGAATCTGTAGGCTCCAGTCTCTTAAATGATAAAGATAATAAGTGGTCTGCTCTGACATGAGCCAAACTTCACGTTATCGTGTTTTTGATTTGACACTGCCTTAATGTCAACGATGCTATGAAATATTTTATGCAAGGAATTAAAGGCAAAGAATTATGGACTGATTTAAGGACTAAGTGTAAGAGCAAGAGACATGAGAGGGTGATTAATGGAAGATATATATTAAATAGACTAAGAATGTACTTGGGATGGGTGTATCGACATGAAAATTATTAATTTTACTAAGATGACTTGTTTGTTTGATGTCCAATGGATTGATCTGAAAAGAAGTGAAATTTAAAATTTTTAAAATGTAGTTGGCTTATAGTTAAACTTGGATATACGGAGTGAAGAAGGTCTACAAATTTAAAATGATTGTATTAAGTTGAATGGCTTTAACTTGAATTTTTTCTTTGTTTACATGTACAAACGGATATCTAATAATAAAAAATTTAATAAAAAATAAAAAAAAGAAAGTGAGCTTGACTTTTATACACCAGGTGCCCGTGTTGAGTTCCTGCCATTCTTCTCTTACCTATTACTACAGCGGCCAATGAGATGGGATGAACAGAAATGGCGTCAGCGAAGAAAAGGAGTGACAGCAACAAGAGAAAGGTTAGAACACACACATACACACAAAGCACAATGAATCAAACCAAAAGGAGAAGAGACCACAGACAGAAACCCCCTCCCACAAAAAGATTTCAAGGCGCTATTTACATTCCCTAGGCCAGCTTTCCCTGCCCCATACTTCTAATTAACAATCAATATGGCCACTGCTCAATCAACATGCTCAATGGAATTTATGCGTATTTTAAGATATTTGAAGGAGACCAGGTAAAGAAAAGCTGGGCTAGGCAGAAAAGCGAAAAAGCTCTTAAGAAAAGGCAAGCGGTATATGAATGGTACAGTATGGAGCAACCAGGCTGTGTGATCATAGATTAAGCACGAATCCGTATCATTCTCTTTATCTTATGATGTGGAATGACACTGTAAGGACCCAGCCCACTTTGCATCTTAAGAAGACAGAACTCTTGGAATATTCCTTCCAACAGGCATCTTTATTAAGAGAAAATGGTTGCAGGTGTTCTAGACACCAAGCCTTAAGGTTCAAGGTTTTAAGGCAATGGTTCTCAACCTTTTTCAGGTTGAGACCCCACTTGCCCCGCCCTGGTGTGACCCCGGCGCGCATGTGCCGGGCTGATCCACGCATGCGCGGCGCGCGCGCGACGGGAAAAAACAAAATGGCGGACCGCAACAGGCCGATCCGTGCATGCGCTGCGCGCGCACGACGGGCTGAACTGTGCATGCGCGGCGCGCGCGCGACGGGCCAAACCGCGCATGCGCACGACAAAAAAAACAAACAAAAAACGGCGGACCACGGTGTCCGGCGACCCCCGCGAAACGGTCGTTCGACCCCAAATGGGGTCGCGACCCATAGGTTGAGAACCGCTGGCTTAGACAAAATACTGAACTCTGATTTCCGACAAAATTCCACAATGCCACGCAATATTACTATACGCTGATCACTGAAGCCTTTCTAAAGTTTTTAAATTATCTCTAATTCTGCAACATAATCTGAGCAGCAACTAAATTCAATTAATGAAGAAATTCAAATTAAATAAACAAGATACAAAACAGCATGCTTTGTTTCGTCTCTATTGAACGTAATGACTCAACATTCTGTCTTTGTTGGAAAAGGCCGGTGGGGCCCATACGATGGAAAAAAAGTAATATGACTTACAAGTGGGATTAAAATATACTTATGTAGCTAGACCTTTTAATATATTCTTTTTAGTTTTATATTTGGCAGGTTTTTAATATTGTTTCTATCATTTCTTTGTAGACCACTCACAGCTTGTTAAGGAAGTACACATATATACATACATACATACATAGTTCAATAACACAGCCTTCGATCTCCGGGAGAGGTATAAACCAGTTGTTTATTGCTAAAAGGATATTTAAAAACAATAAAAACAACTATTCACAATCTTAAAAGAAACAACTTAGCTTTCGCTGGTCCCCTGCCAGCGTCCTCAGAGTAAAGCTTAGGGGGTGGGGAGATTCTTTTTATACACCTTGCTGGCCTAACTGCTTACTCGTTGCCCATGTGATAGGGCCATCCTTCCTGGCTAACTGTAATTGCCTTGGTTTTTCTGCCTTCTCTTTTTTGCACTCCAATTCCACACCTTTCCCCTCTCTCATCCTTGTCAATCTCCTCCCTCCCAGCACCATTGCTGCCGCTCTCTCCTGCTCATTCCAGGCTGCACGTTCAGATCCAGTGTTCCAAAAGTCTGTGTTATTGAACAAATATGCCCGGGATTTGCATGTTTGCAGCTATCAAGGACACACACACACATATATATATCTTTTTAAATCAGGGGTTCTCAACCTTGGCAACTTTAAGGCTTGTGGACTTCAACTCCCAGAATTCCTCAGCCAGCTTTGCTTAAAATTGCCAAGGTTGGGAACCCCTGTTTTAAATGATGCCTTTCAAATTCTTTGAAATTCTAACTTTTAAATAACAATCTTCCCAAATTCCTCTTTCTTATGCACCTGTAACAATGTAGTTTTGAAAAACTTAGGTAAAAGAAATAACACAAGAGAAAGACAGAAAGAAAGGTAAAAGGGTTCAGTTAAAGTGCATCGTGAAAACATTTACTAAGCTTATTATTTCTTTCTCTAGATTTGACATAAATAGTATATTTAAAACTATGGAATAATGATTGTATTTCAAGAACAAAAATATATTACATTCAACATATAAGACGAGTTGCTTCAATCAATGCCTATTTTTCATTGTTAAGTGCCTGGGAATAATGTAAGGTAACACATACCATGAGACATCAAAGTGAACACAGCCTGGATGCAACACACAATACACAAGTTTCCACATGCACAAAACGTACAGCAGCAGCAGCAGCTCAAATGTTGCAAGAAGTTATTCCAGGGCTCAAAAGTAATGCAGCGTGAAGACTCTTGACTTACCCAATGTCGTCCCTGTAGACCCGGGAGATTAAAACTTCTCCCTTATGATTATAAATGAACAGGCCTCCAATCATGATGACTTTTTAGTCTTCTTTTCCCATGGTGCTTATATCCAACCTATAGTTATAGGAGAGAATGTTATGGTTACTGTCGAAAAGAATCAGTAGAGGCAGGCAATGTACCAATTGGCTTTTCAGCAAACCGATCTTTAGTTGCCTCATCAACTGTAATATGCAAGGAACTCATTAGAGTTCAAAAGTTTACTTGCTACAACAAGCTTCTATACTATCTCTGGCAAGTAACAGGTAAGTCATGAGCATTGTACCTCCCCATTCTTCTCAGGATTAGCTTGGGCTGAACATATCTCCCAAGCATACCTAATCAGATATGATGTTGAGACTCTAGAAAGAGTGCAGAGAAGAGCAACAAAGATGATTAGGGGACTGGAGGCTAAAACATATAAGGAACGGTTGCTGGACGAGGGGGGACGATAGCAGTGTTCCAATATCTCAGGGGCTGCCCCAAAGAAGAGGGAGTCAAGCTATCCTCCAAAGCGCTGAAGGCAGGACAAGAAGCAACGGATGGAAACTAACCAAAGGGAGAAGCAACCTAGAACTAAGGAGAAACTTCCTGACCGTTAGAACAATTAACCAGTGGAACAACCTGCCTCCAGAAGCTGTGAAGGCTCCAACACTGGAAGTTTTAAAGAAGAGACTAGACCGTCATTTGTCTGAAATGGTATAGGGTTTCCTGCCTGAGCAGGGGGTTGGACTAGATGACCTCCAAGATCCCTTCCAACATTATTATTATTATTATTATTATTGTTGTTGTTGTTGTTGTTGTTATATTTTATTATTGTTAAGATGACAGAATAATCAATCTGATTACATTCGCAATAGATGCATTATTTAACTTGAACCAATGTTATAGCTCTCGCATATTGTTTGATTTAGATACTGTATTCATTATACAATCTTTGACTTGCCAAGTTCCAAACCGTATTTCAGCATTATATCTACATTCTAACAACAGTCTGTATTTTGTATTGTAATTATTTCAAATTTGGTCAAGTTTCTAAGTATTCCACTTTACTTCTGTAAATCTTTCGAACTAATACTATGTACTGTGTTTCCCCGAAAAATAAGACCTGGTCTTAATTTTTAATTATTTTGGGGGGGCCTCCAAAAGAGGCACCAGGTCTTATTTTTGGGGGGGTGTCTTTTCCACGGTCTCACCTCGCAGCAGCAGCAGCGACAGACCCGTGCAGCCAGGTATCTGAAGGCATTAAAATCAATGTAGTGTTTTTGATCGTTCCACGGAGAAAGTCTCAAAAGATTTCCTCTTTATTCATTAAAGGTTAGATTTGCAGTTTATTAGTGAATATTTCTTCAGGAATCATTTCTTGCAATGACTGCATTTATGAAAATATTTAATATTCAGGCAAGAAACAATTAGTCTGGGCTTTTTTTTTCATCTTTGTTCCATACTTTTAATACTTTGTTATTTAATTAAAATGCACTGGAAACTTCAATTGGTAACAGATCAAAGATATTTAAATAAGCTTTTGGGGAGCCCCTCCCCAACCAGGCAAGGCAAACAATTAGTTTAATAGTATATCATTAGGCACAGAAAATCCAAAATGACTTTTGCCTCTTGTTCATTCCTACAGCTGAACCTTAGTCTAGTCCAGGGATAAGCAACCTCGGTTCTTTTATGACTCATGGACGTCAACTCCCAGAATTCCTGAGTCAGACTCAGGAATTCTGGGAGTTGAAGTCCATGAGTCATAAAAGAGCCGAGGTTGCCTACCCCTGGTCTAGTCTATCTGATTGAATGAAATGTTATTTTTCTTTGCCATTCTTTGTCTTCGTAGGTTGTTGGAATCATTTGAATTAGAAAGCTAATCTTTGAGAAAGCGTGAACTTACTCCTAGCCAGGATGAGTATAAAGCAATCCTTGACTTATGACCTCAACGTGAGTTCAGTTGTGAGGCAATGCAGCAAAAGCCTAGGAAGGCTAGGAAAAGAGGGTGCACGCTTATGCGCAACAGCAAGGGGCCCACAAAACTCTGGGACTGCAAGGAACACCACCACCACCACCACCACCCCGAGCCACAGTGCAACGCGAAGCACAGTCCCAGCCCAGCAGCAGGACACAAAAGGGCCTGCCCCTGCTCAGTTCCAGCTTAATTGCCCCTCCCCATCGTGCATTCACGTAACTGCTGGCCACCTGATGCTGTCTTCCCCAGTATCATGCCAGGAAATCTGCAAGGAAACCGCTGAGTACATCCTGGGGAAGCAAGACTTGTGCTGCCAGCAACTGCCTCACAAAGGCCCAGGCCAGGGATGCCTGGTCAGCAAGGAGAAAGAAGACCCCAAAGGTCATCTAGGGTGTCAGGAACTGTGGAGCACAGGGAGCCAAAGGCAATTAAAGAGCCAACGTGGCCGTGATTAAGTTGCAGTATTGCAGGCTAATTCTGTCCACAGCCTGGACTTCGCTCCTCATAGGTTCAAGGTTGACTCAGCCTGCCTTCCTTGGTGGGTAAAATGAGGACCCAGATTGCCGGGGTCAATAGGCTGACTCTGCTTAGAGAGGGGCTGTAAAGCACCAGGAAGCGGTATTTAAATCTAAGTGCTATTGCTTGAATAATTCTCTGAAGTTACTCTGGATCCATCAAGGTAAAACCAAGCTGCAATTTATCTTTTAGACCTGAAATAAAAACACCCCCCTAAACTACCAAAAGCTTTTCTCGTTAATATTATTGACTGCACTCAAGATGTATCCTAAATTATCTTTTCAAGACCAATCCAGTCTGATCAAGCTATTTAACCTCTTTCCAAGGACAGCCGTAAAAAAATCTTAAGAGTCTACGTTCAATAAAGAGATAGGTCTATGTGACTCTAGACCGGATCGTTTCCCTCTATAGAAAAGATATGTAAAATCTTCTGCTATATCAATGTTGTCATAAATCATTCATCAATTAGTTTAACCGTTTGATAAGAATTTCTCCGAAAGCCTTATAGAGAGGCATCATCCAGTCCTGGGGATTTATTCAATTTTCATATCTGCACTACTTCCTCTGTTCCATCTTCTGTGACAGAATACTGCATCTTTCTAAATGCATAAATATAATAAATACGCCACATTGTGAGTTTCTTCTAGATTTCTTGACCTAATGATTCATCTTTCTTTCTATCAAGATATTCTTTGATTTTTTTTTCCATTTCTCTCTCCCAATCTATCTATCCCCAAATCTTCTGACTTTCCTCTGAAATTTAAATTGTTCCTGCCAATTCTGTTCCAGGTATCTGAAGTCTGCTCTCTATTTCCTGGACTGTTATGTGAATTCTCTGTCCAGGAGACATATGTCATACTTGGATTGTTTTTTTTTTTAATCTCAATCCAGATGCCATGAAAATGGGGCAAATGTTTAAGCAAACACTTAGGATGACAATCTGCTTCAAGAAAGCCTAGCTAGTAAGTCAAAAGAAAGAAAAAGTAGATGGTCTTAACCAGGGGTCTTCAAACTTGGTCCTTTTATGACTTGTGGACTTCCAACTCCCAGAATTCTGGGAGTTGAAAGTCCACAAGTCATAAAAGGACCAAGTTTGAAGACCCCTGGTCTTAGCTAACCACTCCCGCTAAAGCTGAAGTTGCATTTCAATAATCAAATCAGGCTGCCCTATTTGTTTTAAGACAGTTTTTTTAATCTAAGCAATATCAGCCAGCCCTTTTTCCCATTCCTTCAGTTTTTGAGAATAATACACATCTGGTTAGATGAGCTGGCCAACCACTCTAGGCACAGAAAACTCTTGATTACACAATTGATTGTTTTAATTACTCTTTTTCTATAGAAAGTTACCAAATAGCTAACCGGAATGTCTAAATTTTGCTGAGGTAAGGTAAAAAAGCAATCTGACTCAGAAAACATGCCTACCAAGAACTATTTCATACCAAATACAGATGAATGTTTTCCAGTAACTCTTCCAGAAATCAGAAAGAGGAACTTTTGTCCTCATAGTTCTGCCTGAAATGAAAGTCAAGAGTAGGCAGAATGAATTTGATTAAATATAGAAAAGAGATCATAGGCATCGTAGTGGTATCAAAAAAAAATCCACTCAGGTCGCACAACCTGTGCTGTCACACAAGCTGTCGAGGAATCCTTCAATCACTGACTCAACTTATACTGTAGTATGCTTGCTTCTGACCCTATTGAAATTCATCTTTCTTGTTCCTGTTCATTGGGCACATAACATGTTTAAATTACCAAGAAGTAGATTTCGATTGGACAATAGAAAAACCTGGCTAACGATGTTGTCCAGCAATAGGGAATTGCTTTGCGACCTAATTTTGTGGTAATGGAACTGGACTCTTTAATATTAAGTGAAGCAGCCACTAGAACTCAGGTTTAATTCAATCGATCACTGCCGATAACACAGGGAGTATAAAATATTCCAAGTTTCTGTAGTAGTATGGGTAGTCCTCGACTTACTGTCTTTCATGTAGTGGCTGTCCAAATTTACAATGGCACTTAAAAAAGGGACTAATGACCACTTTTCACACCTATGGTCCAGGGTCGCCTAATCACCTTTTGCAACCTTCGAAGTCAATGGGAAAGCCAGAGTCACTTAACCACCAAGGCAAGAAAGATTGTAAAATGTGGCACAACTCGCTTAGCAACAGAAATTCTGGACTCAGTTGTGGTCGTAAATTGAGGAATACCTGTACGCAGATTAATTGGAATCAGCATTGTTCATCTATACTCCAAACTATTGATATATTTTTTTTCTTGCTTTTATGTCAGCATTCTACAAATAAATAACACGTGAGGGCCAAACTGAAAATTAGACATCCTTGGACAAAGGTTTTTTTTAATGCAGGGGCTTAAATGTGAAAGAATGATTCACCACAAGTAATTCTCTGCATGTTGGTGTTTCAACTCTACCTCTTGCCTGGAGCAATGGTTTTGAACTGATTAGGCAAAGAGAGCCTGTCCACAAAGATAATAAGCAAACGCTAACAGTAAAATAAGCAAACGCTAACAGTAGCCTGAGTAAATTCTGCTTTGGCTCCTTATCTTTCCCCCCAGATACATCATTTGGCTTCAGTTGCTAATTCTTTACAAGGGCTTTCCTTATTAGTAACAAATAATTTGAAGGGAAAAGTAAGCAAATTCTACCCTAAAACTCACTGTTACCCTGCATTATTCAAATAGAAATGATGCAATGGAGCAGTTAAAAACAGTTTTACACACTAAGTAGCTTCCTGACAGTTTTAGGAAAGCAGTGGGATAATGGAGCCAGGAGTAATTTAATTTGAAAATAACAGTTGAGATAAATATACAGAAATACATATTGAGATTTATCCATAAACATATAAGCAGATTTTTACTAATAAAGTCTAACTTCCCAAATTCAATCAATGTAAGTTTACCAAAATATCAAAAAAGTAAGGGCAGCCATATGCTTTAGACTAGGAATCTACAGGAATTTCATCTCACTGAGCAGAAGTTCTATCCAATAGTTTAATTTTTGAATACTTGCTGCTGTGTTTTGGTGGCTGAAGCAGTACAGGGATATTCATAATGCACTATCCACCTTGTTGAACTATCATTTTTCCTAATCTTCTTGAAAGTGATTACTGTTGTGGCAGTGGATTACTCCTGACTTCCTACCTTCGGGGATTTGAAGGCCCATTTTAAGGTTGCCCAGTGAAGAACACCTTGGGATTTTACGTCTGCTATGGCATCCATGAATATATCTCAATTAGCATCTCGCCTCAGCATCTTGCAGGAAAACCTATGCTTGACCTGGTTGTATGTGATTGGTATTAGCAATATGAAAACGGAGTTACTTTCTCTGCACTGTCATGGGCAAAAGCATTTTCTGGTTAAATGTTAGATTGCAGCAGTTGCTATAAATCACGACAGCTGAAAGATTAAATAAAATAATCTGACCCCATAGCCTTATGGATTCAGATACAGTGGCTCTTTAAATGCATTTGGGGAATTTTCCACCTCATCTGCTGGCTAAGGACCTGGTTGATGTATGGGGCAGAAAGATGACCTGGGTACGTATTCTACGTACCCCTCTAGCAAAGCTCAGTTAATCAAGGCTATAAGCACAATGATGTAAATGAGCAGGAGGATGGAATGCAAGCAATGTTCCCAACCACTTGTCATATGGACTCTTTTCAGCTTGCAGATCTCAAAAGTGGACAGTGCAAAGGAAAATGAGAGTTGCATTTGTCAGCTTAACCTTTGCCCCTCCAATCTGGTTAAATCAGCTAGGCCGGGACTGTCTTCACAATTCAGGGGATAATTAGCAAGCACTGCTTTAAGTAAAGGATGAATCTCTGCATGCTTAAAGGACATTAACATTCAACATTTTAACCAATTCTATTGTATTTTAAGTCCAGCAATACATTTTATTGTGGTTGCATATGCTTATGTTTTTATCTATTACAATTGCTTAGAATTTTTTCAACTGGGCTGTACAGCATATTAAAAGTTGGAAAATAAAGGAGGCTACTAAAAATCAATACTGAAAAGGCACTACCTTGATCTGTAAAGATACCTGATCAGAGGTAGTCATGAATTCTCAATTTTTAAATGATTGGGAAAGTAATGTCCTTGTAACTGCAGATATACCTGGATGACACTTATTTTCTGGACCCATTTAAATCAGGATTTTGTCCATGATATGTTATTGAGCCTCTTGGACCACTGTGGTAAATAACTCACACTGGAAATGAATGAAAATGGTCGGGTGAAGCTTTTTACAACATTGACTATGGTATTCATTTGGACTGTGTAATAGGGTTGGGTCTAGGAGACACTCTTGCAATGGTCAAGTTTTTTTTAGAGTTTAAGTAGGATACAACCAGCATACTGATGACACAGAGCTCAGTGCTTCTAATTTTAAGGAATTAAAAAGCATTCTTGAACATTGCTTAATATTGATCATGGAATAAATAAGGGAGAACAAGCCAAGATGTTAGATGCTGGAGCACAGATCCTGCATGGAGTTGCATTCTTTCAGGAGGTTTCTGACTACTCCTTGATCACCAGCTAGTATCAGTGTATTTACAAGTGACAGTTGCCAGAATGAATTTACACAATTACAGTTACCATGTTCATGGGAACTCCTCTTCAGATGTCCTGGTTACAATCTATCCCAGGGGTAGGCAACCCTGGCTCTTTTATGACTCGTGGACTTCAACTCCAAGAATTCCTGAGCCAGCATGGCTCAGCTTGGAAACCTCTCCCTTTCCCCTCAGCATGGCTGGCTCAGGAATTCTGGGAGTTGAAGTCCACGAGTCATAAAAGGGCCAAGGTTGCCTACCCGAGTATCCTCTTCAGATGTCCTGGTTACAATCTATCCATATATGGTGCTATCTTGTAAAGTGCCCAATGGTGCAAAGAGAGTCTAGTAGTGGTGCAAAATGCATTACTCAGCGAGAGAATTATATTGAAAGATCTGACCTATCGAGAGCCTTGTAGGCACAATTCAAGTTACTGGTACTGACAGAAAAAGCTCTTCAAAGTTTGGTATCCAACTATCTGTAGAACTACTACTTGTATTAGTAAGAAAGGGCTTTTTGCAAATTCCCCACTGAGAACAGTCCTGACCATCTGTTTGAAACATGGGACTATATGACACATAGGGAGATGCATTTAACTCCCACTCCCCTTCCCTTATGTTCAAGCACTGCTTCTGCCAAATACTTCATGAGTAAATATCCACCTATCATGTTTGTATATCATGCCCTCCCTCTGGAGCCAGTCTGCAAACAGCTTAATTTTAACTGTGCTATATGTGGCTTCATTTTAAACTTACTATATGCAACTATAATTTTTGAATAGAAAAGCCGGGTAAGCCAGTAAATTTAATATCTTCCATTGTGAACTATGCACATAACCATCTTTAAACACTTATACATCAGTGCTGCAAAAATGAATCGATGGTCATTTAATACTAGCCACTTAGATTTTTGCTTTTTCAACAACATCATCATCATAGTAATAATAAAGTTATTATTATTATTATTATTTAAACTTCTATGCCGCCCTTCTCCTAAGACCCAGGGCGGCTTACAATAACAATACAATAAAATTGATTACATTCATACAGCATACAATCACAGTGGACACACAGTCGCTGATGGAGGGACCTTGGAGGTCAACGAGTCCAACCCCCTGCTCGAGAAGGGGGGGGGTCGGACTAGAAGACCTCCAAGGTCCCTCCCAACTCTTCTGCTATCCTGTCACATTTACTTTGCTGATTGCGGTTACTGATTTGCAGGGTTTTATTGCCTGGATCTCCGCTGTAAAGTAGCGGTTTATAAAGCATGAAAACGTCCGTGAAGGATGAAATCTCCCCCACCCCGATCCCTGAAGGCAACGCTGAGAAACCCTGTCTGACCCCCCCACACACACACACACAGCCCCCGCTTCAGACGACACGCGTGGCCCACAACACCCCCGGCAGGTCGGCCGGGCGGAGAAAACGCGACGGGCCCAAGTCACCCGGAGGGAATCTCCAAGCCCGCTCATCCCTCTCCAAGCTTCCCCAAGCCCGTTAACCGCTCAGCGCCACGCAGCTCCCCGGGCCCGGCCCGCCTCCCCTCGCCTCGAGCGGACCCCGCTGCCGAGCCTCCTCCCTCTCCCCCCCCCAGGAAAGAAGCGGCGCCTCAGAAAGGAAAAAAAAAAAAGCGGGAGAAAGCCGCCGCTCATTCAAGGGCGGGCGGAACGAGCCTCCACGGAAAACCCCTTCCGGCCTGCCTCAGACGAAGCAAGCGAGGCCTCCTCCGCCTCCCCGGGGCGCTCGACGTCCCGACTCACCTGGTCCCACCGACGGCAGCAGCAGAGGGAGCCGCCGCGTCCAACCCTCACCCCCTCCGCCAACTGGTAAGATGGCGGCCGCCCCCCCCCTCCTCAGCTATCACTGCAGCAGCGGCCCCGGGCGCATGCGCGGGGCACGCCCGGCACGCCGAACGCATGCGCCTATCCCGTGGGGTGGAGGAGAACGACTCCGGTGGGGGCGGTGAAAGAACCGGCGAAGGATGCCGGCGCTGAGGAAAAGACTTCTGAGACCAGCATGCACCGCGGTCGAAATCTGGACGACGCGCAAGGCATCATGGTCTTGGTAGGCTTTTAATCGGGCGTTCCACGGCTTCTCGGTCGCAAGGTGGATTCAACGTTTGCATTTTGAGCGTATTTTATTCGTGTTATATATATATATATAGGCTTTGTATAGTTTTAACCTTTTTTTTAAAAAAAAATAGTGTAAGCCGCCCAGAGTTGCGCTGCGGTAAGATGGGCGGGCCAATAAATTTGATCAGTAAAAAATAAATAACCAAATTGTATGTGTGTTCGTAAGGTACATCCATACGTGATTTTTGTTGCAGTGTGTTCACTGGTATATGTGGGCTAAATAGCGTACAAACCACATCCAAGGTATGTGAATAAGGTAGTCCTCAACTTACGGCCGCAATTGAAGCCAAAATTTATGTGGTTGAGAAATTTGTTGAGTTTTGCCCCATTTTACAACTTTTCTCGCCCTATTTGTTAAGTGAATCACTTGCAGTTGTTAAATTGGTAAGATGGTTGCTAATTTAAGTTAGTAACCAAGTTAAGTGAATCAGGCTCCAATGACTTTTCTTGTCAGGTCACAGAAGGTGAATATGACCCCAGGACAATGCAGCCGTCATAAGTATGAGTCAGTTGCCAAGTATCTGAATATTGATCGTATGGGGATGCTGCAATGGTGGTTAAGTGTGAAAAATGGTCAGAAGTCACTTTTTTCAGTGCCACTGTAATTTTGGTCACTAAACTAACTGTTGTTAAGGGCTACTTGTATTAAACATGTTTTGAGAGACAGAAAAAAAGTTTTTTAAAGCACAACTGTTATCAAGTATCTCCTGAAGATCTGTTTCAATGTTATTGGTGGTCAAAAGGGATCTTTCTTGCAATAACCAAGAATCATATTGATTGTAATATAGCAATTATGTTCTCTTTGAGGTGGTAGCAAGATTGCCTATTTATGGTACTTCAGGAGCATGCTCATATAACAGACTTAATTTGGTTATTAAATAAACCCGCTTTCTAGGTTCACGAAATATTTTAAATCATAAAAGCAACTCAGTTTGGTTAATTCAGTCACCAGTCTGCACCAGATTCTAAGCCAAGAGAAAACTAAGATTAACCCTAACCAGATCCAGCTGCTTTACACTGTACCTTCCACTTATTAAGCCTGCTGTGTGAACTAGGCCAAAATGCAGATCACTTTTACTTTTATACCAAATACGATACCTGGGTGTTAACATAATTCAAAGTGCTTCAGATTGCTCTGTTGGGGACTTTCAATTGATTAGACAAAGTTGTGTTAAAACAGTGAGCAGGCAATTGTGAAAGGGTCACCCCCTGTAAAAGTAGCTAATAAATTTTCTCAAATACATGATCACAAGAAATTGCCAGTCTTCTGCTTCATCTGGCATGTTCTGATCAGCACCAGATTGTACTTCTTGCAAACAGATCAAAACATCAAGTGGGGAAGAAAAAAATCATACAAACATGCTTAAATTATTTTGCCAGACTTGGTTAAATGTCCTATTTGTTTAAGGATATCAGAATAACGGAAGGGACCTTGGAGGTCTTCTAGTCCAGCCCACTAATTTTAATCCCAATCTTCCTGAAAGACTAGTTTGGGGAAGATGACATAATTTATCAAAACTGAGTATCTTTCCCGATATTCAACTCAGATGCCAGAGATTCAAGTTAGCCAAATTAAAAGAGCAGCTAATGGATGCATTCCTGCAACACAGTAACATTTTTGCAGTGTATATTATGCAGGCCTGATGTGTTTAATTCATTTGTGGTTTCATCTATTGCAGGGGTCTTCAAACTTGGCCCTTTTATGACTTGTGGACTTCCAGAATTCCTCAGCCAGCATGCCTGGCTGAGGAATTCTGGGAGTTGAAGTCCACAAGTCATAAAAAGGCCAGGTTTGAAGACCCCTGATCTGGTCTATCTAGTTGAGTTGAGACCAGGTTGAGATTTCCTCAAATTCACAAATGATCAAAAGCAGAACCAAAATGGTAAAAAAAATCCCTCTAGCACAGAAGTTCCCAATCTTGGCCACTTTATGACTTGTGGACTTCAACTCCCATGCTGGCTGAGGAATTCTGGGAGTTGAAGTCCACAAGTCATAAAGTGTCCAAGGTTGGGGACCTCTGCGCTAGCATATTTATTTCATCCAGTTCTATCACTGAGTAATTTTTGCCTTTTTAAATATTGCTTCGATTAGGCACTAGGCATTTTGACTTCACTCCTCCTTTCCCTTTTAAGGGTGTTTTTTCTTTCTTTCTTATTTTATGCATCAGGCATTATTTCATTTCAAGGCCACCTAGCACGCTTTTTAAAAAGGCAACAAACATCACAGAAAGCGTACAAAAGAGTCGGTGTTGTGGTTTCGTCTCTCCTCCCCCACTATTCCTTTTTTGTTCTTTATTCTATAATAGCCCCTCTGGGAAATAAAAGTCAAGTTTTTCAAATCATTCTTCCAAACCTCCTTTTCATTCTCATGCTCAAGGGCCCGAAAGCCAAAATGACTTTCTCTACCTAATGAATTTTTTTTTTCATTCATCAGCACAGAATGAAAACAGAAAGAGGGAAAAATCTATTTTAGAAAATCAAGGGAGCAGAAATATACGTGGTGGTTGTGAGAGGACACTGAAGTTTCAATTGCACCATCTGGCCATATTTTGACCTGCTTCTTAGCCACGTTCTGTGGACATCCCTGAAGAAGAGTCATCTTTTGTGAACTAGTGTCTGAAATGGGCAGATGGGGTTTTGGGGGGTTAGGTGGGTTTTTTTGGGGGGGAGGGGGAAACGAGAAAAAAAAAAGCACACACCAGCGTGGAGTCCAATAAAACTATTTTATAAATAAAAACACATTGGAAGTTTTCAATTTATATAAAACCAAGAAAGAGGAGGTAAGGCAATATGCGTGATGGGAAGGTAGCACCAAAGTTGGAGGAAGAGAACCAAAGGGAAGGGACCAGCCAGAGATGGAGGGGTGAGGTTGACGTGTGTGTGTGTGTGTGTGTGTGTGTGTGTGTGTGTGTGAAGGGGGGGTTGTCAAGGTTGCCTTTGTGGCAAAAGAGACATAAAAAGATGGCAGCAGATAAAATTAGGGGTGGTGGCCTGAAAGAAAATACTGTGAATCGAAAGGGGATAAAGAAATTGCAGAACGTTTAAAAACAACACAAAAACAACATAATCCTTGAGTCTAAGGAAACCCATACATATGACTGTTGACCCGGAGGACAATTTACAAAGCCTCAGGGAATGCAAGTGTGTGAACGGAATTGCACAATCCTTGTAGAGTGAAGGGAGAGGACCTAGTGTGGGATTTGGACTTAACCAAAGGACTTTCAGGATAGCACTTACTAGGTGGGGTTTCTCGGCTCTTTTATGACTCGTGGACTTCAACTCCCAGAATTCCTGAGCCAGCCATGCTGAGGAGAAAGGGAGAGGTTTCCAAGCTGAGCTATGCTGGCTCAGGAATTCTGGGAGTTGGAGTCCACGAGTCATGAAGGGGCCATAGTTCCCTCATGCTGGCTCAGAAATTCTGGGAGTTGAAGTCCACAAATCACAAAGGGGCCATAGTTCCCTCATGCTGGCTCAGGAATTCTGGGAGTTGAAGTCCACAAATCACGAAGGGGCCATAGTTCCCTCATGCTGGCTCAGGAATTCTGGGAGTTGAAGTCCATGACTCTTAGAGTCAAGGTTGCCTGCCCCTGGCCTAGGCCGAACATTTGCTGTTCCTTCACCCATAAAGAGAAGGAAAGCAGAAGTCCTAAATCCTAAAAGCAAATCTGGTGTAAAGGGCAAAACAACCACAGAGCTTTTTTTTTCCCCTACACCAACTCTACTCCTCTCCCTAACTTCAAAAAAAACCAAAAAAAAAAAAAAACAGGTGGTCCTCAAGTTGCCACCACGACTGGAATCAATCTGCAGCTAAGTGAGTCACACCCACTTTTATGACCTTTTCTCTCCCTCTTTTTTTTTGTTGAGATGGCTGTTAAGCAAATCGCCCCACTTGTTAAACGAAGGACGCGGTCACTAAGCGAATCTGATTTCCTCCATGCATTTCGCTTGTTGGAAGTCGGCCGGAAGATTGCAGACGGCAATCACACACCACCCCCGGGGGACACCGCAGCCATCATGTATACATTATCCATTGCCAAACGTCTGAATTTTGACCCGTGGCCACGGGGATGCTGCGACCATAGTTAACGATGACGGGGTTATAAGTCACTTTTTTCAGCGCCGTTATAACTTCAAACGGTCACTGGAAGGATTGTAAGGCAAGGACTATTTGTAATAGTTCTGCTGTGAGCCAGCACCATTTCCCAGCCCCTTCCTTTCCTTCACCACTTCACAACAGAGTGACAGAGGGTTCTGTGGAGATTTTTAGTCATCCGGGTCATAGTCATCCCAAAGATGCTTTTTCAGGAGGCAACTGGACGTTCTTGTTTTTCTTTGAAGACGTTTCGCTTCTCATCCCAGAAGCTTCTTCAGCTCTGGCTGGATGGTGGGGATTGGAAGGATTTATACTCCTTACAGACAGCTGGTCATTTGCCTTCTTTTAGAGCAGTGATTCTCAACCTTTTTCAGGCTGTGGCCCTGACCTGCGCCGCGCATGCGCGGTGCGACGCCCCACACTGCGCATGCACGGTGCTACCCCGCGCATGTGCAGTGCTGCCCCCTGCGCCGGCCGAGGGGAAAAGGGAAAAAATGGCAGACTGCGTTGTTTGGCGACCCCCGTGAAATGGTCGTTCGACCCCAAATGGGGTCCCGACCCACAGGTTGAGAACCGCTGTTTTAGAGAGTCGTTGAGGCCACCTGGAGGTTCACCTGTGTCAGCCTCAATGACCCTCTAAAGCAGGGGTCTTCAAAGTTGGCCCTTTGATGACTTGTGGACTTCAACTCCCAGAATTCCTCAGCCAGGCTGAGGAATTCTGGGAGTTGAAGTCCACAAGTCATCAAAAGGCCAAGTTGGAAGACCCCCTGCTCTAAAAGAAGGCAAATGACGAGCCATCTGCAAGGAATATAAATCTTTCCATTCCCCACCATCCAATCAGACTGAAAGATGGGTATTCTATTCAAACCCAACAGGAATGAAGGTGAAATGGGAACCTGAAAGGTACTGGCCTGGATGTGGCCTTAGACCAGCAAATTCTGGCCTAGGGTTCTACAAAGGCCAGGCCAGCCGGATCAAATAGGCTCACCATAAAACACCTACTTATTATTCTTGGCTAACAGTCAGAGAAAGAACGTAGGCTTATTGGAATTGCAGCATCTCACAGAAGGGACGAGAGCTCACAAAACACCCACACCCACCCACCCACCCACCTTTCAGCAAGACTGATGGCCATGCCCACCATATCTAAGATAAGGGGAGGGGGGAATTCATTGTAAAGCAGATTAGGTGCACTCCTAACACAGTACAAAGGCCAAAACCTAGCCAAACGAACCAAACAGAATTTTGCCTCTAGGTAAAAAAAAACCAAAACAATGCAGCCAGATATACTAGAAAGTCACTTGGCATGATTATGGCATTTTTTTCTTTCCTGGCAGACGTGGAACGTATGAGTTCTTTTCTTGCAAAGCAAATACCACTTCCACTTTTTCTCTTATGGCATTTCAAAGGCCAAGAAACAGCTGGGTTTAGCCGCCATCGTTTAAGTTCCCCAAGTGTCACTCTTGAGGGTTGGGGTCTCCGGACTCGCTCTTCACAGTGAGGCTTGACAGATGGACACTGAAGCAAAGGAACTATGGAGCACACACCCATGACGTGATCCTGCACAGGAAGCAGGTAAGCAAGAGCCAACCACCACCCCTAAAGGGGGAATGCCACAAACGAGCTCCTTAGATGAAGTCACAACCACGTATTAGTGTAGGTAAAGCAGGGCGGGGTAATCACAGCATGTGGCAGCTCCTGGGCTGATCTCCAAGCAACTAAGTGAGTGGACCTGGTTAGTGCTTGGATAGGTCAGTAGGAAATACGTGTTGATGCCAGACTAGGAAGGAAGGCGGCAATATCCGAGGAGAATAAGGAAGCTACTTGGATGCGTCCACGAAGTCATCAAGATTTAAGTCATAAGAATCTTTCGTTTGTGCTTCAGTGAGTTGCGGTACCCAGCCCTTGAGGATCAGGATTTGAGTGTCCCGTATTTTGGCGTCGGGACGAGGTCGGAGAGCAAGTGGAATACCCGGCTGGCAAATCTCAGCTTTTTTTGTGCAGTAATTATTCCCTTGGATGTGCTAGCCACTTAGGAGGAATAAGCATCATCGCCCTCCTGCCTTGGAAGATTTCAAAAACCGCTGTCCAGGTCGTCCCACTTCAAAACCAAGAGGAAGTTTGATTTGCTAAAGGCAGGAAGCGGAAGTTGCATTTGGCGACCAGTACCATTTAAAAAAAAACAAAAACAGTCTAGATACAAGCAGAAAAATTTGTAACTCCCAGAAAAATCATGCCGAAGGGATTAGGGAAGGGAGAGAAATGAAAAGAGGGTCAAAACCCTTACACAATCTCTCAGAAGTCAGTCCTCCCCATTCAGTGATAATTGTGTTGTTGTTTTTTCCTCTTTGTATTGGGATTGTTTTGACCCCCCCCCCAAAAAAAAGGGGGGGAATGAAGGTGGTGCCGATCCACCCAGCAATGAAAGGGAAAGAACCAATGATGGGATTTAAAACGAAATAAGGCCAAGACGGGTGACGGGAAGGAACTCAACATCTCCAACAGAGAGGGAAGACTGTTTTAAGTCTGTGAAAAAAAGTGGTGGCAGAGAGGATTCTACTGACACATCCACTGACCCAGGAACAGCAGTGTAACCCAAACGTGATTCATGGTCATCAATGGTGTTCCAAAAAGCAAGCAAGCAAGCAAGCAATCCTGGGTGTTTGATAAGAGTTTCCTTTGCATTTACTCAACGGTGTTATAGGGTGTTTTTTTCCCCAGGAGAAAGCCACGGTCCTTCCGTTTTGGATATCTTGAGGACGCTAGCCTTGGCGTGGAGACAGTGTCCTGGCCCTCTCCCCCTGGACGTCTTCCAGACATCAGGCACCCAAAAAAACCAAGTTTAGCCTCCAGCATTTCCCTAGGAAAACCTTCATCCCAATTTGAGGAGCACAGCTTCCGCGAAGAAGGGGAGGTCGCCACCGTTCAGCAGGTCCATCTCAAGAGTCCCGCGGGAGAGACCAGGCTGCTGCTGCCGAAGAGGGACACACAGTGGGGAGCTCAGCCCTGCTTCCCTCCCGGACTGATGGATAAGGAGGGACATCTTCCAACTAAGCAGGCTGAAAGGGCTCTGTGTCTACCTCCTGGACAGCAGGAGGGACCAAACCACCACCACGTGCCGCGGCTCTCCCCACGCCACGGCTGGCCGGCTCAAAGGAAGTCAAAGACCCCATAATTCTTGGCTGCTCGGCAGAGAGGAACACAAGAGGGGCGAGGAGGAGAAAGAGGGCAGGCGTTTAGGGATGGCGGCGTGGAAAAAACAACAACAACGGGCGAGCGGCAGAGGTCCTGGAGCAGGTAGTGGATTAATGGGTTAGCGTGCAGGTTAACAGGTAAAAATACAAGCTGGGTTAGGGCTCTTCCTTGCTGCAATCACAGGTGGGGATGGGGGCGGGGGTTGTTCAGGAGAAGCTGCTGGAGACACTTGCGGGGAAGATTAGAATCAAACAGTTTAGTTCGGGGGTCCCTCACTCCCCAACCGCAGCCCACTATGTGGCTCATCTGGAACCAGGCCGTGTGAGCGGTTGGCTGGTGCACACATGTGTGCACAGCTCAGCTTGCACCAGGGGCGGGGCGGTTCCCCTCTCCCCCAACCCCCTCCCCCCCAGGCCATCAAACCGTAAAGGTTGGGGACTGCTATTTTAGTTCATTTGATTTCCTCAAATGCCAAGTCAAAAAAAAACAACCCCAAAACAAAACAGAGAGAGAGAGAGAGACAAGAGACATATGCTCTTTCTAGGAAACAAACCAACTTGGCGGGGGGGGACCCAAACAAGCAGAGGAAGGGAAGGAGGGAGGGAGGGATCTTCACATTACATCCACAAAAAACTCACTGGGGTTGCCCATGGCCATTCGGAATGACTGTCTACTGGCGGTCAGTTCAGGGGGCACCGAGGCCAGATCTCGGCCCGGGGGAGCCCCGGGTGGTCCCAGGGTGGAAGGGGGTGGTGGCATCAGGAGCATGGGAGGGCTGTAGAGAGGTGGGAGGCCGGGAGGGCCGTAAGACTGCTGGCTGTGGTGGCTGCGCACGCTGTGAGCCATGGAGTGGTGGCTCCGTTGGCTGGCGGGCACGGAGCACTCGCTGGCCGCTCGCTCCCGCCGAATGCTGCTGCGGCTGGTGTGGTCGGATTCGCTGCCGCTTCCGCCTGACTTGGATTCCCCGGCCTTGGGGTCTCGGTCCTTCCTTCTCTCGCTACCACTGCGGTTTGAACCGCTGCTACGGCTTCCTGCACAAAGAGGAACAATTCAGAGCGGTTAGAGGATTGTGTTTCTCAACCTTGGCAGCTTGAAGACGGGTGGACTTCAACTCCCGGAATTCCCCAGCCAGCATCGTTTATACTCTCCTGTAATCCCTCCCTCTGCAATCTCTCCACTTTAGAGGGATTACAAGAGAGTATAAACGATGCTGGCTGGGGAATTCCGGGAGCTGAAGTCCACCCGTCTTCAAGCTGCCAAGGTTGAGAAATATTGAATTTAGAAGACTTACCGTGTTTAAGCTGAATGACTTACCATGGTTCATTCAGCTCAAAATTACACCGGCTCTGAAGAAAGGGACTTAGGACCGTTTTTCACAGCTATGGCTTCCGCCGCCACCCCCAGGACCGTGTGATCAAAATCCAGATGCTTGGCAATTGGCTCACACTTAAGACCCGTGACTGTGTCCCGAGGTCATGCGACCCCCTTTTGCAACCTTCTGACAAGCGAAGTCAGAGGGAGACCCGGATTTCACTTCACCACCGCGTTCCTAGCTTCACAACTGCAGTGATTCGCTTAACAACTGTGGCGAGAAAGGTCGCAAAATGGAGCCAGACTCTCTTAACAAATGGCTCACTTAACCACAGGAAGTTTGGGCTCAGCTGTGGTCGTTAAGTCGAGGACCACCTGTGCATGCCCTCAACAATGGTTGGAAACTGATCAGAGAGAGAAGCAGCCTGGAATTAAGGAGAAAAACCCAAACGGCGAGGACAATTAACCAGTGGAAAGCTTGCCACCAGAAATCATGGGCGCTCCATCACTGGAGATTTTTAAGAAGAGACTGGACACCTGTCTGAGATGGTGTAGGTTCTCCTGCTTGAGCAGCGGGCTAGACTAGAAGACCTCCAAGGTCCCTTCCAGCTTCTATTCTATTCTATTCTATTCTATTCTATTCTATTCATTCTATCCCATTCCATTCCATTCCATCCCATTATCCTATCCTATCCTTGTATTCTATTCTATCCTATTTTATCCTATCCTATCCTATTATTCTATTCTATCCCATCCCATCCCATCTCATCCCATCCTATTATCCTATCATTCTGTTCTGTTCCGTTCCGTTCCACTCCACTCCACTCCACTCCACTCCACTCCACTCCACTCCATTCCATTCCATTCTATTCTATTCTATTCTATTCTATTCTATTCTATTCTATTCTATTCTATTCTATTCTATTCTATTCTATTCTATTCTATTCTATTCTATTCTATTCTATTCCTCAGAAGCAGAACATAAAGACATTTGTGCCCCCACTCCATCCTTGGAGCCAGAACAGACAAAGATGCTGTGAATCAAACAACTTTTTCCTGGGTACACCACAACAGAAAAAAGGAGCCAAGAAATAAAATGATGAAATGATTGGAGTTAGGCTAACCTTGGCATCGTCCATCTATTCTCCAGGACAGAATTATAGCTCTTTGTGAGCACTGCAGAAAGTACAGGCCAATGACTTGGCATCTTCTCCAGCAAGAATACACAAGTTTTTTGGACGACGACAACATTGAACTCTTTGCCTGCTTGGAAGCAGGCTGAAAACAAAAGTCTCTCTCTCTCTCTCTCTGTGTGTGTGTGTGTGTGTGTGTGTGTGTGTGTCTGACTTTCTCTGTCTGTCTGTGTCTTTCTGTCTGTCTGCCTCTCTCTCTCTCTCTCTCTTCTCCTCTGTCTCTGTCTCTGTCTCTGTCTCTCTCTCTCTCTCTCTCCCTCTCCCTCTCTCTCTCCCTCTCTCTCTCTCTTTAACAAGCTAACATTCACATTCCATTTTTCCACTCCTCCAAGCCACCCAAAGTGACTTACAGCCTTAAAAACCATGAGACATTGAAGAAAAAGAAATACGTGTAGTCCTCAACTTACGGACCACCATTGTGGCCGGTCTTCCTGCTGCTAAGCGAGACATTTGCTAAGTGAGTTTTGCCCTTGTTTTACGACCTTTCTTGCCACAGCTGTTAAGCAAATGACTGCACTTGTTAAGTTAGTCACACGCTTGTTAAGTGAATTTGACTTCCCCGTTGACTTCGCTTGTCAGAAGGTCGCAAATGGTGATCACACAACCCTGGGACATTGCGACCATCATAAATACGAGCCAGTTGTCAAGAATCTGAATTTGGAATCACGTGACCCTGGGACGCTGCGACCGTCACCAATACGAAACAGTGCCAACCGTCTGAACTTTGAACATGTGACTGTGAGGACGTTGCAACGGTCATAAGTGTGAAAAATGGTCCTAGGTCACTTTTTTCAGTGTCAATTTAATTTCAAACATTCACTAAAGCAGGGGTAGGCAACCTTGGCTCTTTTATGACTCGTGGACTTCAACTCCCAGAATTCCTGAGCCAGCCATGCTGAGGGGAAAGAGAGAGGTTTCCAAGCTGAGACATGCTGGCTCAGGAATTCTAGGAGTTGAAGTCCACAAGCCATGAGTGGGCCATAGTTCCTCCATGCTGGCTCAGGAATTCTGGGAGTTGAAGTCCACCAGTCATAAAAGGGCCAAGTTTGAAGACCCCTGGCTTAAATATTTAAATATTTTTCCTCACGGTCACATGATCAAAATTCAGGCACTTGGGCAAGGGTAGGCAACCTTGCCTCTTTTATGACTCATGGACTTCAATTCCCAGAATTCCTGAGCCAGCCACGCTGAGGGGAAAGGGAGAGATTTCCAAGCTGAGCCATGCTGGCTCAGGAATTCTGGGAGTTGAAGTCCACAAGCCATGAGTGGGCCATAGTTCCTCCATGCTGGCTCAGGAATTCTGGGAGTTGAAGTCCACCAGTCATAAAAGGGCCAAGTTTGAAGACCCCTGGCTTAAATATTTAAATATTTTTCCTCACGGTCACATGATCAAAATTCAGGCACTTGGGCAAGGGTAGGCAACCTTGCCTCTTTTATGACTCGTGGACTTCAACTCCCAGAATTCCTGAGCCAGCCACGCTGAGGGGAAAGGGAGAGGTTTCCAAGCTGAGCCATGCTGGCTCAGGAATTCTGGGAGTTGAAGTCCACAAGCCATGAGTGGGCCATAGTTCCTCCATGCTGGCTCAGGAATTCTGGGAGTTGAAGTCCACCAGTCATAAAAGGGCCAAGTTTGAAGACCCCTGGCTTAAATATTTAAATATTTTTCCTCACGGTCACATGATCAAAATTCAGGCACTTGGGCAAGGGTAGGCAACCTTGCCTCTTTTATGACTCATGGACTTCAATTCCCAGAATTCCTGAGCCAGCCACGCTGAGGGGAAAGGGAGAGATTTCCAAGCTGAGCCATGCTGGCTCAGGAATTCTGGGAGTTGAAGTCCACAAGCCATGAGTGGGCCATAGTTCCTCCATGCTGGCTCAGGAATTCTGGGAGTTGAAGTCCACCAGTCATAAAAGGGCCAAGTTTGAAGACCCCTGGCTTAAATATTTAAATATTTTTCCTCACGGTCACATGATCAAAATTCAGGCACTTGGGCAAGGGTAGGCAACCTTGCCTCTTTTATGACTCGTGGACTTCAACTCCCAGAATTCCTGAGCCAGCCACGCTGAGGGGAAAGGGAGAGGTTTCCAAGCTGAGCCATGCTGGCTCAGGAATTCTGGGAGTTGAAGTCCACAAGCCATGAGTGGGCCATAGTTCCTCCATGCTGGCTCAGGAATTCTGGGAGTTGAAGTCCACCAGTCATAAAAGGGCCAAGTTTGAAGACCCCTGGCTTAAATATTTAAATATTTTTCCTCACGGTCACATGATCAAAATTCAGGCATTTGGGCAGGCCTAGGCAACCTTGGCTCTTTTATGACTCGTGGACTTCAACTCCCAGAATTCCTGAGCCAGCCACGCTGAGGGGAAAGAGAGAGGCTTCCAAGCTGAGCCATGCTGGCTGAGGAATTCTGGGAGTTGAAGTCCACGAGTTATAAAAGAGCCAAGGTTGCCTACCCCTGCACTAAATGAACCGTGGTTACGTGGAGAACTACCTGTAATCATATGACAAGTAAAACATTCCAGTTGGAACAATAGACAGACCGCTGAAAGGGCTATTAAAATGGAGAGCCAGTTCGGTCTAACGGTGATGGCACCAGGCTAAAAACGAGGAGACTCTCCCTATAACCTGATTTTAATGGAAGCCCTGCTACAAATGATTGCTTTATTTGCCATCATTGCTCAACAGATTCACCTACATTTATTTACTCCCAATGCCTAAGCTCGGCCCACTCACCAATGACTCTGGCCAGCTGACAGAAAATAAGAAAGGAAAGATCAGTCTTGACTTAAAAGTCTCTTGTTTTTAATTTAACAGATTGCTTACATGTACTATATTGTTTGTTCCTAATGGTGAGGGATTTCATTAACTTGCTACCCATGTTTCATAAATTAATCCGACACTGCTATTTCCCAATGAACGGAAACCAATCCACCATCGACCCAATCCACCTGAATTTATTTATTTAATTCGTTAAACCAGTGGTTCTCAACCTTTTTCAGGTTGAGACCCCACTTGCGCCCCCCATGTGCGGCGCGACGCCGACCCGCGCGCACGACGGCCCGATCTGTGCATGCGCGGCGCGCGCGTGACGGAAAAACAAAACAAAACAAAATGGCGGACCGCGACGGGCCGATCCACGCATGGGTGGCACACGCGCGACGGCCTGAACCGCGCATGCACGGCGCGCGCGACAAAAAAAATGGCAGACCGCAACGGGCCGATCCGCACATGCATGGCATGTGCGCGACAGCCCAAACCGCGCATGCGCGGTGTGTGCGCGACAGAAAAAAAAACAACAAAATGGCGGACCGTGGTGTCCGGCGACCCCCGCGAAACGGTCGTTCGACCCCAAATGGGGTCGCGACCCATAGGTTGAGAACCGCTGCGTTAAACTTTATTTACTACCTCTCTCACCATGGGTCTAACTCTAGACGGGTTACGTGGCTTGAAGCCAGGCGATTTGAAGAAATGCCTCTCGCCTATTAGAATTCTGCATCCAGTTTTGGTCTCCACTATCTAAAAAAATATGTTAAGGCTCTAGAAAGAGTGCAGAGAAGAGCAACGAAGATGATTAGGGGGCTGGAGGCTGAACTATATAAAGAACGGTTGCAGGAATTGAGTACGGCTACTCTAGAGAAAAGAAGGACCAGTGAGGACCAGATAGCAGTCTTCCAATATCTCAGGGTTTGCCATGAAGAAGAGGGAGTCGAGCTGTTCTCCAAAGCCCCTGAAGGCAGGACAAGAAGCAACGGATGGAAACTGACCAAAGAGAGAAGCAACCTAGAACTAAGGAGAAACTTCCTGACAGTGAGAACAATTATTCAGTGGAATAACCTGCCTCCAGAAAAACAGGCAAGAAATGCAGCTGGGGAGGTGTCACCCTTCATGAGGAATGAAGAAATGCACCATCGCCTGGAAGTGGCCAGCACATGGCCCTCACCTACTTCACATATCTGGCCTGGTGGAATCTGGGGTAGGGGATGCCATGAGCAGCGTGAGAGTCAACGTTACCTGCACAATGCCACCCAGTCCCCAAGCCTGTCCGGTTTTGGTAGGCAGCGGGGCGCTCTCCTCACACACAATGCCAAGAGGCTGAACCAGGCAGCGCAAATCCAAAAAGAAACGCAATGCCACCCAGCCCTTAGCCTGCCCGGTTTCGGCAAGTAGCGGGGCACTCTCCTCACAGTGCCGAGAGGTTGAGCCGGGGGTGCGAAGCTCGCCAGCTTTGCACCTTACTGCTTGCTAAAACTGGGCAGGCTGGGGGCTAGACAGCATTACACTTCTCATCAGATTCGCGCCACCCGGCTCAACCTCTTGGCGCTGTGAGGAGAGCGACCCGCTGCCTGCTGAAACCGGGCAGGCTGGGAGCTGGGCGGCCTTGCGTTTCTTTTTGGATTTGTGTTACGCGGCTCAGCCTCTCAGCGCGTGAGGAGAGTGCCCCGCTACCTGCCAAAACCCCTCCCCCAGAGCCCATCAAGCCAGATATGTGAAGTAAGCGAGGGCCATTTGCTGGCCACTTCCAGGCGATGATGCATTTTTTCATTCCTCACAAAGGGTGACACCTCCCCAGCATGCACCTAGGGGCTGGGGCCGACGCAGCAGGGGCTGGTTCCTCGCTGTTTCCAGACGGCCTTGTGCAGCTAAAACTGAATGCATTTCAGCATAGATGGCCACCACAAAATTGTACATTGGCTCCCGGCCGGCCTGGGCCAGGGCAGCAGGGCCGTTCCCTCACTGTTTCCAGGACGGCTTCGCGGGCTACATGAAACCACTTCGCGGGCTGTATCCGACCCCCGGGCCTTGTGTTTGACATGTCTGGTCTAGAAGATCTCCAGGATCCCTTCCAACTCTTGTTATTCTGTTATCTACCTGGCCCACCAGGATGGAATATGTTACAGGAATGGTCATCGATTAGGGATGCTCATCTGGTGGGACCACAGAAAGGGGTCTTCTCGGTGGTGGCCCCTTTTTTTATGGAATATCACTTTCCTCCGAGATATGGTTGGCCGCCACCCGATTGCTTTTCCAAAAGTCCCTTAAAAACGTGGTTTTGTCAGTGGGCCTGGGGTCCACGAATGAGGCCACTCAAGTGATTCATTTGATTGTGTTGTTGCTGCCATTGAGGGAGAGGTGTTAACGGGATTTTATTCTATGATTATTTTTTTTTAATTTTGTAAGCCGCCTGGAGCCACCCGTGTGAGTAAAATAAATAATATATTTCTGGCTTTCAGCTTACAGGGAACAATCCAGTTCGCAATCACGACTTTTTCACAAATTTAGGAACAGCCTTGAAAAGCTCCTAATTCCTCAACTGTCCTCTATACTGGAGGACGGTTGAGGAATTAAAACTTAACCTCCAGCTCCCTCCTCTGCCGTCTTGTGTTAATGACTTTACCTGGTAATTATATTACCTGCTGGGTTCTTTTATGATTGATGGTTTTAATGTTTTTTTTTAACTTTTATATGCTGTAAGCCGCTCAAAGTCGTTGGATACAAGATGGGCGATGAATGAATGAATGAATGAATGAATGAATGAATGAATGAATGAATGAATGAATGAATGAATGAATGAATGAATGAATGAATGGCAAAGGTCCATAGGGATATCCTGGAATAAATGACCAATCTAGAATAAGGATGCAGCAAGTGAGATTTTTTTCAGTGGTCAAAAGCTAAACTCATTCATTGGTTAAGAGGGAACCTGAGTGTCCAGAAGGAAGAGGCTGTTTCCCCAATCGAGATTTTGGATGGAACATGACCTTACATCTTTGCTTTAAAGTTGGTCACTTCTAAAGAGAGACCCTAAATCAGGGCTCCCCAACTCCCGGCATTGGTCCGCAGCATGCCAGCAACTGGACCCCGCCAACAAGCAAAGCTCCATCCACCGTATGCAGGCAGCATACAAAGCCACACCTCCTCCAGTCGGTGGAAAAACCTCTCTCTATGGCAGCTGTTCTCAACCTATGGGTCGCGACCCCATTTGGGGTCGAATGACCATTTTGTGGGGGTCGCCGGACACCGCGGTCCGCCATTTTGGTTTTTTTGTTTGTTTTTTGTCGCACGCGCGCCACGCATGCGCGATTCGGGCCGTCGCGCGCCGCGCATGCGCGGATCGGCCTGTCGCGGTCCGCCATTTTGGTTTTTTGTTTGTTTGTTGTTTTTTCATCACGCGCGCCGCGCATGCGCTGTTTGGGCCGTTGCGCGCGCGCCGCACATGCGCAGATCAGCCTGTCGTGGTCCGCCATTTTGTTTTGGGTTTTTTTTTTTGTTGCGCACGTGCCGTGCATGTGCGGATCGGCCTGTCGTGGTCCGCCATTTTGTTTTTTTGTTTGTTTTTTTGTCGTGCGCGCGCCACGCATGCACGGATCGGCCCGTCGAGCGCGCGCGCACGTCGGGGTCGCGCCGCGCATGGGCGGCCCAAGTGGGGTCTCAACCTGAAAAAGGTTGAGAACCACTGCTCTATGGAACCGATCCTTGGTGCCCAAAAGGTTGGGGGCCTCTGCCCTAGATCAGGGGTCCCCAAACTTTCTTCGTTGGCAGCCCAATGCACAGGGGAGGGATGCCTTTACACGCACATGTATGCTCGAAGGGGTCTGCAAGTGCACACACGAATGGGGCCACGATTGTGCACGCGACACAAACGGGGCCACAAGCTAGCGCGAGTGGGGGGGAGGCGTGTGCGCTCTCAGCGACGATAGTGTCCGCATGCCACCGCGATGCTAGTGCTCATGACACTACCTAGTGCACACATGCTGGCCAGCCACTCAGGTGGCCCAGTGGCCAACAGCCCACGGCCTGGTAGTGGACTGCGGTCCACAGTTTGGGGACCTCTGCCCTGGATGACAGCCACGGTACAATTCCCAGCTCAGACAGACGAAAGAAACGCCATCTTCTAGCAGGCAGAAGGTATGGTAGATGCTTACCTTCACTGTGCTGGCTGCCTGCGCTGCCCCCTCCGTAGCTGTAACCTGGCTCAGGGAATCCAGGATGTGGGTTGTAGGGGTGTGGAGGGGGATACTGGTAAGGAAAAGCTATAGGCCAGGGGGCCGCTCCTGGATGGGGTAACGGAGCCAGCGTGTCCTGGTCGGAGGCCCCACTCGATCCATCGTGGTCATGCAAGGATAGGTTGGCCATGTCTGCAAGAAGAAAGAGGCACAAAAAAAAAAAAAAACCAGCAAAGGTTAAACCAGCAGTCCCCAATTTTCCCGGCTTTGCGGACTGGCAGTGGGGGAGGAGAGGATGATTACACTCAAGCTCAACCCTCAGCTACGAATATTCTCCTTTGTTGTGATTATTTTATCAGTGGCCCCATCCCGAGGTAGAAGAAAAAGAAAAGGAGACGTGCAGGATTTAGCAATCCACTCGGGCTCTGCTCTGCACAGCGTCTTCCTGTCGCTTGTTCAGGATAAGGGTGCCTTCTGCAACTCCCCACCCCGCCCATCGGGATCACCCTTCTGCTTTTTTTTTTCCCCTTTCCTGCTAAATAAGCGGTTCTCAACCTTTTCCGGGGCTCGACCCCGGCCTGCATGGCGCATGCGTGGCGCGACGGGGCGCATCGTGCATGCGCGGCGTGACGCGACGGGGCGCATCACACATACGCAGTGCATCACAAAGGGGAAAAAAATGGCCAACCAAAAAAAAATGGCTGACCCAAAAAAAAATGGTGGGCCCGCATCGCGCATGCGCGGCGCGACGGCCCGCATCGCAAAGGGGAAAAAAATGGCCGACCAAAAAAAATATGGCCGACCAAAAAAAAATGGCGGGCCCGCATCGCGCATGCACGGCGCGACGGCCCGCATCGCAAAGGGGGAAAAAATGGCCTACCCAAAAAAAAATGGCCGACCAAAAAAAAAATAAAAATGGTGGACTGCGGTGTTTGGCGACCCCCGTGAAATGGTCGTTCGACCCCAAATGGAGTCGCGACCCACAGGTTGAGAACCGCTGTGCTAAATCATCTTTTTCTGCTAAATCACCCCTTCCTTCCTTCTCAAACATTTCACAGGCAAAAATGTCTTCAACTGAAAACACTCTGCTTTGATCACTGGGTGGCAGCCGGCTTGAAAACACCGTTCCAATAAATTCTGGAACATTTTCAAGCAAAGCAAAGAAAAAAACAGAAAAAGAAGCATCCCAGTCAGCTTGGAATGGTTCCAAAATGATCAAAACTCCCTGTTTCAAGATGAAAAAGTTTTGAGTTTGAACTACAGGCGGTCCTGGACTTACAACTTTTCGTTTAGTGACTGTTTGAAGTTACAACGATGCTGAAAAAAAGTGGACTTACTGACCACTTTTTCCACACTGAGGACCACTGTGGTGTATCCCCGTGGTCAGGTGATCAAAATTTAGTCTGTTTGGCAACTGACTCCTAATTTATGACGGTCGGTCGCAATGTCCCAGGGTCATGTGATCCCCTTCCGCGACCTTCTGACAAGCAAAATCAAAAGGGTCACTTAACAACCGCGTTGCTAATTTAACACCGGCAGTGATTCACTTAACAAACCGTGGCCAGAGAGGTCCTAAAATGGGGCAAAACTCACTTAACAACTGCCTCACTTAGCAACAGAAAATTTTGGATAAAAATATGGTGGATAATTCAAAATATTTTGAAAAAACGTATTGAATTTTCACCACAGTTGTTTTTATTAGGTATTATAAAGGATTGCACCACCATAGAGACGAACTTAATTTTGAACTTGATTACAGCAGCGAGACTGTTGGTTGGACAATATTGGAAGAAGGCAGAATTACCATCCATCGAGGAATGGACTTTGAAAGTCATAAATTTGGCGGAAATGGCTAAAGTATCTGCATATTTGAAAGATCACTCAAATGAAAAATATATGTTGGACTGGAAAAAATGGATAGATTATATTCAAGGGAAATATCAATCTAAGAAATTGTATTTATCATATAGTTAAATGTTTATTAGGATTTATATAATAATTTAGTTTAACCTAGTGGGTTTTCTTTTGTTTTACCCTGTATTCACTTTGGGAAGTCGGGGGGGTAGGTGGGTTGGGGGGGGTTTAATAAAAAATTAATAATGTATTATAATGTACTCAACTGTAATACTTGCAATATATAAGGATGATATATTTATTGGTATAAGAGGAGTTGCTCGGGCAGTACCTCTGGACCACATCTGGAGGGGGTGGAGAGTGAGGAGTGAAGGAGTGGAGGGAAGTAGGAAGGTTGCTGGATAGGAGGGTGGAGAGTGAGGGAGGGAGAGAGGGAGGGGGTGGGAAGTAGGAGATAGGGAGGTAGGAAGAGGGGGATGTGGTGGAGGGGGTGCTGCCGAGCAACATCCATAGTTATTCTATTTTATGTAAGTTTTTAAAAGTATGTATGTTTTGTTTTGGTGTGACACAAAGTCGAAAATGATTGTATTAAGTTGAGTTGTATTTAATTTCTTTGTTAATAATTATAAAAAACTAATAAAATGAAATCTTTCTAAAAAAAAAAAAGAAAATTTTGGGGTCGTAATTCGAGGACTTCCTGCCTTTGGGCCTGCCCCTCCTTTCTAGCCCGTAGCCGTGATTATAAGCCGTACTTCCACAGAGGTCTCCAAAGATGTAGTAGCACTGCTCCGAGAAGGTGATCTTGTTGACAGTGTGGCGGATATAACCAGCCTTCAACAGGTTGCTGGCATACTTGCGAGACTCTCGCCGGTCCGTAAAGCCCTCCACATGATGGTACAGCCAATCGACCACATCCGAACCTGGCAAGGGACAGAAGCAAGCAAGACTGAACAAGAAAGCGAGGCAACGACAAATGGAAGGCGGTATATGGTGGTTAGGATAGCGCTGGCACTGGGGGGGGTGTGCTCAGCTTTTGAGGCCTACCTCGGCTACAGAAATTCTCAGCATGACATGGGGCCTTGTCATTAGCTTGTAGCGTTTATTCCTCTGCAGAGGTGGGGAACAATGGCCCCTTTATGACCTGTGGACTCCCAGAATTCCTGAGCCACCATGGCTGTCTTAGGAATTCTGGGAGTTGAAGTTCCTCATGACTATCTCAGGAATACTGGGAGTTGAAGTCCACAGGTCATCAAAGGGCCATTTTTCCCCTTCATCTTTTATCATTCAAGCCCAAGCAAAGTGTATGCGATAGGGGAAAAAATAACTCTTTTTTTTGTGACAGGCTATTTGGGGAACTCACAATGAATTGCTTCCCATTCCAAAAGATTCATTCCGGGGAAACTATCGAATTGTGACCAGATTGGTACCAGTTTAGAATTAAAATGGCAATGCTGCCTGTGAGAATTCTGGGAGTTGAAGTTCACAGAAAATGGCTAAGACTAGGAAACACATCTGTTACACAAGACTTCACTTCTATGCAGAACCCATTATTTTTTTTTCGGGGGGGGGGGAATGGAAAAGTCCATTTTAAATCTTGGTATGGGATATGCTCAAGAAATCTACCCACCCTTACTTGAAAACAAACCCAATCAGGTTCATTAAGACTGAATGTTGCAATCAAAATATAATAGAGAGGAGGGAGAGGGAGAGGGAGAGGGAGAGAGAGAGAGGGAGAGGGAGAGGGAGAGAGGGAGAGGGAGAGGGAGAGGGAGAGGGAGAGGGAGAGGGAGAGGGAGAGAGAGACAGAGACAGAGACAGAGACAGACAGACAAACAGACAGACAGACAGACAGACAGACAGACAGACAGGACTACAGAGGCAATGATGAAGGAGAAAGAAAATCAGCACACAATTCAGACAAGACTTAGCCTGAACCCCCTCCTCCACCTACAATATGGTTATAGTATCTTCTCTATACACTTCTTTATAGCGATGTGGTTTTAAGGTGGCAGACATGAAGCAATTTGAACGTAGGAATTGGCTGTCAAAAATTCTGTGGAGAAGGACCTAAAGATGAACAGATTCCTCAGTTGGTCTTTAGCCTAGCTGGCTCAGGAATTCTGGGAGTTGAAGTCCACAAATCATAAAGGGGCTGTAGTTCCTCACCTCTGCTCTACAGCAACACTGGTATCTTTCTGTCTCTGTCTGCCATCTATGCATCCCAGCCACCTATTTGAGAGGCCCACCGAAGACTTAGCCCAGGGGGTCTTCAAAACTGGCCCTTTTAGTACTTGTGGACTTCAACTCCCAGAATTCCTCAGCCTGAGGAATTCTGGGAGTTGAAGTCCACAAGTCCTAAAAGGGCCAAGTTTGAAGACCCCTGACTTAACAGCTCTCAATCACCACCCTCCCCCGGGCTCCTCTAGTCAGCCTTACCAATGAAGGCACTGGGGATGGTGATCTTCAGCCACATGCGGTCACGCACCTCCAAGCCCGACTCTGGTGAGGCCATGGCTTTGACAATGGTGGCCATATCGCTATGGATGGAGAGGTGAAAGTCATCAAGACCTGTGCAAAAGGAAGGAAGGTGGAAGAATGCAGGTTGAGCACCGCCTACAGATTCCAACGTTCTCCGGATCTGTCAACCGGAGATCCTGGGAATCCATCACATTTAAAAAACAGAGAATTAGGGAAGGCTGCAAGAGAGATGGAGGCTGGGAACCAGACAGGCATCTCCTAAAAAGCCACTTGGATCGACAGTTTCCCTCTGAATAGGACTCTTTCTTAAACCCCTGGTGCAGGTCAAAAACTGCTGTGAAGCCAAGGGTCTTCCCAAGGAACCATTTTTTTAAAAAAAATTCAGCAAATTATCTGTTTCTGTCTGACATGACTTGTAACTGCTTTGTTCTTCTGCTTTGAGTTTTCTTTTAAAAAGCTAAGGACAGCTGCGCTGCGATTTTTTTTTTCATTTCCCCCAAACAGGAAGTGATCAGATCAAGGCCAAGTTGATAACAATAATAATAATAATAATAATAATAATAATAATAATAATAATAATAATAATAATAATAATAATAATAATAGCAGCAGTAGTAGTAGTAGTAGTAGTAAAGTTGGAAGGGACCTTGGAGATCATCGAGTCCAACCCCCTGCTCAGACAGGAAACCCTATACCATTTCGGACAAATGGCTGTCCAGTCTCTTCTTGAAAACTTCCGATGTTGGAGCATTCACCGCTTCTGGAGGCAGGTTATTCCACTGGTTAATTGTTCTCACTGTCAGGAAGTTTCTCCTTAGTTCTAGGTTGCTTCTCTCCTTGATTAGTTTCCATCCGTTGCTTCTTGTCCTGCCTTCAGGCGCCTTGGGGAATAGCTTGACTCCTTCTTCTTTGGGGCAGCCCCTGAGATACTGGAACGCTGCTATCATGTCTCCCCTCGTCCTTCTCTTCATTAAACTAGACATACCCAATTCCAGCAGCCATTCCTTATATGTTTTAGCCTCCAGTCCCCTAATCATCTTTGTTGCTCTTCTCTGTACTCTTTCTAGAGCCTCAACATCTTTTTTACATCGTGGTGACCCAAAACTGGATGCAGCATTCCAAGTGTGGCCTTACCAAGGCCTTGTAAAGTGGTATTAACACTTCACGTGATCTTGATTCTCTCCCTCTGTTAATGCAGCCCAGCACTCTGTTAATGCAGCCTAGATTTCAGGAACACCCAAGCCTGAGCAATCCCAGATGTTTCACGTGGCCAAAATGATATTCCATAGCCAGTGATGTGCAAAATATTTCCAGCTCCAAAGTCTCTCCTGTTTCACTTCAAAATTTTGATTCCTAGCCTTCCGGGAAAGATGAGCAGAGCTTGTTTCACCAGCCTGGAAGTCAGCTAAATTTGAGGCATCCCAGAGAGGTCTACCGATTATGGTCAAGATGGCCACGGCAAACTGCCACTAAATTTCTACCTGTTGTTTGCACACACACCGCAATCGCCGTCTTCGTTTTTTCGACCACATTTGTAACCCGGGAAACAGCTCAAAATGAGCGGGTTTGAGATTGGATCATGACTGGAAAACTCCACAAGTCAACTGTTCTGTGCTCAAAGCCACGGCTTATTCAAATTGTCCTAGGTGGCTATTCTCCCAAACCCAATCAGTAGCTCTCTCTTCACCATCTCCAGATCTTCCTCATGGCCACAATAGTTCCAGTAAGGATCCTGTCCTTTTTAGTGCCCCCTAGGCTCTCTTGGGCTTTAGTCACACTTCTCCCTACTTCCTTACCCATCAGGCAAAGTAGGCAAGAAGTCTTCTGCCCATGTTGCTCCACAAGCTTGCTCTGAAACAAAATACAGGTAGTCTTTCAACTAATGACCGCGATCGGGACCGGGATTTCCGTTGCAAAGCAAGGCAAGGGAAGTCGTGCCTCGTTTTTACAAACTTTTTTTTTTTGCAGTGCTCGTTAGGCAAATCACTGCAGCTGTTAAGTGATTCATGCGGTCGTTAAGCAAATCCACACACACACACACACCGGATTGTCTTTGCTTGTCAGAAGCCAGTGCAAAAAATTGCCCATGGAGATCACTTGTCCCCAGGACATTGCAACTGTTGTAAATACATGCCAGTTGCCAAGCACCCAATCGTGGGGAGGCTGTGACAGTCTTTAAGTGTGAGGACCAGTCATAAGTCAGCTAAAGAAACGGTCATAAATCGTGGACTATCTGTACTGCCTTCCCTTACCACGGCTGGTTTGGTTTATAGGCCGTGGCGTCTCTCTGGAAGCTATTCCTAGCTTGATCAGTAGAAGCCGACCAAGGCTTTACCCCTTCTCACAGCTAGTGTTCCCCTAGGGCAGGGGTAGGCCACCTTGGCTCTTTTATGACTGGTGGACTTCAACTCCCAGAATTCCTGAGCCAGCCATGCTGAGGGGAAAGGGAGAGGTTTCCAAGCTGAGCCAGGCTGGCTCAGGAATTCTGGGAGTTGAAGTCCACCAGTCATAAAAGAGCCAAGGTGGCCTACCCCTGGTCTAGGGATGCTCACCAGACTTTTCTAATTGATCATCTATAGGAATGGTCAGAGGGATAATAATAATAATAATAATAATAATAATAATAATAATAATAATAATAATAATAATAATAATAATAATAATAATAATAATAATAATAATAATAATAATAATAATAATAAAAAGTTGGAAGGGACCTTGGAGGTCATCGAGTCCAACCCCCTGCTCAGGCAGGAAACCCTATACCGTTTCCGACAGATGGCTGTCCAGTCTCTTCTTAAAAACGTCCAGAGTTGGAGCATTCACCGCTTCTGGAGGCAGGTGGTTCCACTGGTTAATTGTTCTAACTGTCAGGAAGTTTCTCCTCAGTTCCAGGTTGCTTCTCTCCTTGATTAGTTTCCATCTGTTGCTTCTTCTTCTCCAGCCTTTAGGTCCTTTGGAAAAGAGCTTGACTCCCTCTTCTTTGGGGCAGCCCCTCAGATACTGGAAGGCTGCTATCATGTCCCCCCTCGTCCTTCTCTTCATTGAACTAGATATACCCAAGTCCAGCAACCGTTCCTTGTATGTTTTAGCCTCCAGTCCCCTAATCATCTTCGTTGCTCTTCTCTGCACTCTTTCCAGAGCCTCAACATCTTTTTTTACATTGTGGTGACCAAAACTGGATGCCGCATTCCAAGTGTGGCCGTACTAAGGCACTGTAAAGTGGTATTAACACTTCGCGTGATCTTGATTCTCTCCTTCTGTGAATGCAGCCCAGCACTGTGTTTGGACTAGAAGACCTCCAAGGTCCCTTCCAGCGCTAAGATTCTACGATCACCCTTGTCAAAATGATTAATGGTCTACAAGTCATAAAGGGGCCATCATTCTCCACCCTGATTTAGGTCAACTTCCACGAGGAGTCCTTGACTTACAGAGCAGTTCCTTTAGTGGCCGTTCATCGTTACAACGGCACCGAAGAAAGCGACCTAACCGTTTTTCACACTTACCACCGTGGCAGCATCCCCACGGTCACGTGATCAAAGTTCAGATGCTTAGCAGCCGACTTGTTATTTATGAGGGTCCCGGGATTACATAGTGACCTTCTGACAAGCCAAGTCAACGGGGAAGCCAGATTCACTTAACAACCATGTTACTAACTTAACAACTGTAGTGATTCACTTAATAACTTGCCGAGAAAGCGTGTAAAACGTGGGGCAAAACTCACTTTAACAGCTGTCTCACTTAACAACAGAACTCTGGGGCTCAACCGTGGTGGTAAATGGAGGACTACCCTACTTCCTCCTGGCTGACTTCCCGAATTTCTCTACTTCCCTCTTGGTATGTTGAGATCCCTGCACATCCTTTCAAGAGGGACTCCACGTCCCTGCTCAGTATCTCAGAGTCTACCAGGAAAGCAATCCTTGGTTACTGAGGGTCAGATCCTTCTTCCACCAAGGAGAACTCGGCCCTGTCCAGGTATGGTTCCTATCAGATGAGGCGTGCAGGTGACTGGAAGCCAAGCAGGAGTGGGACATGCGCGGACACAAGAACTTACGTTCCGTTTCCGGGATGGAGCTGGTGATGGAGGAGCTGGTGGAAGTGATTGTGCTCATGGATGGGCTCATACCGTAGGCAGGGAAGGTGCCAGTCATCGCCGCGGTGTGGGACACCCAAGCTGCCGGGTCGATGGGTCGGATAGGCTCGCCTGAAAGGGAACACGGACCTGGTGAGAAGGCCGCCTCCGCAACCGTCATCCCCCTACGCTGGACCCAAAACCTTTGGGCAGCCCTGTCCTCCCCCGAGTGTCAGCCGGGACTCACCCGGATCGGAGCACGGAGAGTCTGGCCCAGCCCAGATTCGCTGGGGAGCAACTGGGGGAGAAAAGAGAGGGTGATCAGCAAGAGGGACACAGAGAGAGATCCACCTGGCACCCATGGATTAGCAGGCAGGGGAGGGGACGTCCATGCAGGGAAAGGACTGGTCTGAGCTGGGACGGAGCAGGAAAACAGCCGTCAAGTAGGGAGTCCCAGAAGATGGCAGGAGAAAGGCAAAAGAGGAAGGAAGAGCAGCGCAGAGAGAAGAAAGTGGGATACAAGACCGCCTTCTGCCAGTAAATACCTCCCATCGGCCAGTTCGCTCCCACAGAGAGGGCCTCCTCAGGGTGCCATCGGCTAAGCAGTGTCGGCTGGTGGCGCCCAGGGGGAGAGCCTTTTCTGTGGGGGCATCGACGATGTGGAATGAGCTCCCCCCAGAACTCCGGACGTGTCATGATCTCCGCACCTTCAGAAGAGAATTGAAGACTCATCTCTTCAATCAAGCCGGCCTGGCCTAGACCTCCTCGGGTTTTATGTAAATTTTTTAAACAAGGTTGTTCGGATTTTAGAATTGGGATTTTAACAGGTTTTAGTAACAGCCATGTATTAATTTAATTTAATTTATTTTTAAATATTTATTATTATTATCTGTTTTAATTGGGCTGTAAAGCGCCCCGAGTCCTACGGGAGAGCATAGCTGACTCAGGAATTCTGGGAGTTGGTCCATGAGTCATAAAAGAGCTGAGGTTACCTACCCCTGGTCTATGGAGATTCTCAATCATCCAACTCATGGTTTGTCCCGGGGGTGGTTTTTCAAAAGGCAACTGGATTTCTCCCCCCCCCCGTGAAAACGCTGCGCTTCTCATCCAAGAAGCTTCATCTTGGATGAGATGGGAAGCATTTTCAAGAAAAAAACAAAACGTGGAGGGTCCAGTGGCCTTTCGGAAAAGCACCTCCGGTGCCTTTCTGGGAATGTCTCCGTCACTTCTCAAAAGTCTCTCTCTACGTGTAGAAAAGGAGCATCTTCAAGGAGCTGATAACCTTTTCTTCCAAGCCTTGAGCATTGACCAAGCCTATAAATCTCAATAACCGTATAGCTCCAAGAGCTGTAGGTTTGCCCTACCAATTTTACCTCAGCTTTTTGTCTTTTCACCCTCATTTGGCACGCGGCTTTTATTCTCTAACGAAGGGGGGGGAGGGGTTAAGTATAGGTAGTCTTTGACCACAATTGAGCCCAAAGTATTTGTTGCTCAGCTGTTGAGTGAATTTTGCCATTTTACAACTTTTCTTGCCACCGTCGATAAGTGAATCACCACAGTTGTTAAGTGGATAGCACGGTTGTTAAGTGAATCTGGGATCCCCCCCCATTGACTTTGCTCGTCAGAAGGTCGCAAAACGGGAACACGTGACCCCGGGACACTGCCACCGTCATAAACACGAGTCAGCTGCCAAGCCTCCGAATTTTGATCATGTGAGCACGGAGACGCTGCAACTGCCATTAAGTGCGAAAAATGGTCGTAAGTTCCTTTTTTCCAGTTCTGTTGCAACTTTGAATGGTCACTAAATGAAGCGTTGTAAGTGGAGGACCACCTGTATATATTCATAATAGCAGGTAGCGCCCTGGACTTACAGCAGTTCACTTAGTGGCCATCTGAACCTACAACCGCACCGAAAAAAAGTGATTTATGACTGTATTACACACTTACAACCGTGGCAGCATCCCCTGTGGTCACGTGATCCAAACGCAGATGCTTGGCGACTGTTTCGTATTTATGACGGTCACAGCATTCCGGGGATCACGTGACCCCCTTTTGCCACCTTCTGACGAGCAAAGTCAATGGGGGATCCCAGATTCACTTAATAACCGTGTTGCTAACTTAATAGCCGCAATGATTCACTTAACATCTCCGCCGAGACAGGTCATAAAATGGGGCAAAAGTCACCTAACAACTGTCTCACTTAGCAACAGAAATTTTGGGCTCCATTGTGGTCGTAACCCAAGGACTTCCTGCATGACTGTTCCTCCGTACGGGGGATTGGAAACCGTCAGGCCTTTAGATGTGTTTGCGGTCAACATGACTGGAGATCCATCCTGTCTTTCGTCTTGTCTGGTTTTGTCATTGTTAATCACTTCTGGGTTTTTAAATCTTCTTAACTATTTGTACGGAGAGTTGGGGCATGTAATTTTAATTAAAAAAAACAACCTTATTATTGTGGTTATCATCACCCCCCCACCAGTCACGTTAACTGATTTCATGTTGTCAAGTTGACCGTCGATTCTAAATGGACCGCCGAGATTTATCTTCTCTGCAATGATCTGCTTTCCTACACTGATTCTTCTGGTCTTCCGATAATTTTGTTTTGTTTTGAACAAAACGCTTCAGCTCCGTGCTCTATAAAGTCGACTTGTCACGTACATGCCTGACCCGAACAAACTACAGGCAGAGGTTCACTTACTCCTGGGTAACGAGAAGCAGCCCCTGGGAGTCGGATCCCAGCACTTGGCGACCGTCAGCGTGATGGGCCTGCAGCAAAACACAAAGGTTGGCATCCTGCAAGTTGCTTTATAACGTGGGCGACCCCATCGCTGGCGTTTCCCTCAGGGAAAAAAAAAACAACAACCATGACAGCTTCACCCCACTCCAGTCCCAGAAAGCATTTGAGGAATTCCTACATCCTTTGGGTACATGAGGGAAAAGACTGCCCATAATTCAGCATTAACAGCATCTGCAGGGGCATCAAAACCCAGAACGAGCAGCTTTCACTGAAGAGATTGGCTGCACTTATTTTTGTTATTTGCTAGACTGCAATCGCTTGCATAATAATAACAACAATAGCAACAACAATTCTATCGTGTTTCCCCGAAAATATGACCGGGTCTTTTTTTTGGGGGGGGGCTCCAAAAGAGGCACCAGCTCTTATTTTCGGGGTAGGCCTTACCTCACCTCCAACATCGACAGCGTCACCCAGCTGGTCCACTTCTTCCGGGGCCGACGTTCTGCAGCTGCATTCGGGCCTGCATTTTGCAGTCAGGCCTTTCCAGAAGGCCTAAGCAGCCGAGTACCGAGCTATGGATTGAATCCATAGCTTGGTGCTCGGCTACTGAGCTCTTGCAGAACCTTTGAATCCAAAGCTCGGTTCTCGGCTACACAGGCCTTCCGGAAAGCCCCGTGACTGAGAAATGCAGGCCTGGCTGCAGAAGAGGCCTCAGAAGAAGGGGGCCGGCGAGGAGAGGCCTGGCTGCAAGTGGGATGTGGGGCGGGTTGGGCAGCTCCACCCCCCCACCCATCCTAGCTTGATTTTTAGGTGTGTACCTCGCCCAAAACTAGGGCTTATTTTGGGGGTAGGGCTTATATTAGACCCACTCCCCAAAATCAAGCTAGGGCTTATTGTTGGTGTAGGCCTTGCTTTCGGAGAAACACGGTATAAGGAAGGCCGGTTTTATCATCTCTGTAGAATACAAGAGATGCTAAGGCTGAAAACTGGTGATTTGCCCATATTGTATGAGAGCAGAATTCTACGACCACCTGACCCAGAGGGCACAGCTAAACAACTGAACCTTTGCCTCTCTGCCCAGACAACCACACCATTCAAGCCTGCGCCAAAAGGAAACTGGGATCCAAAGAG
This sequence comes from Bothrops alternatus, assembly GCA_034064705.1. Classification (NCBI taxonomy): domain Eukaryota; kingdom Metazoa; phylum Chordata; class Lepidosauria; order Squamata; family Viperidae; genus Bothrops; species Bothrops alternatus. Next base: position 2,620,893 of record JARGCV010000286.1, read on the forward strand.
GCCGGAGAGATGACCTACCCCGGCTTGTGCACAATTTCTCTCAGCACTCGTACGGCATCGTCGTTGCTCATGTTCTCAAAATTGGTGTCGTTCACCTGCAAAGATAAATCAAAGAATTCTAGGGAATTCGGGCAGGGCTGGGGAATTCTGGGAATTGAAGTTCACACATCTTAACAGTTGCCAAGGTGGACACAAACACTGCTCTTGCATTACTCTAGGCATGAGCAAAGCACCTGTGCTGCTTTTTTAACTTAAGTTTCCTATTTATCACCTGAACGGGAGCTCAGGTGTTCCATAAAAGAGGTACCTGCAGCAGCATGTCTCCGGGTTCAATTCTTCCATCAGCTGCAACAGCACCTCCCTTCATAATGGAACCAATGTAGATACCTCCGTCGCCACGTTCATTGCTTTGCCCAACAATGGAGATGCCCAGGAAATTGTATTTCTCTGCAGAAAAGGGGATGTGCAGTTAGAACATCCCCCAAGCCCAAAGGCCTTATTTGGTCTATTCAATCATTTGTGATCAGGTAAGGTAAGATAAAACCTTTATTATCATGTTTTCACAGTGAGCATACTGGCACACATTAAAAATGAAATTCTGCTGCATGCTCTCAAAAGAAACTATCTACCCATACACATACATAACGCACATATACACATGTTATATACATATGCATACATGCATACATGCATACATGCATACATACATATATACATATTTGTTTTCTGAGGTTTTCGCGGGTGTTTGTATGTAGGTCTTTGGTTCTTCGGGTTTTCTCTCACGTAGAATTTGAAGTGTCTTGGCGACGTTTCAACGAAGTCTCATTCGTCATCTTCAGGCTGGTGCTTTCGGCTTCGTGCTTCTAGGAGCAATGTGTGACTGTAGCTGTTTCTTCTTTTTAACTGCCAGTGGGGGTTTGAACTGATTGGCTGGGAGCTCGGCTGTGTTCTGATTGGGTGGAGGTGTGTTCTGATTGGTTAGGGGGTTGGCTGTGCTCTGATTGGATGGGGGAGTGTTCTGTTTGAGTGGGGGCTTTGTTGTGCTTAGGTTAGTTATATATATGTAGGTCTTTGGTTCTTCGGGTTTTCTCCCACGTAGAATTTGAAGTGTCTTGGCGACGTTTCGACGAAGTCCCATTCATCATCTTCAGGCTGGTGCTTTCGGCTTCGTGCTTCTAGAATGGGACTTCGTCGAAACGTCGCCAAGACACTTCAAATTCTACGTGGGAGAAAACCCAAAGAACCAAAGACCTACATACAAACACCCGCGAAAACCTCAGAAAACAAATATATATAAATATATATATAAAGTGTTTTTTTTCTTTTTCTGAAATAACCTAGAGGTTAATACAGCTGCCTAATGTGCAAGCAGCCCAGGTTCGAATCTCAGCAAGGGTATGGCTACCTGATGAGTGCTAAGTAGCTCGAAATAAATATACTAGTCTCCCTTTAACTCTTTGTTGGCAATCCAAATTTAACATACATACATGTATGTATATAGCATGTGTATTATGTATGTGTATATATATCTAAAGCCATACACATACACACACGCACACACACACATTTCCCCGAAATAAGCCCTAGTTAAGAGCAAGCCCACTCCGTCCCACCGTCTGGTTGCTCACTGTAGCAACAGGCAGGAGGTCTTGCGGCGTGCTGGTGCCGCCACCACCAGGTGAGGTAAGGCAGGTGGCAGGGGATATAGAACTGCCGCATGTGCCCCGCAACCGAGTACCTCATGGCCCCCACAGCCAGGCCACTCCCCATTCAGCGACCTCTCCCCCCCCCACCCGTTCAATGACCCGGCTGCCCTCCCACCTCCTCTTCCCTTTCACTCCCCTCCCAAGCCGCACTGCCATGGGCAGGAGAGGCTTGGTCCCCTTTCCTAGTCCTCCACCGCCATTTTGGAGCCAGGGGTGACAATGAAAGGCTAAGCCAGGGGTAGGCAACCTTGACTCTTTTATGACTCGTGGACTTCAACTCCCAGAATTCCTGAGCCAGCTGTGCTGAGGGGAAAGGGAGAGGTTTCCAAGCTGAGCCATGCTGGCTGAGGAATTCTGGGAGTTGAAGTCCACGAGTCATGAAGGGGCCATAGTTCCCCCACGCTGGCTCAGGAATTCTGAGAGTTGAAGTCCACGAGTCATAAAAGAGCCAAGGTTGCCTACCCCTGGGCTAGGCCGTCACTATGCAACAGCCACATGCGGCCACTGGAGGGGCTTTCTTCGGTTCTCGCCGCCCTTGCTTTGCCCCAGCCCGCCCCGCAGATCACCAGGACGCTTTTGGCCCCCTGCGTGCTTCCCGCCTCCCGGAAAAATAAGACATCCCCTTACAATAAGCCCTAATGGGGTTTTTTTGCACCAAAAATAATATAAGACCTGGTCTTATTTCCAGGGAAACACAGGTATAAATATTAATCACTGTCCATTTTGAACCCAGAGTGGAAAGAGGAAACTTGGAGGGTTCACAAAGTTGATGCTATATGGAACAAAACTGTGACCGAATCTGGATGTTCTGTTCGGATCAAGCTTAAAGAAAATGTCATTAGCTACAGGTAGAACAGACTCCCTACAGTTCATTTAGTGACCGCTCTAAGTTATAACAGCACTGGGGGGAAAACGGCTGTTTTTCACACTTATGACCGCTGCGGCCTCCCCGTGGTCAGATGATCAAAAGTCTAGACACTTGACAACTGACTCGTATTTATGATAGTTGCAATGTCCTGACAAGCAAAGGGGAAGCCACGTTAACAACTTCTGTGATCCCCTCAACAACTGTGGCAAGAAAGGTTGTAAAATGGGGCAAAACTCACTGAAGAGCTGTTGAGACTCAACTGTGATCATAAGTTGAGGACTACCTATATTGGATCAAAAAGAAGGAAAAAAAACCCTCTCCAAAGGCCTTCTCCATACTAAATTGTCACTTCACAACGTTAAACGGATCGTCTTCCTTCCTTCCTTCCTTCCTTCCTTCCTTCCTTCCTTCCTTCCTTCCTTCCTTCCTTCCTTCCTTCCTTCCTTCCTTCTTTCCTTCCTTCCCCCTGCTACGTTCTGGTCCTGGGCCCGTCTCCAAGCAGCCATCTGGACTCACCCATGTTGAGCGTCACGGTGATGATGTTCAGCGACATGGTGGAATCGGTGATGCTGCTGAAAGACGAAGACTGCAAGGAAAGGAGAAGATGAGATAAGAACAGGTGTGGTTCTACCTGCCACAACTGACAGATGGATTTTAGGTCTAACCACTAGGGAAAGAATGGAGGGGAGAGGATAAAATGCCTTTCAAGGCTCTCCCTACAAATGTATAGAAGGTAGGACTGTCCTAACACTTGCAAAGTTGTTTGAATAACAAGAGAGTGGGAAGGGATCTTGGAGATTTTCTTTTATATATATATATATATATAAATGTATTTTATTAGATTTTTATATGGGTAGGGAAAAGATGGGGTCGGGAGGGTACAGGGAATTCGGGATAAAGGGGACAGGGTGTGGATAGTAACAATAAATATGTGATTCAGCAAACAAGCTGTCGTCTGGGTCTTCATATTGAATATTATTATTTATATAATACTAAGCATTTATAAAAGTAGATCGGTATAGTTACAACAAACTTTTGGTAAAGCAGTAATATTCCTTTAAATAATTAGCATAGTTCATAGCATAGCAACTATTTTCAAACATCAAGCTTAATACTTAATATAATAAATCACCTTGGAGATTTTCTAATCCATCCCCCTGCTCAAGCAGGAAACACTATACTATTCCAGACAAATGATTGTCCAAACTTGTGGAGCACCCACAACCTCTGGAGGCCAGCTGTTCCACTGGTTAATTGTTCTAACTATTGGGAAATTTCTCCTTTCTAGATTGGTTCTCTCCTTGACTAGTTTCCATCCATTGCTTCTCCTGTCTTCAGATGCTTTAGAGAATAGCTTGACTCCCTCTTCTTTGTGGCAACCCCTGAGATATTGGAACACTGCTGTCATGTCATCCCTGGTCCTTCTCTTCATTAAACTGGACATACCCCAATCCCTGCAACCGTTCTTCCTATGTTTTAGCCTCCAATCCCTTGATCATCTTTGTTGTTCCTTTCCAGGCTCTTTTTAGAGCAGGGGTCTTCAAACTTGGCCCTTTTATGACTTGTTGACTTCAACTCCCAGAATTCCTCAGCCAGCCTCCATCCATTTTGTTGGTTAGATTTAAGACAGGGGTCTTCAAACTTGGCCCTTTTACGACTGGTGGACTTCAACTCCCAGAATTTCTCAGCCAACCTCCATTTTGTTTGTTAGATTTAAGACACGGGTCTTCAAACTTGGCCTATTTATGACTTGTGGACTTCAACTGCCAGAATTCCTCAGCCAGCCTCCATTTTGTTGGTTAGATTTAAGACAGGGGTCTTCAAACTTGGCTGAGGAATTCTGGCAGTTGAAGTCCACAAGTCATAAAAGAGCCAAGTTTGAAGACCCCTGTTCTAGAGTCTCAACATCTTTTTTACATCATGGCGACAAAAATTGGATGTGGTGTCCCAATTGTGGTCTTACCAAGGCCTTATAAAGTGGCACTAACGCTTCACGTGATCTCGATTCTACCCCTCTGTGACAATGTCTCTTCTCCAGCCCCCAAGTCCAGCTTCTCTTACCCTCTCAATTCGGGCTACTTTCTGTTTCCGCCGACGGCGTTTATGTCTTCTCATAAGGCGCGAGGCACTGCTTTGTTCCGTAGAGCTGCTAAGCCTACAAGACAAAGAGCAGAGGAAGAATCAGAAGCTCGTTCACCAGGAAGCAGTTAACAATGGGCAAAGAAGGACATCACGTTTGGGTTCCTGGATGAAAGCTTACTAGAGTCATTCGGTGCAACCCCCTTTAGAAAACAGGATCATCTCAGATACCGTCCTTGGTTCCATTACAAAATAAAATGGCCAGGTCTGCCATCAGCGAAAGCAAGGCAGAAATAGAAACGTTTATTGTCAAATGGAATTTTCTCATTTATTTAAAGATTTTAACGTGGCTGCCCAAATCAAACCTTGCAACTCTTGAGAGGCACATAAAAATTCCAGCTAAACTTCAAAACCTTCATAGGGACCAGGAAATCACATTCATATCCCTCTCCATGACTATTCTGTATAGTCCAGGGGTAGGCAACCTTGGCTCTTTTATGACTCGTGGACTTCAACTCCCAGAATTCCCGAGCCAGCCATGCTGAGGGGAAAGGCAGAGGTTTCCAAGCTGAGCCAGGCTGGCTCAGGAATTCTGGGAGTTGATGTCCACGAGTCATAAAAGAGCCAAGGTTGCCTAACCCTGGGCTAGGACTACTTGTACCATCAGCAAAAGCAAGACGCCATCGTAAATATGGGCCAGTTGCCAAGCGTCCCAATTTGGATCACAGGCCCACGGGGAATGCTGCAACAGTCATAAGTCTGAGAAACGGTCGTAAGTCACTGTTTTCAGTGCCATTGTAACTTCGAACCGTCACTAAACGAAATGGTTGTAAGTCAAGGACTACCTGTGTTTTAGCACAGAGGTCCCCAACCTTTTGGGCACCAGGGATCCCAACCCTTATTAGAAAAGATCCTCCATCAACAAGTCACTTAATAACGGAATGAAAAAGAGACTTAAAGCATCCTTTACGAGAGTCATTTCACCTTCTAACTCTCTCCTCACCTGCTGGTGGAATCATCCTCATCAGAATCGAAGAAGCTGGTGGTGTCCAGTTCACTACTCATCAGGGTGGAGGAGCTTTCATAACCCCCGAGTTCCCGCCGCCGGTCCCCCTTGGTCATGCCATTCACCCTGGGGGCTGGAGGAAGCAGGGACTGAGTCTCTTTCTTTGTGAAGAAGTACCGTCTACAATGCACCGGCCTGTTTAGCTTATTCACTCTTTCTACTCCACCTTCTCTCTCGGGAGCGCAAGGCACTTGCATGTCAGGATTGGACACTGGCTGACTCACTCCAGCTGTCTCACTGTTATCTGACTCACCACAGCCAGAGCCAACTCAGCCACGGAACCATTCAGTGAGGGATAACTCCAGAGAGGGACATGTAGAATTGTAGCTCACCCCAGCCTCAAAGACTTCTAATCTGAGAAGGTTCAAACTTGAAGCAACACAAGGCCCATGTTGAATTGTCCCAAAACAAGTCGGGAGGGATGAGTTGGCCAGGGCGAGACGGTTGGTGTGAGTCGGCCATAGCGAATTGTCCTAGACCGGGGGTCTTCAAACTTGGCCCTTTTATGTCTTGTGGATTCAACACGCGTGCCTGGCTGAGGAATTCTGGGAGTTGAAGTCCACAAGTCATAAAAGGGCCAAGTTTGAAGACCCCTGTCCTAGACCAAGGGTGGGGAACCTTGGCTCTTTTATGACTTGTGGACTTCAACTCCCAGAATTCCTCAGCCAGCCATGAGCATGGCTGGCTCAGGAATTCTGGGAGTTGAAGTCCACAAGTCATAAAAGAGCCAGGGTTCCCCACCCCTGTCGTAGACCCCTGCATGTGGCCAGTTGAGGATGGGGGAGCCCTCTCTATCCAAAATAAGCACGCCATGAGTGAAGCTCAGAGGGTCTGCGTGGCCCAAAGTCACCACATGTCACCTGGTACTGCCCTGCTGAACTCAAGCGTGCATTTTCCTGACCCTGCATGGCTGCCCTGTAAACACAGGAAAAGGCCCATCTCTTTTCAGCCGGGCTGAAAACATATTCCATTTCTACTTCTATTCTAATATTTATTGGATTGACAAGGCCGTCCAAATCAAAGAACGCAACCCTGGGTAACATATAACGACGATGACAACAAAAATCAAAGAAATGGCTAAAACACAGACAATATATCAGTATGAAATACAGAATATAAAACGGTAACAAAAAACAACAACTCAAAGGCTAAATTCACCCAGTTCCCAAACTCACTAATTGCATTTTAGCTTATCAGTTTGGGGGTAATCCAGCCTCAGGGGATGAACGGAGTAAATTAGGACTTAGCACAAGGAAACATGCTGTGCGAACACAGCCACGGGTTTGATTTCAAAGGGGGAAGGGGGAAATCCTCACCGTGCTCAGGACCCTCCTTCCTGCGTGGCCGTTCCCTCTGGACCGACACCACGGAGTCAGTCTCTGTCTCATTATCCAGGTTCTCTCGGCTTCCCCCACTATTTGGGCTGCAAGGCAAAAACATATATTTCAGGTGGTACCGTATTTCCCTGAAATTAAGACCTAATCGGAAAATAAGCCTTAACATGATTTTTTTTTCAGGATGCTCGTAATATAAGCCCCACCCCAAAAATAAGCCCCAGTTAAAATCGTCAGCCAGACGGATGCATTTAGTGCCGTATTTCCCCGAAAATAAGACCGAACCGGAAAATAAGCCCTAATGCGTCTTTTGGAGCAAAAATTAATATAAGACCTGATCTTAATTTCGGGGAAGTACGGTAGTACACCCCAACAATTGGGAGGCTCTGTCCTACGCAAGTTGCCATCCTGAAGTCCCGGTGGCCAACTCAACCACACAGCAAAGTTGCCTTCAGGTGGCACAGCAGGGAACCATACTCCCATCTTCCCCACTCTCATGTTAAACAGATCGAAATACATAGTTCTCAACTTACAACACAATTGAGCCCAAAATTTTCTGTTGCTAAGTGAGACAGTTATTACGTGAGTTTCCCTCCCATTCTAATGACCTTTTTTTGCCACGGTTGGCAAGTGAATCACTGCAGTTGTTAAAACTAGTAACATGTTTGTTTAGTGAATCTGGCTTCCCCACGGACGTTAACAAAATTCACTGAATAGCCGTCTCGCTTGGCAACAGAAATTTTGGGCTCAATTGTCGTCGTAAGTCGAGGACTACCTATATATGCTATATATTTTTTTCTTGGGTCATTCAATAGGTCAAGGACCATCTGTGCTTATGAACATCCTGTAAGAGGAAAAGGACATTGCACAGGTGTAGTTGTATGTGTGTTGGCCTTACTTCAGCAATTTTTCCAAACAATCTAAGTCAGGGGTAGGCAACCTGGGCTCTTTTATGACTCGTGGACTTCAACTCCCAGAATTCCTGAGCCAGCCGTGCTGAGGGGAAAGGGAGAGGTTCCCAAGTCATGCTGGCTCAGGAATTCTGGGAGTTGAAGTCCACGAGTCATAAAAAGAGCCAAGGTTGCCTACCCCTGGTCGAAGTGCACTGGATCACAGAAGACAGACACGGATGACAGACTTTCCCCAAAGGATTTACTGTATAGATAGTCCTCAGCGTACGACCAGAACTGAGCCCAAAATTTATGTTGCTAAGCGAGAAATTTGTTGAGTGAGTTTCGCTCATTGACATTGGTTAAATGAATCACTGCAGTTCTTAAATTAGTAACATGGTTGTGAAGTGAATCTGGTTTCCCCCTTGACACTGCTGGTCAGAAGGCCACAAAAAGTGATCACATGACCCTGGGACATTGCAACCGTCGTTAAGTAGATGCCAGTTGCCAAGCCTCTCAATTCGGATCTCGTGACCACAGGGATGCTGCAATGGTTGTTAAGCATGAAAAACGGCCGAAAGTCACTTTTTTCAGTGCCCTTGTAACTTGAAACAGTCACTAAACAAGTGGTTGTTGTAAGTCCAGGACTACCTGTAAGGCCACTGGCTCAACAACTGTCCAACAGATTTTACTCCCAGATCTTTAAGTAAGAGTACCTCTCATTTCTGCGCCAGAGAGCCTTTTTAATAAAAGGCTAAGATATATGGTATATATACATATATATATGTAGGTCTTTGGTTCTTCAGGTTTTCTCCCACGTAGAATTTGAAGTGTCTTGGCGACGTTTCGACGAAGTCCCATTCGTCATCTTCAGGCTGGTGCTTTCGGCTTCGTGCTCCTAGAAGCACGAAGCCGAAAGCACCAGCCTGAAGATGATGAATGGGACTTCGTCGAAACGTCGCCAAGACACTTCAAATTCTACAGCTTTATTGGTTTTTAAAACATAAATCACATAATAGTTGGTTAACAGTGTGTTTGCTTGGTTTAAATTTGTAAAGAAAAATCGTTAACAATTGATTTCGATAATTCACAATCCACATGTTCAAACAGATATTTCTTTTTTTCTTAAACATTCTCTCTGGTAGATCCCGTCATCTATATTCTTAATTTTCACTTTAATATTTTAATATTTTTTTCCTTTGATCAGTATCTTTCTTGATCAATGTGTCCTGCTGAATCAGAGAGTTTTTCCATCTATTTTCCCCCAATCAATTATACAATTTGTTCCAGATGTCGTAATAATCTGGTTGACATTAGAACTCAAGGATAAAAGGCCTACGTTGTTGATGCTTTTTCCTAACCACCCAAAGCTTGTCAGTTATCTCTGAGCGGCAAGCTTTCCAACACAAAGCACAAATTAACATCAGTATATTTAAAATCTGGTGTCAGGTTTGGCCCCCAAAAAGGAAAGCCTTTTGGGTTGGTAATGAATCCATACAGATCAACGTATATGTATTTATGCGGCAGGGTATAAGTACCGTATATACATTGTGTTGTATATAGCGTGTTTATATGTGTGTTGTGTATGTGTACACTTTTGAGAGCAGGCAACAGATTTTCATTTTTAATGTGTGCCAGTGAGCCCACAATAATAATAATAAAAAAAATGACAACGAAGTTTATTTTATTTTATGCCACCAAACCTGAGGAACTGTCCCTGCTGCTTATATTGCAAAAACATCCAATAATTCCAGGCTCAAAGTGTTAAGGATCTAAAACATAATACAGTAGTCCTTGACATACAACAGTTCATTTAGTGACTGTTTGACATTAACAATGGCACTGAAAAAAAGTGACTTATGACCATTTTTCACACTTACGACCGTCACAGCATCCCCACGGTCAGGTGATCAAAATTCAGACGCTTGGAAGCGGATTCGTATTTATGACGGTTGCAGCATCCCCCTGGGGATCGGGGAAGCCAGATTCACTTAACAACCGTTTTACTAACTTAACAACCGAAGTTATTCATTTAACAACGGTGGCAAAAAACGGGGGCCAAAATCGCTTAACGACTGTCTCACTGAGCAACAGAAAATTTGGGTGCTCAATTGTCGTCATAAGTCGAAGACTATCTTAACTTTCTGCTCAACCCAAAGCCTCGCATTGCGACTTCACTTACTGAAAGGAGGGAGGCCTGGAATCTCCGATGCCGCCAGTTCGCTCTAGGGAGGATGGCAATTCCGGCTGACTTTCGGCACAGATGGACCCGGCGTCCGAATGGGATCCCTCAGCAGACACCAGCTGGAAGAAGAAAGGTCAGAGAAGATAAGCCATCTGGGACAGATGAGAAAATGTTCCCTTGGGAAGGGAAGGCAAGATTCCTGCAAAATATCAAAGCAATCCTTAGTCTAATGCAGCGGTTCTCAACCTTTTTCAGGTTGAGACCCCACTTCCGCCGCCCATGCACGGCGCGACCCCGACCGGCGCGCGTGACAGCCCGATCCGCGCACGCGCGGCGCGCACGCGTGACGGCCCGACCCACGCATGCGCGGTGCGCACGCACGACGGCCCGATCCGCGCATGCGTGGCGCACGCGCGACGAAAAAAAAATGATGGACCACGACGGGCCGATCCACGCATGCGCGGCGCACGCGCAACGACCCGAACCACGCATGTGAGGTGCGCGCGCGATAAAAAAAACACAAAATGGCGGACTGCGAGGGCTGATGCACGCATGCGTGGCGCGTGCGCGACGGCCCGAACCGTGCATGCGTGGCGCACACGACAAAAAAAATGGCGGGCCGCAACGGGCCGATCCGCGCATGCGCGCCGCGACGGCCCAAACCGCGCATGCGTGGCGCGCACGCGATGAAGGAAAAAAAACAAAAAAAACAAAAAAAACAAAATGGCGCACCGCGGTGTCCGGCGACCCCCGCGAAACGGTTGTTCGACCCCAAATGGGGTCACGACCCATAGGTTGAGAACTGCTGGTCTAATGCCTTGTTTATCAACATGGGCAACTTTGAAGATGTGCGGACAGTATGATGATGGTGTGGGAATTCTGGGAGTTCACACAAACTGGCTGGGAAATTCTCTGAGTTGAAGTCCGCACCTGCTGGCTGCAACAATGGCACCCCTGCCTCGCCTTGCCTTGCCTCACCCCGCAGGACGAGCCTCCTGCCCACTGCCCAACCTGCCAGAGACCCCCTGGATCCCCCCCAACCCTGCCCGGCCCCCAGAGGCATCCCTCCCCATGAGCAACCATCGAGGTGACCACGCCCATCTTGGCCACACCCACCCAGTCTGCCATGACCACACCCACGCCCCTCCAGTGGGCCACGCCCACCTGGCACCCAGCGATAAATAAGTGGGTTTCGGGTTGCTGATGTTAATTTGTGCAGTTTGGGCACCCGGTCTCTAAAAGGTTCGCCATCACTGACTTAGAACTAAGGAGGAATTTCCCGACAGAGAGAACAATTAACCCGCGGAACCACCTGCCTCCAGAAGCGGTGGATGCTCCAACACTGGAAGTTTTTAAGAAGAGACTGGACAGTCCTTTGTCTGAAATGGTATAGGGTTTCCTGTCTGAGCAGGGGGTTGGACTAGATGACCTCCAAGGTCCCTTCCAACTCTCTGATTCTGATTCTGATTCTGATTCTACTCTACTCTACTCGGTCCTTCTCTAACCCAGCCCAGCCTATTTCACAGGCTTGTTGCTGTGAGGAGAAATGTGCAAAAGGATTGCTTGTCTGCTGGTTTAAGCTGCTGAACAAAGAGGTGGGAGGCGAGTTTGAGAAATAAAGAAGGGTGGGGTCCTTGGTGCTCTCTGAGCTTGTTGGCCAACGCTGATGATGTTATGTAGTTGGGTAATGAAATGTACGCAAGAAAACAACCAAGCTCATAGACCCCACAGTCTCCTCCTCCTCCTTCTCCTCTCCCCCCCCCCACTTCTAGCACTGATGATGTTACCTAGTCGGGCCATGGAACATCTGCAAGGATACACACAGCCCCCACGACGGAAATACCAAGCAGGGTGGATTTAATTCTCCCAGGGCTTCTTAGCCTCTTGTTCTTTTCCCGCTGCCCTGTTGCAATCACCCCCAAAGAGACTTTTGCCTCCCTTTTCAAGTTTCCACACTTTTTTCCCACGTTTTAGTAACGCTGCTTCTTGATTTGCAGGGGCCTTAAAAGCTGGCCTTCCTCTCACCGCCGCGTACAATCAAACCCCTCACTGTGCTTTTGTGTATAAATAAATAAATAAATAAATAAATAAATAAATAAATAAATAAATGAATGAATGAATGAATGAATGAATGAATGAATGAATGAATGAATGAATGAATGAATGAATGAATAAATAAATAAATAAATAAAAAGGTCACCCAACCCAAAAAGAAAAAAAACATTCACAGGGCGAGCAGGGTTTAACCACCAAAAGTTGAACGTCTCAGGGACTTCCTATTCTCTCCCTGTGCCAAAGGCTTTGTACAACTGCTGAGTCATCACTAATCAGTGTTTCATGCTGGAGGGAAAGAGGAGCTGGAGGGGAGGGGAGGATCTAAGGCAGTGAGGGGTGTCAAACTCCATTTCACTGAGGGCCGCATTAGCATTGCGGTTGCCCTTGGGGGTCCGGGTGGGTGCGGCCTACTGGGTGGGCGTGGATGGAGTGGGTGTGACCTACTGGGTGGGCATGGCCAGCTCTACATCGTTCCTGTCAAGGGTGCCTGTGGGGATCTGGGCAGGAGTGGGACAGATCTGAAGGTCTCTGGCAGAAGGGGGGGGGGGACCGGGGCAAGCGCCAAGGCATGGTCCATTTCTTCATTCCTCACAAAGGGGGACACCTCCCCAGCATATCACCCAGGGGGCGGGGCCAACGCGGTAGGGGCTGGTCCCTCGCTGTTTCCGGACGGCCTTGTGGAGCTAAGACTGAATGCGTTTCAGCGTAGATGCCCACCACAAAATTGTACATTGGCTCCCGGCTGGCCTGGGCCAGGGCCAAGACAGAGGGGGCCGTTCCCTCACTGTTTCCAGGATGGCTTTGCAGGCTACATGAAACCACTTTGCGGGCCGCACCCGGCCCCCGGGCCTTGTGTTTGACATGTCTGCTCTAAGGGCCTTAAGACTGTAAAGCTGTAAGGGCAATAAGAAAAAGTACAGGCAAATCGCGGCGTACCACCCCAACGGACCCCAAAATTTCTGTTGCTAAGTGAAACCTTTGTTAAATGAATTTTGCCCTGTTTCACGCAACCTGCGCCTTGCCACAGTTCTTGGGTGAATCACTGCACTTTTTTTAATTAGTCACACGGTGGTTAAGTGAATCTGGCTTCCCCCATTGACTTTGCTCGTTTCAGGTCGCAAAAGGGGAATCACATGACCCTGGAGACACTGCAACCGTCGTAAGTACATGCCAGTTGCCAAGCCTCTGAATTTTGATCACGTGACTACAGGGATGCTGTAACGGTCGTAAAGATGAAAAACGGTCGTTAAGTCGCTTTTTTCCAGGGATGGAACTTCAAACGATCACTAAATAAACTGTTGTTTAAATCACCTTACGACCACAATGGAGACTGGAATAGCCCTCACACACGTTGGGTGCCGTTGTGACGTGAGTCATCGGTGTGACCAAATCTGATTTTATGACCATTTTTATCACGGCCATTAAGCAAATCGCACGGTCATTAAGCAAATCCAGCTTCCTCAATTGATGTTTTTTTTTATTTCGGAAACCAGCTGGGAATGTCACAAATCCTGATGATGTGACTGCAGGATGCTGCCAACCAGTGGTAGATGTGAGCCGGTGGCCAAGGGTCCAAATTGTAAAGACATGACCGTGGGGGGTGGCTGTGACGGTCATAAGTGTGAAGACAGGCCATTGCAAGTTGGATGTTAAATTCAGGCAGAAAAAAAAAATCAAAGGTGTAAGTACAGATTAGGCGAAACCTGGCTCAAAAACAGTAACTGTGAGAGGGAACTTGGAGTCCTAGTGGACGATCCCTTAAACATGAGCCAGCCGTGTGGGGCAGCAGCCAAAACAAGCTAACACAATCCTTGCTTGTATAAACAGAGGCATAGAATCAAAACCACGCGAAGTCTTAGAATCGCTTTATAAATCCTTAGTAAGGCCACACCTTGAATCCTGCATCCAGTTTTGGATACCACATTGCAAAAAAAAAAAAAAAGAAAAAGAAAGAAAGAAAGAAAGATGTTGAGACTTTGAAAAAAAAGTTCAGAGAAGAGCAACTAAGATGATTAAAGGCATGGAGACCAAAACATTTGAAGAACGGTCGGGTATGGCCAGTCTAGAGAAAATAAGGACTAAGGGGGGTGGGGGGGGGAAACATGATAACAGCCTTCCAATATTTGGGGGGCTGCCACAAAGAAGAGGGGGTCCACTTATTCTCCAAAGCACCAGAAGGCAGGACAAGAAACAACGGTTGGAAGCGGATCAAAGAGAGAAGCAACCTAGAAATTTCCTAACAGTGAGGACAATTAACCAGTGGGACGGCTTTGCCTTCAGAAATTGTAGGGGCTTTATCACTGGAGGTTTTTTGTTTTTTTTTAAATAATTTTTTTATTATTAGATATCTGTTTGTACATGTAAACAAAGAAAAAGTTCAAGTTAAAGCCATTCAACTTAGTACAATCATTTTAAATTTGTAGACCTTCTTCACTCCGTATGTCCAAGTTTAACTATAAGTCAACTACATTTAAGAAGAGACTGGACAGCCGCCTGTCTGAAATGGTACAGGGTCTCCTGCTTGAGCGGGGGGGGGGGGTTAGACTAGAAGATCTCCGAGGTCCCTTCCAGCTCTATTCTATTCTATTCTTTTTTTATATAAATATTTTATTAATTTTTGTAATTATAATCGTGAGGGGAAAAAAGAATCAAATTAAATACAACTCTGGATGATTGTAAATGTAGGATTACTTGTAAATGCATTCATTCTCCTTACAGCATTCAACAAATCCATCCACCAACGTGCCCAGGGGCAATTCCAGCTACAGATACTCCTTGACTTACAGCCATTCGTTTAGTGCACAGGTCGGCAACCTGTGGCTCTGGAGCCGCATGTGGCTCTTTGAGCCTTCCCCTGCGGCTCCCAGCCTCCTCTGACATTTGCAGAGAGACAGAGACAGAGAGAAGCACTTGCGCTTCCCTGCTTCTCTCTCTGTCTGTCTCTGTCTCTGTCTCTGTCTCTGTCTCTGTCTCTGTCTCTGTCTCTGTCTCTGTCTCTGTCTCTGTCTGTGTGTGTGTGTGTGTGTGTGTGTGTAAAAGAGAGTGCGCTCACAGTGTTCTCCGAGGAGCTGAAAATCTTTTTGGGCGTGGCTCCTCCCTTTGCTGCGTCTGCAGGAAGCAGGAAGGGCAGGAGAGAGCTAGCTAGCCCAGCTATGCTGACTCGGGAATTCTGGGAGTTGAAGTCCATGAGTCATAAAAGAGGTTGTATTTATTTATTTATTTGTTTGTTTGTTTGTTTGTTTGTTTGTTTATTTACTGAATTTCTATGCCGCCCTTCTCCTGGGACCCCGGGCGGCTTACAGCAATAATGCAATAACAGATAAGAAATTTAACAATAACAATTAGCCATTTAATCTACAAACACATTTCATTTAATCTAAAACACATTCATACAACATACAATCAGAATCAAGATACAATCAGTGATGGGGAAACATTCCTAGGCCCAGGGGCAGAGTACAGTTCATACGCCCTAAACCTGTCGGCATAGATTGGGGTTGCCTACCCCAGCTTGTTGGAGAATGCTTGAAGCCAACTTGCCAGGTGAGCAGCAGATAGGAGAGAGGGAGAGAGGGGGGGAGAGAAAGAGAGAGAAAGAGAGAGAAAGAGAGAGAGAGAGGGAGGCAGAGAGAGAGGGGGGGAAGAGGACCAAGGGCAGATAGAGAGAGAGGGAGGGAGAGAAACAAAGAGAGAGAGAGAGACCCTTTTGACATCTAAAATGAAGATAACACTGCATATATCCTTTTTTACCTTTGTGTGTATATACATACATACATACATACATACATACATACATACATACATACACACACCCAAACACAGACACAGACACACACACACACTTATAATAAAGGTAAAAAAGGATATATGCAGTGTTATCTTCATTTTAGATATCAAAAGGGTTTTGCTGCTCCGGATGTTTTGTTTTCGGTGGGAAACGGGTCCAAGTAGCTCTTTGAGTGTTTTGGGTTGCCTACCCCTGGTTTAGTGGTTACAAGAAGACCAAAAAAGTGACTTAGGAACAGTTTTCACAATTAAGATAGTTGCACCATCCCCATGGTCACGCGATCAGGGTTTTCAGCACTGGCATCTCTTTATGACAGTTGCATGTCCCGGGGTCACGTGTTCACCATTTGTAAGCTTCCCACTCGATCCTGACAAACAAAGTCAAGTGGAGTTTGACACACGCGCGTGCCAGTGCCTGCCGCTCACACCAACGGAGCTGCTTGCACACACTCGCCTATTATTTGGACGGCCCGGTTGTGAATGGGCCACAGTCCAATACCGGGCTATAAGCCAGGAATTGGGGACCCCTGATTTAGGTGAAATGGGCAATCTAGAAATGTAATAAATAAATAAATACCCCTCCCCATCCTCAAGGGAGGAACGTCTAGATCAGGGAAGAAGCACTGGGAATGGGGCATGCTGAATGGGATCAAACCTTGGGAAGAGTAAAAAAGATATTCCGCCAAAAAGGCTGCTTACCCACGACACCACACGCCCGTTGAAACAGGGAAGCCTTGCGTTGTCATCTGAAATTTCCTCTTTCACAACCCTGTTTTTAAAGAGAGAAAGCAAAAAAAAAAGGAAAGAAATGATATCGCGCACAATGATGCTACTAGGGTCTTCAGAAGCTGAAATATCCTGTGGATCAATACTATGGATAATATCCCTATTCACATCCTATGGATAATTCTTAACAAGGAGGATGGATACTGCTGAAGCATTATGTTCTTCAGCGTTACAACCCTGAAGTAAGAGTCAGAAACTCCAAATTCTCCAAAAATAAATAAAATAAAGTGATTTTGATGTGATGGTGAATTCTTTTTTTCTATTGTTGGAAATTGGGCAGTATATTAAATAAAGCTTTGGAATGTGAGGCACAAGAATAGAATAGAATAAGAAATGGAATGGAATGGAATAGAATAGAATAAGGAATAGAATAGAATAGGTAATAGAATAGAATAGAATGGAATGGAATAGAATAGAATAGAATAAGAAATGGAATGGAATGGAATGGAATGGAATGGAATGGAATGGAATGGAATGGAATGGAATAGAATAGAATAGAATAGAATAGAATAGAATAGAATAGAATAGAATAGAATAGAATAAGAAATGGAATGGAATGGAATGGAATGGAATGGAATAGAATGGAATGGAATGGAATGGAATATGGAATGAAATGGAATATGGAATGGAATGGAATGGAATGGAATAGAATACAATAGAATAGAATACAATAGAATACAATAGAATAAGAAATGGAATGGAATAGAATAAGGAATAGAATAGAACAGAACAGAACAGAATGTGAATGCCTTTTGTGACCTTCTCACAAGCAAAGTCAATGAGGAAGCCAGATTCACTTAACAACCGTGTTACTAACTTAACAAGTGCAGCGATTCACCTAACAAACGTGGCACAAAAAGTCATAAAACGGGGCCAAAATTCACTTCACAAATCTTTCACTTGGGCAACAAAAAATTGTATAGGCAGAAAGAAAACAGAAAAAAAGGGTGTGTGTGTGTGTGTGTTAAAAATTGCATTAGCTATCCCGAAGTTGAGAGAATCTAGTCTTCCCATACAAAACTGTCCAGCCTCAAAAGCAGGGGTCTTCAAACCTGGCCCTTTGAGGACTGGTGGACTTCAACTCCCAGAATTCCTCAGCCAGGCACGCGTGCCTGGCTGAGGAATTCTGGGAGTTGAAGTCCACCAGTCCTCAAAGGGCCAGGTTTGAAGACCCCTGCTCAAAAGGGTCACAAAAGGGCTCTTTCTTCCCCCAGAGACAGGCAGCCCTTTGAAAGATGAAAGCAGAAGAAGCTGGCAATTGAGGAGGCTCTGCATAAGCTTCTTTTTTGCCTCCATCTAACCACAACTCACTTTGGCTTTCCTTAAGGAGGCTGTCAAACTGGGCCCGCCTCCGGATTTCAAGGGCAGGCAGGCAGGCAGGCAGGCAGGCAATCCTCCCGCTGCTGCTGCCAAAACCGAGTTTGAGGCCTTGAGGAATGTGCTTTGCAAGCAGGAAAACTCATTCCTGCAACAACCTCAACTCAGCAAGAGGGCAAGGAAGGAGGAGGGAGAGGGGGGAGGTGGCGGCCTTGGGTACTTTCTCCTGCACACCTAGGAGAGAAAAGGATCACCACCAAACAGCTACCACAAAGACCACAACTCCGTCATTCCCAAACAATCGCCAGTCTGGCGGACAGGGAAATACGTGGCTTACGGCAAAGTTGACTCAGCACATTTCAAATCAATCGGAATAGAGCTGGAGCAAGGGCACCTTGGAGGGGGGGTGTGGCCAGGGTGGATGCGGTCTACTGGGTGGGCGTGGAGGGAGTGGGGGTGGCCTACTGGGTGGGCGTGGCCAGCTCTACATCATTCGCGTCAAGGGTGCCTGGGGGGGCCTGGGCAGGAGTGGGACAGATCTGAGGGTCTCTGGCAGAAGGGGAGGACCGGGGCAAGCGCCAAGGCATGGTCCACTGGAAGAGCTTCACTGTTCCTCTCAGGCCATGCAAGGGGGGGGTTGGTGGTACGGGCTGCCCGGAGCCCTGGGCAGCAGAGGTCAAATGCCCAGCCTGGCCCTTGAGCACCCGTGGCACCAAGCCCAGCCCCACTTCCTCAAGGCGGTTGCTCAAGGTTCTTCTGGTTCCTCGCTGTTTCCAGACGGCCTTGTGGAGCTAAGACTGAATGCGTTTCAGCACAGATGGCCACCACAAAATTGTACATTGGCTCCTGACCGGCCTGGGCCAGGGCCAAGTCAGAGGGGGCCGTTCCCTCACTGTTTCCAGGATGGCTTCGTGGGCCACATGAAACCACTTCACGGGCCGCATCCGGCCCCCGGGCCTTGTGTTTGACATGTCTGTTCTACGGTGTTTCCCCCCCCCCAAAATAAGACCGGGTCTTATATTAATTTTTGCTCCAAAAGCCCCGTTAAGCCTTATTTTCCGGTTAGGTCTTATATTCAGGGAAATAGAGTACTAAATGTGTCCCATCAGGATCTTAACTGGGGCTTATGTTTGGGGTGGGGCTGCTATTACGAGCATCCTGAAAAACCGCGCTAGGGCTTATTTTCAGGGAACTACGGTAGTTCTTAGCCTGTATGGGATGGAGGTCAACTTGCTTACAGATAGTCCTCGACTTACAACCGATCCTTTAGCCACCATTCAAAGTTACAGCAGCACTGAAAAAAGGGACGTATGACCAGTTTTTACACGACCGTCGCAGCACCCCCGTGGTCATGTGATCAACATTCTGATGCTTGGCAACTGGCTCATATTATATGGCGGTTGCAGCCGTCCCGGGGTCACGCGATTCCCCCTTTTGCGACTTTCCTGCCAGCCAAATCAATGGGGAAGCCGGACTCGCTTAAGGACAGTTTGTCCAATTTAACTACCATGATTCACTTAACAACCACGGCAAGAAAGGTCGTAAAATGGGGCAAACTCGGCTTAACCAGCGTTTCATTTAGCAACAGACATCTGGGGCTCAATCGTCGTAAATCGAGAACTCCCTGTATCTGCGTAATTTTTTCGAACACCATGCTTGGGCTGCCTTCCCCGCAGCTCAAACACAACAACTTTGATCAATAGGACAGCCAGATTCTAGTGGGAGAGAGAGGGGGGGGAGGGACTGTTATGAGGGGCTTCAAAGCTACTTTCTTTTTTTTTTTTAAAAACATCAAAGGAAAGCTGTCCCTTTTTCAGTGCAGGAAACCACTCCAGTTTATTTATTTATTTTATTTATTTGATTTGATTTGACTTCTATGCCGCCCTATTCCGGAGAACTCAGGGTGGCTCACAGCATAAATAGAAATCACCAGTTAAAATACATACTGGTATATAAAAACCCCTAAGTTAAAAGAAAACCAATCATTCAACAAACATACACACAAACATACACTGGCTAGGGGCAAGATGTTAACTGCCCCAGGCCTGCCGGCAGAGGTGTGTTTTAAGCAGTTTACGAAAGGCGGAGAGGGTGGGGGCAATACGGATCTCCGGGGGGAGTTGATTCCAGAGGGCCGGGGCCGCAACAGAGAAGGCTCTTCCCCTAGGCCCCGCCAGGCGACACTGTCTGGCTGACAGGACCTGGAGAAGGCCGACTCTGTGGGCCCTAACCGGCCGCTGGGATTCATAGGGCAGCAGACGGTCCCGCAAATAACCTGGTCCGAAGCCATATCCTGCCAACGACCTTTTCTCCTTGACCAATGAAATGACTTAGTGGGAAAACAAGCCAGGTTTAGGACAGGGGTGGTACGCTATGGCAACTTTATGACCTGTGGACTTCAACTCCCAGAATTCCTGAACCAGCCATGCTAAGCTCAGGAATTCTGGGAGTTGAAGTCCACAAGTTGTAAAGTTGCCATAGTTATTCACCAATGAGCTAGCCCAGGGGTGGGCAACCTTGGCTCTTTTATGACTTGTGGACTTTAATACCCAGAATGCCTGAGCCAGCCATGCTGGCTCAGGCATTCTGGGAGTTGAAGTCCACAAGTCATAAAAGAGCCCAGGTTGCCCACCCTTGAAGCCTATTCTTACAAAAGAAACTCCAAATGGCGTGGCATTCGTAGGAGACGGCCATCGTAGCGGGGTGCAAGAGGGAGCATTACCTCACGACCCTCTTTTTCCCAATACAGGTAGCCCTCGACTTACAACCACTTGTTTAGTGACCGATCGAACTTGTAACAACCCTAAAAAAAGTGACTTATGACCGTTTTTCACATTTATAACCGTTGTGCACCCTCAAGGCCACATGATTCCCTTCGACCGGTGAGAGTGCACAGGGTCGGCCTCCTCCGGGTCCCATCAGCGAAACAGTGCCGTCTGGCGGGTCCTAGGGGGAGGGCCTTCTCTGTTGTGGCACCCACCCTCTGGAACCAACTGCCCCTTGAAGTCCGTGTTTCTCCCACTCTCCCGGCCTTCCGGAAGAATCTAAAAACTTATCTATGCCGGCAGGCCTGGGGATGACTGTGATTGTGTGTGAATGATGAATGTGTCTGGGGGTCTTTTTAAAATGCTTTTTAGCTTTGGTTTTAGATTTTTGAAATGCTGAGATGTTGTTTTTATTTATGTTGTTAGCCGCTCCGAGTCCTTGGAGAGGAGCAGCATAAAAATTTAATAAATAAATAAATAAATGATCAAAATCCGGGCGCTTGGCAACTGGCTCATATTTACGATGTGTCCAAGGGTCATGCGATTTACCTCTTGCGACCGCCTGATCGGCAAAGTCAATGGACGTGCCGTATTCACTTAACAAACATGCCACTGGCTTAACCAACTGCAGTGTTTCACTTAA
Organism: Bothrops alternatus; assembly: GCA_034064705.1. NCBI lineage: Eukaryota > Metazoa > Chordata > Lepidosauria > Squamata > Viperidae > Bothrops > Bothrops alternatus. The sequence goes on from JARGCV010000286.1 coordinate 2,642,373, forward strand.
CAACCGTGGAAAGGACGGTCACACAAGGGGCAAACTCGTTCGACCACCGTCTTGCTCCGAAACTGAAATTTGGGGCTCAATTGTGGCCGTTAAGTTGAGGATTACCTATACTTACACAGCCCATCTGGTTAAGCCAGAAAACCCAGGTAGGGTGTGAGGCAGGGGTTCGTTCTTAGAGGAGACCCCAGAAGGATATGCCAAGGCTGTAAGAGGGACTGTGAGGTTGGAAAAAAACCACAACCTGACAGGAAAGCTACAGCAAACAGCGTCTTCCAGCCTGCCAAGAAAGCTACGTGGACGGATCCAACTCAACTCGAGAGGAAATTTTATCCTGTGTCAAACCAGATGGTGTGGGGAGTTTCACGGTCATGTGCACCCCCAGTCTGGCAAGGAAAAACCTCACGTTCAGCTCAGAGATCCACACACAACCACCCAGAACAGATCGGGTTCCTGTTTAACTTCATACAACTCTGGTGTTCCCTTGGTAGACAAATCAGACAATACAGCCAAGGGTTGTTTGTAATAAAACGTACTCTGGATGATCAAAATAAAAAATAAATCCTGTTTCACACTTAAGAAGAGCCACTGCCAGTTGGTTTAAACCAGGGGTCTTCAAACAGGGGTCTTCAAACAGGGGTCTTCAAAGTCATAAAAGGGCCAGGTTTGAAGACCCCAGGTTTAAACCCACATTTTGCGGGAGGGGGTTGTCCTTCGTGTTCTCTGAGCTCGATTATATTATTGCAGACGTTTCATTACCCAACTTGATCAGAAGAAAGGGGGATTTGCTCTCTGTTTATATGCACTTCCTTCTAGTAGCACTGATGATGTTACCTGGTTGGGCAGTGAAACAACAAAGAAAACAACCAAGCTCAGAGAGCACCAAGGACCCCACAGTCTTTTTCCTTTCCCCCCTCCCTCCTCCTCCTCCTCCTCCTGCTCCTCCCCATTCCGCCAACCTCATCCTTTCTAGCACTGATGATATTACCTAGTTGGGCAACGAAACGTCTGCAGGAAAACCACCAAGCTCAGAGAGCACCAAGGACCCCTCATTTCAGCCCTGAGCCTCCTTTATCAAAACCGTTGTTTAAGAACATAAGAACATAAGAGGAGCCCTGCTGAATCAGGCCAAAGCCCATCGAGTCCAGCATTCTGTGTCACACAGTGGCCCACCAATTGTACATGGGGATCTTGAGCAGAAAGAGAAGGCAAAACCCTCCCTTTCCCTTGACCCCCAACAAATGGTACTCAAGGGAATCCTGCCTGCCTCAACCAACATAGAGGCGGCACATGGACATCCGTTTTAATAACCACCGATACACTTTGCATCCATGAATCTGTCTAACCCTGCCTTGAAGCTGTCAAGGCTGACAGCTGTCACGACCTCTTCTGGAAGTGAATTCCATAAATCAACGACCCTCTGGGTGAAGAAATATTTCCCTTTATTTGTCCTCACTTTCTTAGCTATGAGCTTTAGGGAGTGCCCCCTTGTCCTGGTATTGTGTGATAGAGAAAAGAATTTTTCTCAACCTTTTTTCACTCAAGGCCCCTTCCAACTTTGTTTTTCTCCTGCGGCACTTCTGTCCAGGTCCCCCGACCAGATTAGGACAAAGGACAACAACTGATGCATTATCTAGCATTAACAAGACAATATTTACAATATAATTCTTTTTCTGTGGTTCCCCCTGGTTACATATTTTCCATAGGGGGACTCCCTTAAAATATCCTAAGGCTACCGTGTGTGGGGGGGAGGATATGGCCTCCAGTGGAGAACTCGATAGTCCTCGACCTACGACCCCAATTCAGCCCAAAATTTGCACTGTTAAGCGAGGCAGCTGCTAAGCAAGTTTTGCCCCATTATACAACCTTCCTTGTCAGAGTTGTTAAGTGAATTGCTGCAGGTGTTAAGTTAGCAGCATGGCAGTTAAGCGAATCTGGCTTCCCCATTGACTTTGCTTGTCGGAAGATTGCAAAAAAGGGGACCACGTGATCCCGTCATAAACATGAACCAGTTGCCAAGCGCCTATATTTTGATCATGTGACTATGGGGATGCTGCAAACGGTCGTTAAGTGTGAAACATGGTCAGAAGTCGCTTTTTTTCAATGCTGCTGCAATTTTGAATGGTCACTAAATGAACGATTGTAAGTCGAGGACTACACTTACTTTAAACCAGTAAGTCTCAACCTGTGGGTCGCGACCCCATTTGGGGTCGAACGACCATTTCACGGGGGTCGCCAAACACCGCAGTCCGCCATTATTATTTTTTTTGGTCGGCCATTTTTTTTTGGTCCACCATTTTTTTTCCCCTTTGCGATGCGGGCCGTCGCGCCGCGCATGCGCGATGCGGGCCCACCATTTATTTATTTTTTTTGGTCGGCCATTTTTTTTTTTAATTTTTTGGACCGCCATTTTTTTTCCCCTTTGCGATGCGGGCCGTTGTGCCGCGCATGCGCGATGCGGGCCCACCATTTATTTTTATTTTTGGTCCGCCATTTTTTGGGGGGGTCCGCCATTTTTTTCCCCTTTCAGAACCGCTGTCCAAGGCCAAGGGGGCTTGGATAGTTTGACCTTCCAGAGTTTTGCATGTCTCAGGCAACTGTAGTAAACCATATCTTAGCCTGTGTGTTTATTTTGTCCTTGCTTGTTCTACAAACAGGGCAATTGTGTTTAGTGGAATGTAAATAAAGGATTAATTAGACACCCCAGTTACAAGGAAGGTGGGGCGGGGAGCTTAGAAACTTGAAGAGAGAGAGGAGGACGGAAAGAAGGCAAGAAGAACATTAATTGAAAAAGAAGGCAAGCAAAATAAATTGGCAAAACACTGTGTGTGGGAGTTACTGGCAGCCCGGATAAAGCAGGAAACTATCATTCTTGAAACAGACATATGGTTTTGCTGATGTTCTAACGAGCAGCAACTTTCATCCGACACCCCTTGCTCATGGAGTGTTGTTAAATACAGCTTTGCTTTGTTCATAATTAAGGCTTCTTTCTCCAAGTGGGGGAATAACAAAACAATATAACCAAAACCATCCCTTCCTCTCTCCCCTAGCTTCATCAGAAGAAAAACCAACATAAACAGAGATAAACAAATCTCTCGCTTTTTTATCTTTGGGGGCTGATGAGATTCGCCTTGTAAATATTTATTTATCACCCAAGTAAACTCAGAAGAAATTAAGTCCCCGCTAGCTCCCAGGTTTTCAGATTGTATCATGCCCTTTATTTTTTAAATCTCGGGGATTTTTAAAGGTCCCGATATTATATCAACTTTTGGCAACCATAGCATTTTTTTTTTCTTTAAACAGAACAATTGTCTTATGTGTGTGTGTTTTTTTTAAATTGTTTGGGAGGAAAGACAGAGCAGTTTAAATATTAAAAAAAGGCTTAAAAGGGGATGTGGGTTGAAAACAGCATATGGTTATCAAAACGGAAAATAAGGTGAGATAAGAACATAAGAACATAAGAACATAAGAAGAGCCATGCTGAATCAGGCCAAAGCCCATCGAGTCCAGCATTCTGTGTCACACAGTGGCCCACCAATTGTACATGGGGATCTTGAGCAGAAAGAGAAGGCAAAACCCTCCCTTTCCCTTGACCCCCAAACAATTGGTACTCAAGGGAATCCTGCCTGCCTCAACCAACATAGAGGCGGCACATGGACATCTGTTTTAATAACCACGGATACACTTTGCATCCATGAATCTATCTAGCCCTGCCTTGAAGCTGTCAAGGCTGACAGCTGTCACGACCTCTTCTGGAAGTGAATTCCATAAACCAACGACCCTCTGGGTGAAGAAATATTTCCCTTTATTTGTCCTCACTTTCTTAGCTACCGGTATAAGCTTTAGGGAGTGCCCCCTTGTCCTGGTATTGTGTGATAGAGAAAAGAATTTTTCTCTATCCACCTTTTCTATCCCATGCATGATTTTATACACTTCGATCAAGTCACCCCTTAAACGCCGTCTTTCAAGGCTGAAGAGACCAAGGCGTTGCAATCTGGTTTCATAAGGGAGGCGCTCCATTTCCTTGATCATTCTTTGTTGCCCTTTTTTGCACCTTTTCCAGTTCCATTATATCCTTCTTGAGGTGCGGTGACCAGAACTGTACACGTGTGGTCTCACCATCGATTTGTACAGAGGCAATACAACACTTGCTGACTTATTTTCGATTCCCTTCCTAATCATGCCAAGCATGGAATTTGCTTTTTTTACTGCTGCTGCGCATTGGGTTGACATCTTCATCGAGCTGTCCACCAAAACCCCAAGATCCCTTTCTTGGGTTGTCTCAGAAAGTTTGGTCCCCATCAGTTGGTAAGTATAATTGGGGTTCTTTGCCCCGATGTGCATAACTTTGCACTTGTTTAGGTTAAAATGCATTTGCCACTTTGTTGCCCACTCAATTTCGAGAGATCCTTCTGGAGCTCCCGACAATCAGTTTCACTTTTCACAACCCGGAACAATTTAGTGTCATCAGCAAACTTGGCTACCTCACTATTAACTTCTACATCCAGATCATTGATGAATAAATTAAAAAGTAAAGGCACAAGGTTTAATCAATGGAAGGTCCTTGACTTACTACTGTTCGCTTAGTAACCATTCAAAACTAGGGCACTGAAAAAAGTGACTTATGACCGTTTTCCACATTTACATGACGGTTGCAATACCCTCCCGTGCATCTTTTGCGACCGTCTCACATGCAAAGTCAGTGAGGAAGCCAGGTTCGCTTACCAACCAGATTACTAGCCTAACAACGGCAGTGGTTCACTTTAACAACGCTGGCAAGGAAAGTTGTAAAATGGGGCAAAACTCATTTATCTAGCTCGTTTAGCAATGGAAATTTTGGTTTTAAGCTAAGACTGCCGTTATTTCAAAAGTAAACTGATTGTTATTATCTTTTAGGCCTTAAAGACCATGCAGACGCCTAAGGCAGAAACACGTCACTCTCCAAATCCATTAAAAGCATTATCACCTTATCCAAACCACAGGGCTGTTTAGTTGCGATTTACAATTTCTACAAGAGATTTCACTGTCAAAAGATTCTAGCTCTCTGCTACAATCTTTTAACAGTAAGTCCCATTTCTTAGTCTTTCTCTCTCTCCCAAATAAACACAGAGATTCCATTATTTCCCAACAGTCATTTTCTTTAAAAAATATAACAAGATAGGACAAACTGAATTGAAAGCATGGAGCAAAAAGTAGGCTGGCGCGGTGGAACTGAAATTTAATGATTTAATACATGGGTGTCAAACTCGCGACGTCACATGACATGTTGCAACGTAACGCGACTTTTTTCCCATGGCTGGCAATGAGGTGGGCGTGGTTTTGGCGTAACGCATCCAGCCCGCGAGCCGGAAGTTTGACAGACACCCTTGAAATAAGTTGTTGGATGCTTACAATGCGTGGGAGTTTGAATTAAAATGGCTTAAAATTAATCAAATGCGCTTTTCCTTACTACACTGTTAGAACTATTTTATGTCTGTAATGCAGGAGTCTTCAAACTTGGCCCTTTTATGACTTGTGGACTTCAACTCCCAGAATTCCTCAGTCAGCGTGCCTGGCTGAGGAATTCTGGGAGTTGAAGTTAAGTCATAAAAGGGCCACGTTTGAGGACCCCTGCTGTAATGTCTTGGACAAATCATGATATTGTTTCACTTTTAGAAATAAAGGCATTTCTGATCCACACGGTATGGAAGCAATGGAAATTTAGACAGATTCTTAGATGCACAATTACTGCTCCAGATGTTTTGCATATCAGATGATGCTTCCTGAGTTTATATTTTCTTCTTGGTTCTGCAAGCTATGAAGATTACATAATAGCCTGGAAGTAATGTAGAAAAGAAAGCACCGGGGTCAACGTGCAGAGTTTTTCAATAAGGCCCGAGTTCTCATCCAAGCTTTCATGACAAGTACACCAACTGTTGGCCAGTTAACAGAGGATTTTCTGATCCAGCTAGTAAAGAAGAAGAAAATAAATAAATAAATGGAAGTTATGAAGACATGCTGGGCTTGGAAGCAAAAACGGATTGCATTCAGAAGTGGTGGGTGCTAGACTTTTTAAAAAAGAGACTGAACAGCCACCTGTCTGAAATGGTATAGGGCAGCGGTTCTCAACCTTTTTCAAGCCGAGACCCCGACCTGCGCCGCGCATGCGCGCCGAGACCCCGACCTGCACCGCGCATGCGTGGTGTGATGGCCCGAATCGCACATGCGCGGCGCGACGGCCCATTTGCGCATGCGCGGGGCGCGCGCGACTGCTCGAATCGCGCATGTGCGGCACGATGGCCCGAATCGTGCAAGCGCGGTGCGCGCGCGATGGCCCGTATCGCGCATGCATGGCAGCCCAAATTGCGCATGCACGGTGCGCGCTCAACGGCCCGAATCACGCATGTGCAGCGACGGCCCGCATCGCGCATGTGCAGCGACGGCCCGCATCGCGCATGCGCAGCGCGACGGGCCTGCATCACGCATGCACGGTGCTACCCCTGCGCATGCGCGGTGCTGCCCCCTGCGCCAGCCGAGGGGAAAAGGGGAAAAAATGGCGGACTGCGGTGTTTGGCGACCCCCGTGAAATGGTTGTTCGACCCCAAATGGGGTCGCGACCCACAGGTTGAGAACCGCTGGTATAGGGTCTCCTGCTTCAGCAGGGGGTTGGACTAGATGACCTCCAAGGTCCCTTCCAACTCTTATTCCATTATAGGGCTGGAAGATTACCATAAAGTCCGGAGCGCTAGGCTACAGTGGGAAATCAAAGCAATGACGCCAATCGTGACAATAGGGAACCAGCTTCATATTATTGCCAAGAAAACAGCATGGATGAATCCACGCAATTACCAAGAGTTGAATTTAAACTAAATCAGCCACATTTTATAAAATACAGATCCCAAACCACTACTGCTCATTGCCCTCAACTTAAGATCCTTCAACTAAGGTAGCTCTTCCTCAGATATGACAAGTAAGCTAAAAATAACAGGCAGTTATTATTTATTTATTGGACTTACACCCCGCCACAATCCAACCACATTATCAGCTGAGGTGATCAGCTGTAGATGGCTACACCTTCTGCGATAGACATACATTTTCTGCAGAGAATCACAAGTCTCCTAAATCCAAGAAATAGTTAAGAGCAATTTGTCTCAATGGTATTGGGGAAGGGGTCCTCAATCTTGACAACTTTAAGACTTGTGGACTTCAACTCCCAGAATTCCTCATCCAGCCAGGGTTAGCGGAGGAATTCTGGGAGCTGAAGTCCACAAGTCTTAAAGTTGCCAATGTTGAGGACCGCTGGTATAGGGTTTCCTACCTGGACTAGAATACCTTCAAGATCCCTTCCAGCTCTGTTATTCTGTTAATTATCCCAGGGCTGCTTTTCCAAAAGGCAACTGGACTTATCTTGGTTTTTTTCTTTGAAAACCTTTCACTTCTTGTCCAAGAAGCTCCAAGGGAAAAAAAACACCAAGAAAAGTCCACCTGACTTTTGGAAAAGCACCTTTGGGAGAACCATGATTGAGACCCTCCATAGACATCAAGAGCGACTAGCCATAGTTTGCACCAACAATCCCAAAGACCAAACGTTTTTTTTTTCTTCTTTAAGGGCCATTTGCTAGAAATGCAAAACAGTCCTTAATATATATTTTTAAAAAAACAAACTCACAGACAAAGCAGCTAGCCAGAGACCTTCCCGTTTCCCTGTTTCTCCATCTGAAGTAGATTTTTATTTTTTTTTAACAAGGGACATTAATGGAAACTAAAAAGAACAGACAGAAACCAAAAGTCTGTTGACCACAACAGGATATACGGCTAGACTCCCAAGCTGGCCCAATTAGAAATTTCATCCACTCAGCAGAAGCTAAAGGGACCCATTATGATTTCTCTAGGGCCTTTTCAGAATAAAGCATGTCTAGTCCCACATCTATAGACAATGAAACAACAGCTATTCAGACTTTTCTACTTAAATGGACAGACACACACACACACACACCGTTTTTTGTGCAGGAGGTCAAAAGAACTGTTAGAGAATGTAGAAAGCTTTCACATGAAAGATGCAATCATTTTTAATTTTTAAGAAGAGGTTATTAGGCAGTCACTTGTCTGAGATAGTATAGGTTCTCCTGCTTGAGCAGTGGACTGGACTAGAAGACCTCCAAGGTCCCTTCCAGCTTCTCTTCTCTTCTATTCTATTCTATTCTATTCTATTCTATTCTATTCTATTCTATTTCCTGTTCTATTTCCTATTATATTTTCCTATTCTATTCTATTCTATTTCCTGTTCTATTTCCTATTATATTTTCCTATTCTATTCTATTTCCTGTTCTATTTCCTATTATATTTTCCTATTCTATTCTTTCTCTATTCTATTCTATTCTTTCTCTATTCTATTATATTCTATTCTTTCTCTATTCTACTCTATTCTATTCTATTTCCTGTTCTATTTCCTATTATATTTTCCTATTCTATTCTATTCTATTTCCTGTTCTATTTCCTATTATATTTTCCTATTCTATTCTATTTCCTGTTCTATTTCCTATTATATTTTCCTATTCTATTCTATTCTATTCTATTCTATTCTATTCTATTCTATTCTATTCTATTCTATTCTGATGCTTTGAAAATGTATGTGAAAAAAAATTACCTCAGAAGGGCTGCAGAAGAATAGGCCAGCCTGGAAGTGCCAGGCCTCACTCCCTCTGGAATTCACCTCAGGAGGCTACCACTTACAGGTAGTCCTCGACTTACGACCACAACTGAGCCCAACATTTATATTGCTAAGTGAGAAATTTGCTAAGTTGAGTTTTGGCCCCTGTTTGGCAACTTTTCTTGCCACTGCAGCTGTTGAATTAGTAACACCATCGTTAAGTGAATCTGGCTTTCCCATTGACTTCGTTTGTTGGAAGGTCGCAAAAGGGGATCCCCATGATCCCAGGGGACGCTGCAACTGTCATAAATGTGAACCAGCTGTCAAGCGTCCGAACGTAAATCACGTGACCATGGGAGATGCTGCAACGGTCACGAGTGCGAAAAACGGTCATTTTTTCAGTGCCATTGTAACTTCGAACGGTCACTAAATGAACTGTTGTAAGTCAAGGACTACCTGTAACAAAATAACAGAGTTGGAAGGGACCTTGGAGGTCTTCTAGTCCAGCCCCTTACTTCCCGTTTTCGCCCCCCACCCCCACTGAGCAAATAGCACATTCTCCTTCAGCCACACCAAACCAGACAGAAATGACCAACCTGGATTAGGGGGGAAAGGGGGGAAAAAAACAACTGAAGACAAAAGAGTCTGCATGGATTTAGCAGCTTCTTCCTTCAAAAGTTTTACTGAACCGGGACTGACCTCATTTTCAGATTCAAATCATAAGAGATTTCATCTAAAGCCAGTAAGTAAGTGGCTATATATATATATATTCTTAGAATCGTCCTCTTTTAAAAAAAGAAAAAATGCCAAAGGAACAACAAAGTGAACTGCGGAAGCTTGAGAATTAAAACTGGCAGGCTGTGAGAGAAAACTCTTGTGCCAAATACACACATCCTGACACACTAACCTGCTTGGAGTTTTGCCACTCCAAATCTAGGCGCAAGAGAGAGACGGTATTGTAATTTGGCATGTGCCGAATTTCTTAAGAGTCTTAAGAAATCCCCAGTTAAGTGAGCCCACAGCCTGTTCCTGCACGGGATAATCTGGAAAACCAACAAGCAACTCAGGCAAAATGAATTTCCCAAATAGTATTTTTATTTCCCAAAATAATTTCACATAGTCCTTGCCTTACAACTATTTGCTTGGTGACCGTTCGAAGTTGCAAAAAGTGACTTATGACCGTTTCTCACACTTACAACCGTTGCAACATCCCCTTGGTCACGTGATCAAAATTCGGCACTTGACAAGTGGCATGCACTGGAAAAAAAGCGACGTATGGCCGTTTTTCACACTTACGACCATCGCAGCATCCCCACGGTCATGTGATCAAAATTCAGACGCTTGGTAACGGACTCGTACTTACGACGGCTGCAGCGTCCCCCTGGGCCATGTGATCCCCTTTGGTGACCTTCTGATAAACAAAGTCAGTGGGGAAACCAGACTCAATTAACAACCATGTTACTAACTGAACAACTGCAATGATTCACTTTAACAACTGAGGCAAGAAAGATCGTAAAATGGGGCAAAACTCACTTAACAACTGTTTTGCTTATCTTTTCCATAGTCCTCTGGAAATATATATGAGAGCCAGTTTGGTACTCTTGCTTAAGGCATCAGGCAAGAAACCAGAACACTGTCAGTTGTAGTCCTACCTCTCAGGCGTTATGAACACGCAACTGTGGGGATGCTGCAACAGTTCTAAGCATGAGGACTAGTGATTAATCACTTTTGTCAGTGCCATCATAACTTTGAACAGTCACTAAATGAATGGTTGTAAGTCAAGGACTATCAGTACAGAACATTCAGAGAAGACTGGATAGATAGCTAGATACCTAGATATAGACAGGCAGACAGACAGACAGACAGACAGACAGACAGACAGACAGACAGACAGACAGATAGATAGATAGCTATAGACAGGCAGACAGACAGATATAGGGATAGATAGATAGATAGATAGATAGATAGATAGATAGATAGATAGATAGATAGATAGATAGATAGATAGATAGATAGATAGATAGATAGATAGATAGATAGATAGATAGATAGATAGATACATAGATACATAGATACATAGATAGATATAGACAGGCAGACAGACAGATATAGGGATAGATAGATAGATAGATAGATAGATAGATAGATAGATAGATAGATAGATAGATAGATAGATAGATAGATAGATAGATAGATAGATAGATAGGCAGGCAGGCAGGCAGGCAGGCAGGCAGGCAGGCAGGCAGGCAGGCAGGCAGGCAGATATAGGTAGGTATAGGCAGAGATAGAGAGAGGGGGGAAGGAGGGAGGGGAGAGAGAGAGGGAGAGATAGATATAGACAGACAGATATAGATATAGGGGGAGAGAGAGAGAGAGAGAGAGAGAGAGAGACAGACAGACAGACAGACAGACAGACAGACAGACAGACAGACAGATATAGGTAGATATAGGTAGAGACAGACAGACTGACAGAGAAATAGATAAATAAATGGATGGATGGATGGATAATAGATTATAGATGATATACAGACAGACAGACAGATAGAAATAGTGATCACTAGATGAAAAGAAGGAATTGTTCTTCCCTGCCCATATCATAAATTAGGAGTGCACAACTTTTTCTGAGGCAACAGCTGCACAAAACACATGTGTGATTTAATTTAACATATTACTACCATTGCATTTGTATTCTACGTTTCTCAACGGGAATGTCTCAATTTCCCTACAACGGCCCAACTCAATGAGCAGCGTGGGGATTTGAATGTGCCTTTTCGTAACCTAACCTCTGTCCTGTAAGCTTTGCTATAACCTACACGGAGTCTCTACATTTACACATCCATGTGTAGAGATGCATTAAATATCTAGCATATATCATTAAGTACATTTAAAACAGCCATATGTTGAACGCCTTTCTCCTTCTGCCACTTCAACCATCATAAATATGAGTCAGTTGCCATCAAGTGACTATGGGGATGCTGCCAACGGCCAGTTAAGTGTGGAAAAACGGCACTGGACCAGGATACTTACGGGACCGTCTTCTGCCACATACTTCCCTACGACCAGTGAAAGCGCACAGGGTCGGCCTCCTCCGGGTCCCATCAGCGAAACAATGTCATCTGGCGGGCCCTAGGGGGAGGGCCTTCTCTGTTGTGGCGCCCACCCTCTGGAACCAACTACCTCCTGAAGTCCGCGTTTCTCCGACTCTCCCGGCCTTCTGAAAGAACCTTAAAACCTATCTTTGCCGGCAGGCCTGGGGATGATTGTGGACTGCCGTGTGAATGTTGAATGTGTGTGGGGTTTCTCATTTTTTAAATATTTTTGGTTGGATTCAGATTATGATCTGTTGTTTTATATAGATGTTGTAAGCCGCTCCGAGTCTTTGGAGAGGAGCGGCATATAAATCCAACAAACAAACAAACAAACAAACAAACAAACAAGTAAGTAAGTAAATAAGTAAGTAAGTCACTTTTTTCAGTGCCTTGGTAACTTCGAAGTCACTAAATGAACTATGGTTGAGGCCTGCCTGAATTACGGTTAAGTATGGATTAAAATATTAGGGCCCCCAGCCAGACTTTTTCCCTTGAGCGAGGAGATGCTATCAGAAGTAAGCACAACAATAAACACTCCCAACTATTTTTCTGCTCCTCCCTGCTTAATCGTCTTATTGAGCAGGAAGGAAATTCAGTCTCTTGCATCACTTTACACAAGGGTAACTTTTTCTTGATGAATTAAGGAATCGATGCCATGAAGAAGAACAGAGGCCAATTAGAACCTGTTGAATCACAGGATCAGTTTTGTTCAGAAGGTACGAAAAAAGGAAGCCCTTCTGAGGAGAGATGAGTTTCATTGTGCCCAGGAAAAAAAAAATGGCTTCTGCAGGTAGTCCTCGGCTTACGACCACAACGGAGTCCGAAATTACGAAACTTTCTTGCCACCATTAAGTGAATAACCAGTGAATCTGGCTTCCCCATTGGCTTTGCTTCTCAGAAGATCACAAAGGGTGGTCACGCGACCCCGGGATAGTTCAATAAATACACGACAGTTGCCAAACATCTGAATTTCGACCACGTGAATAGTTGTTAAGGCTGAAAAAACAGTCAGAAGTCACTTTTTTTCAATGCCACTGTTAACTTCCAACAGTCACTTAAATGAAGGGTTGCAAGTCAATGACTACATACATTCTAGCCAAGTCAAAGGCCACAAAATAGTTTAAGAGAAAGAAGGACACAAACATCTTGCAAAAGTATCCAAACTGTCAAGCTATGGGATTTTAAGTGATCCGGGGGAGTACCCAAAGATGCTCTTTCACGAGGCAACTGGAACTTCCTTGTTTTTTCTTTGAAGACGTCTCGCTTCTCATCTAAGAAGCTTCTTCAGCTCTGACAGAATGGTGGGGAACGGAAGGATTTATACTCCTTGCAGACAGCTGGTCAATTTGCCTTCTTTTAGAGCAGTGTTTCTCAACCTTGGCCACTTGAAGATGTCTGGACTTCAACTCCCAGAATTCTCCAGCCAGCAAAGATGGCTGGAGAATTCTGGGAACTGAAGTCCCCCCAGCTTCAAGATGTTAAGGTTGAAAAACACTGTTTTAGAGAGTCGTTGAGGCCACCTGGAGGTTTATCTGTGTCTTCAGGGTCACCTGAGTGGTGCAAATGGGTGTGGAGCCATTGGACCTGCTAAAAGGTCCAATGCCGACAGAGAAACGGCAAGTTTTAAGCGGGCCGGCGCCGATCACCTTCCCTCACGGCCGACCGGCGCGCTCTCTCTCCCACTCCGAGCCCCACTTGTGTTTGGAGGAAGCAGCGGGCTGCTATCCGGGAATCCGCTTCGTTCGTCGAAGTCAGGCGTTGGGAGAGTACTCCTGAAGCGCTCCGGAGGGGAGGCGATGCCGGAATTGGCTCGGGCAGCGACAGAGAGCCGACGGAAATCTCCCCCTACGGCTCCAGTGGCCCGAGCCCTTAAGGCTTGGGAAGCCCAAGGCCTACCTTGCAGCCAGGATATTCTCCCTAATCAATCTAACAATTTTAAATTTGTAATACAGTTTAAGTAACCAATCAGATTAAATCTAATAGGAATCAGTCAAGTTAAAGAAATTCACAAACTAGTCTAAACCAAGGAGCCAACGAAACTTGGTGTTGCCGGGCTGTAGACTAGGTCAAAACTGGGAGCAGAAGGCACTTCCGGCCGGAGGCGGAGCTAAAGTTCGGACCTAGTCTAAGCTGGGCAGATAGGCTGTGATAACCCATCGGTGGACTCTACATCCACCCATGCTGGAGATAGATCGTGTTTTATCCCTCCCCTTCTATTGAGAGGGCTGTTCAATTTTGACATAGGTGGCCTCTTTGACCCCTCTTTCAAACCAGTGGTCCTCTCTGTCCAAAATGTGGGCTTTGCTGTCTTCGAAAAAGCAGCCTTGGTCTTTTAAATGCAGATGGACTGCTGAATCTTGTCCTGATGGGTTTGTTCTCCTATGTTGTGCCATGGATGACTGAGAATCTCCATGGACTAAAACTGATCAAAGAATGGTTTAAGATCCTACATTAGGCTTTGGACTTCCAAATACAAAGTTATTAGCAACTTATAGTTAGGATCAATTTTCTTTCTTTCTCTTCCACACAGTGCTCGAGTCTACAAACTAATGAGGCTCAAAATACTATTTGTCCAAATTTGCCCCAAAGGACAGGTCAAAAACTATAGCTGGTATCAACCATGCTTTTCAAGCTGACTTCAACACACCTCTCATGAATCTTGTCTTATTAATTTAGTCATTGCTGGAAAAAAAAAAGACCTTAGTTAAGCCTTTTCACAATTGATTCTTATTATGAGCTCTTGAACAGGAAGATTTTAGAAGACACCTCTCCCCCTTCAGTGATTTGCTATCTAATGAGTATCCTATGCCAAAGGGAACCTGGTAGGAATTTACAAATAAGAACGGGTGAGGAAGTTTGCACTGGCACTCAGCCCTGATCTGAAAAAAAAAAATTATCTTATAGATTTATCCACAAAATCAAACGACAAAATGTCATCAACAGCTTAAGATGAAAGCGGGCAAGTTCAAGCTAAGCCAGAAAACCATGCTAGTGTTATCGTTCGCTATGAGGGGAAGAGAATGACTCATTGCTGTAACTAGGTCTCATCTGGCAAATAAGTTCTCTCAGCAACCCAACCAGACTTCAGTTTAGGTGGCAACCAAACATATCATCAAAACATCTAGATGAGGGGTAGGCAACCTTGGCTCTTTTATGACTCGTGGACTCCAACTCCCAGAATTCCTGAGCCAGCATGGCTCAGCTTGGAAACCTCTCCCTTTCCCCTCAGCATGGCTGGCTCAGGAATTCTGGGAGTTGAAGTCCACGAGTCATAAAAGAGCCAAGGTTGCCTACCTCTGGTCTAGGCCACTTTACGGACTTCAACTCCCAGAATTCCTCAGCCAGCGTGGGGGAACTATGGCCCCCTTCATGATTCGTGGACTTCAACTCCCAGAATTCCTGAGCCAGAATGGCTCAGCTTGGAAACCTCTCCCTTTCCCCTCAGCATGGCTGGCTCAGGAATTCTGGGAGTTGAAGTCCACGAGTCATAAAAGAGCCAAGGTTGCCTACCTCTGGCCTAGGCCACTTTATGACTTGCGGACTTCAACTCCCAGAATTCCTCAGCCAGCATGGGGGAACTATGGCCCCCTTCATGATTCGTGGACTTCAACTCCCAGAATTCCTGAGCCAGCAAGGCTCAGCTTGAAAACCTCTCACTTTCCCCTCAGCATGACTGGCTCAGGAATTCTGGGAGTTGAAGTCCACAAGTCATAAAAGACCCAAGGTGGCCTACCCCTGATCTAGATTCTGAAGACAATTCTTTTCAGGACTGGAAAATGTCTGAGGGTTAGCAAGATACACAAAAAGGCCCTGTCCTTTCCAAAGGCTGTCTGAATGTCCATTACTGTATTCAGCTCTCGGATTGAGCCTGGATCTGGAAGGCAGCCACGTCATTACACCACAAACAAGAATGTCAAGAGACTTTTTCTATCTGCAGCTCTGCCGCCTCAGGTTTAATCTGATCTCCATGTTACAAACACTGGAAACGGGTTCTCTGTAAAACGTCTGCCAGCAGTGGTTATATTTTCATGGAGCAAGACAGCTAGGGCAGTGTGTTAAAAAATAAGAAGAATTACAGCGTCACATTAGGCTTTTGAATCCTCCTTCCTCTTGAGAACAGGAAACCAAATTAAAACATCTCCAGTAAATAGCTGACAGGCTTCTATTGAACAATCCCAACCGATGGGATGGATCTCAGCTTAACTGTGGTCCGTTGTTTCCAGTGTTGATCGACTCATACCATTCTTCAAACTATTCCACCTGAATCCACCCTAAAATCCACTGTGCAATCCGTGAGGATACAAATTACGTTTTTGAGATCTTTTTAGGTGCTGGAATAAAGCTATCCTATATGCCTTCAACACTCTCTTCTCAAAGGTAGACCTACAATGTTCTCTCATTCTCCTAGCATTCGCTGTACGGGTAGTCCTCAATTTACACCCATTTGATTAATGACCGTTCGAAACTGCAACAGCGCTGGAAAAAGCGACCTACGATAGTTTTTCGCACTTATGACCGCTGGCAGCACCGCCGTGGTCAAAATTCGGATGCTTGGTTCGTATTTACGATGGCCGCCGTGTCCTGGAGTCCTGTGATCACTTTTTGTGACCTTCTGACAAGCAAAATCAGTGGGGAAGGCAGAGTCACTTAATAACCACGTTACTAACAACTGCAGTGATTCACTTAACAGCAGTGGCAATGCAGGTTGTAAAATGGAGCAAAATGTCTCTTTTAGCAACGGGAATTTTGGCCTCAGTTGTGATTGTAAGTCAAAGACTCCCTGTATTTACCCAAAACAAAGGGGAGCTTAAATTTTAGAAAATCCCATCCCAAACAGAGACAGAACTACAAAATAATAACAACAACGATGATGTTGGAAGGGACCTTGGAGGTCATCTAGTTCAACCCCCTGCTCAGGCAGGGAACCCTATACCATTTCAGACAAATGTCTATCCAGTCTCTTCTTAAAAACTTCCAGTGTTGGAGCATTCACAGCGTTTGGAGGCAGGTTGTTCCTTCCACTGGTTAATTGTTCTTAACTTTCAGGATATTTCTCCTTAGTTCTAGGTTGCTTTTCTCTTTGGTTAGTTTCCATCTGTTGTTTCTTGTCCTGCCTTCAGGGACTATGGAGAATAGCTTGACTCCCTCTTCTTTGGGGCAGCCCCTGAGATATTAGAACCCTGCTATCATGTCCCCCCTCGTCCTTCTCTTCGTTAAACTAGACATACCCAATTCCAGCAGCCGTTCCTTGTAAGTTTTGGCCTCCAGTTCCCTAATCATCTTTGTTGCTCTTCTCTATATTCTATACACTTTTAAATAAAGACACAATACCACCTTCTTTACACTGTTGACCGAGGGGTGCAGGTTTCTCCCTCTCTACATAAATTCACATTGATACACCTATGTGAATGTATGTCTTTCTGTCTGTGCATCTTACAAAAGTCACATTCCAGGAAAAGACAAAACGACTGTGGCAAAACGATATAAAGGCGTATCGATTAAATAACCGCAAGCCAACATTTAAAAATTCTGCCTCAGGAAGGTCCCAGGCTCCATCCTCAATCAGTGACTCCAGAAGTTGTGGGTGTTCCATCACTGGAGGTTTTTAAGACAAGATTGGACAACCTTTTGTCTGAAATGGTATGGGGTCTTCCTGCCTTGAGCAGGGGGCTGGACTAGAAGACCTCCAAGGTTATTCTGTCCCCAAATAGGTCTGGAAAAAGCAAACTATATTTTTAAGGCCAGCTGTCTAGGTGCTGCCAACGAGATGATCAACTGAAGTGCTTAATTTCTCCCTTTTAACCTCAGGAAAGGAAAGAGCATGGCCACATTACTGGACGTTTCCACCACCCGAAGTCTCCCCCAAAATGCTAAGTCTGGCCAACCAAAAGGATTGCCACCTTTGTTCTTTTTTTTCCCAGCCAAATACCATTTGGTTCCTTAACCAGCATTCATTTGAATTCTGCTGGCTGAGGATAATGGTTTTAGCATCAACACATCTGGAAGGCACCCAACTGGGGAAGGCTAATCTACAGGTTTCTTTCCTCCAAGTTAAATTAATGAGGTAATTCCTGCCAACAAATTACTCAGGGGGAAAAAAAATTACAGTAATGGGTTGTTGTTTTTTTCATTACTGTTCTTCCATTCAATCCTGTCCAATTCATGGAGGCTAGGCGGACAAGTTCTTGGCAAGGTTTTCCAGAAGCGCGTTTGCCGTTGCTTCCTTCCCAGGGCTGGGAGAAAGTGACTGGCCCAAGGACACTCAGTTGCTTCATGCCTAAGGCAGGATTAGAACTCACGCTCTCAGTTTCTAGCCTGGTATCTTAACCAGCATACCAAACTGGCTCTCCCCAGTAATGGTTTATACTATGCTAAAATACCCAGGCATCTCCTAAGCCAGTTTTTCTCAACCTGTGTTCCTTCGTGACAGGGAATCCGCGAAGGCTTGGAAAAAAATATTATGATTTAAATCTTGAGTGAAGTCTTAGGGGTCCGTGGCCATGAAGTTAAAGAGGAGGTTAAACAGCTACGACAAGAAGAGTTGTAAGTAAGTGCCTGGCTGAGGAATTCTGGGAGTTGAAGTCCACAAGTCATAGAAGGGCCAAGTTTGAAGACCCCTGTGTTAAATCAAGGACTACCTGTATGGGCATGATCCATGGGATGCTGGTTGTCCTCAGCTTACGACCACAACCAAGCCCAAAATTTCTACTGCTAAGCAAGACAGTTGTTATAGGTAAGTTTTGCCCCACGTGCAACTCTTCTTGTTGTAGTTGTCAAGCAAATCACAGCAGTTGTTAAATGAATCAGGTTGCCCCATTGTCTTTGCTTGTCAGAAGATTGCAAAAAGAAATAATCATAATAGCCACATGAGCCCGGGACATTGCAACCCTCCTAAATACATACCAGTTTACCAAGCATCCGAATGTTGATCACGTGACCAGGGGGATGCTGCAAGGACTTCAGTGTGAAAAACAGCCATAAGTCACTTTTTCAGTTGTAACTTTGGTCACTAAACAAATGGCTGTAGGTCAAGGATTTCCCATAGTTCACTTGGTGATCTAAGCAATTAAAAGCCTTTGAAGCAGGGGTGGGGAATGAGGGCCCTTTCCTGACTTGTGGAATTCCTGAGCCAGCCATGCTGAGGGGAAAGGGAGAGGCTTCCAAGCTGAGCCATGCTGGCTCAGGAATTCTGGGAGTTGAAGTCTGTGAATCATGAAGGGGCCATAGTTCCCCCATGTTGACTCAGGAATTCTGGGAGTTGAAGTCCACGAGTCATAAAAGAGCCAAGATTGCCTACCTCTGGCCTAGGCCTAGGCCACTTCATGACTCGTGGACTTCAACTCCCAGAATTCCTGAGCCAGCCGTGCTGAGGAGAAAGGGAGGTTTCCAAGCTGAGCCATGCTGGCTCAGGAATTCTGGGAGTTGAAGTCCACGAGTCATGAAGTGGCCCCCATTCCCCACCCCTGCTTTAAAGAAGTGGGGTAGTAGCACAACAGGCCTGCACAAAACCCCAGCTAATTCCTTTGAGAGGCATGACAGGCTCCAAACTAATCTAAAAATGGAACCTTCTTCGCTCCTTGACTGAGCCTGTTGGCAGCAAATGGGTGGAGGACCACGTCAATATAGCTTTGCTCAGGGCAAGGCAAGCCAGGCCTGCCACTCAGCCCAATGAGCAACAAGGGGAAATTAGCAAAGAAAACAAGATGTATTGTACACCCAGGTCTCGCAAAGGGTGCTGCTCTCCATTCCAGAAGCACGCAGAGCCGGCCCAGAACAGCCCAACAGATCCTGCCAACCATCATTGGCAAACCGAAATGCCAACTTGGAACAGCAACAGCTGGCAGGCAACCTGCAAGGCGGAGGAAGAACGGAGGGTGTTAACGCCAGCCGCTCACTGGCGTATTTAAAAATGCTGCAGCTCATTAGCCGAGGGATCCAAGGCTTCTGTTAGGAACCGTCTCTGCTAGGAGGGGGAAAAAATATTCTGGCACGGATTTCAAACAGATCTGCACAATGAAAATAAATCAGCAAATTATTTTATCCCATCAAGGCCAAAAACAAGCAGCCCTGGGAATTCCAGTCCCCGCTTCCAGTCACTGGCTAAGAAGAGCTTTTAATTCCACTTGGTTTGGGATTAAAAAGGACACACTAGTTCCAGTCAGGAGAAACCTGGATTAGGAGAGAGGCCTTCCCTCTAAGCCACTGCTCTATCTTGCTGGTGTTTGCTTTAGAGGAAGGGGACAACAAACAAGGGCTTCTTGTCAGGGCCAGCCAGAATCCAGTCTCAAAATGGAGGTCGTGGCAATGCAGAAACTGCCAGCTTGAATCAGAAGTCAAACAGTAGTAGAGAAAAGTGATGGAAGTTGAACAGCAAAGGCTAAAGTTCCTAAGAGTTACAGAAGGCTAATAATTACCTAGAGGTTTCCCACTGCAGGCCATCTGTAGAAGGGAAGAGGAAGAAGACACCACCCCCGCTCCGGGGAAAAAAAGCTTATTTTAGTAAACAAAATGCAGCCAAATATTTTTTTCCCACAAACTTTTACTGTATGTATACAGGTAGTCCTCAATGTACGACCACAACTGAGCCCAACATTTCTGTTGCTAAGCGAAACAGAAGTGCGTTTTGCACCATTTTATGACCTTTTCTTACCACACTTGTTAAGTGAATCACTGCAGTTGTTCAATTAGGATGGCTATTAAGTGAAACTGGCTTCCTCACTGATTTTGCAAAGTTGCAAAAAGGGGAATCACATGGTCCCGGGACACTGCAACCGTCACAAATACCAGCCAGTTGCCAAGCGTCTGAATTTTAATCATGTGACCACGGGGGTGCTGCAATGGTCATTAAGTATGAAAATGGTCATAAGTTACTTTTTTTCAGTGAGGTTGTGAACATCCAACGTTCACTAAATGAATGGCTGTAAGTCGAGGACTGCCTGTCTTTTATTGCACGGTTTTTCTGCCATCCTTCTTCCCCAAAATTTGGGTTGGCGCATTTGACCTCTGCACTCCTTCACGTTATCCTCATTCTTCCGATATCTGGCTTATAAACTGCCCTAAGCTATCATTTGTTTTACCAACGGTTTGCGGAATCAATTACACAACCAGTGGGCGGCCACACAATAGGCCAAGCCAGAAAGTAAAGATTATTATTATTATTATTATTATTATTATTATTATTATTATTATTATTATTATTATTATTATTATTATTATTTATTAAATTTCTATGCCGCCCTATTCCGAGAACTCAGGGCGGCTCACAGCATAAATAGAAATCCAATATTTCTATTTATGGCCAACTACCCGTGGGGGAGTTCACACAATTTGCTAAAGCCCAAACCAAACAAACAATATGATCATTTAGCATGTTGTCTGAGCCACGGCTGCATGGCAGATAGTAGCACTGAGGGCTGAATGAGTTTGGTGGCAAGACTTCCTTCCTTGAAGCTCTCTGCTCTATGGTCTAAATCAGGGGTCTTCGAACTTGGTCCTTTTATGACGTGTGGACTTCAACTCCCAGAATTCCTCAGCCAGTGTGCCTGGCTGAGGAATTCTGGGAGTTGAAGTTCACATGTCATAAAAGGGCCAAGCTTGAAGACCCCTGGTCTAAATCCTGTAGATGTTTTGGACAGGAACTGTCAAATTTTTCCCATTGATCTGTTAGCTGGAGTTCATAAGAATGTAAGTTATTTTTCTCTCGGATGGAATTCTGGCCTATCTCATCCTCATAGTGCTAGCCGATAGCAAAAGGAAAATCACTAATCTCCTAGGACACAGGTGGTGAACCATGGCCCCTTATAACTTGTGGACTTCAACTCCCAGAATTCCTGAGCCAGACATGCTGGTTCAGGAATACTGGGAACTGAAGTCCACATGTCATAACAAGGGCCATCATTTCCCATCTCTGTCCTAGAAAACGGCCTTTAGAGCAGTGTTTCTCAACCTTGAGAATTTTAAGGCATGTGGATTTCAACTCCCAGAATTCCACAGCCAGCATTGCTGGCTGTGGAATTCTGGGAGTTGAAGTCCACATGCCTTAAAATTGTCAAGGTTGAGAAACACTGCTTCAGAGGAATTACACCGCCATCAAAACTAACAGACTTGGGTCCCCATGAAAGCTCATAGAGAGACATCCCAAAGGTGCTTTTCCAAAGGGCATCTGGAGTTCGCTTGGGGTTTTTTTTTCCATGAAAACATTTCATTTCTCATCCGAGAAGCTTCTTCGGTTCTGTCCAAATGGTGGGGAAATGGAAGGATTTATATTTTTTTGCAGATCCCACCACTCCAAACCCTTCCTTTCCCCACCATTCAGTCGGAACTGAAGAAGTTTTGAAATATTTTCAAGGGGGGGGGGGAAAGACCAAGAAAGTCCAGTTGCCTTTGAGACAACCAGGACCTGGTTGAGTGAGAATCTCCACAGACACACATCGAAAGATAATCAAAATTATCAGGTTGCCTTCTTCCAATCTAATTCTCATGTTGTGCCTCCTTATCAAACCTAACTAGAAGGTCTCTCTTTTCCATCTTCAGAACCTCCAGGTTATTTTAATGCCCTCACTAAGAGCAAAAGCAGAGGAAGAAAAGAATAAAGACTCCAGAAAAAAAAGGGGGGGCAATTTTGAAGGCGAACCCTGAGCAGGAAATAGGCTACAGATGGTAAATGTGTGACACGCTGTGTCATTTGGGGTGACACCGCCCCCAGGACTTCGGACCCTCTGGAAGTTACAGGAAAGGAACCTGCTCTCGCACGACTTCGGAAGACTCCCAAAAAAAACATGCTGGAATGGGGCATGTTTTCCCGCTCTTTTTAGAGCAGCGGTTCTCAACCTGTGGGTCGAACGACCATTTCACGGGGGTCGCCAAGCACCGCCATTTTTTTTTGGTCGGCCATTTTTTTGGGGGGGTCGGCCATTTTTTTTGGGTTGGCCATTTTTTTTCCCCTTTGCGATGCGGGCCATCGCGCCGCGCATGCGCGATGCGGGCCCGCCATTTTTTTTTTGGTCGGCCATTTTTTTTGGTCGGCCATTTTTGGGGGGGGTCAGCCATTTTTTCCCCTTTGCCATGCGGGCCGTCGCGCCGCGCATGCGTGCCCGCCATTTTTTTTTTGGTCGGCCATTTTTTTTGGGTTGGCCATTTTTTCCCTTTGCGATGCGCCCCGTCGCGCCGCGCATGCGCGATGCGCCCCGTGCATGCGCGATGCTGCCCGTCGCACCACG
This sequence comes from Bothrops alternatus, assembly GCA_034064705.1. Taxonomy (NCBI): domain Eukaryota; kingdom Metazoa; phylum Chordata; class Lepidosauria; order Squamata; family Viperidae; genus Bothrops; species Bothrops alternatus. Next base: position 2,665,307 of record JARGCV010000286.1, read on the forward strand.
CATGCCCAATGCGGCCCGTCGCGCCACGCATGCGCCCCGTTGCCCATGCGCGATGCGGGCCAGGGTCGAGCCCCAGAAAAGGTTGAGAACCGCTGTTTTAGAGGCTGCAAGGCCACGCCGGAGTTATTTGTCTGAGGTTTCCAGGCTTCGTGCAATCTGGAACCGCCTCAGATAGACATTATAAAAAACATTTACAATTAGATTAGATTAGATTAGATTAGATTAGATAAGATAACCTTTACTGTCATTGTTATACTGTGGGCACAATGGCACACATCACAAATGAAATTTAGTTTCCCGCTCTCAAAGTGAAACACATACATGACACACACCTAAACATACTATGAACAACAATTATGTATGTCTATTGCAGTCCTCCACTTACAACTGCAATGGAGCCCACAATTTCTGTGGCTAAGCCAGATTCAGTGAATTTTGCCCCATTTTACGACCTTTCTTGCCAGGGTGGTTAAGTGAATCACTGCAGTTAAACTAGTAACACACGGTCGTTAAGCGAATCTGGCTCCCCCATTGATTTGGCATGTCAGAAGGCGGCAAAACGGGATCACATGACCTGCAACCGTTATAAATATAAGTCTGTTGCCAAGCACCTGAATTTTGATTACATGACCAAAGAGACGCTGCAACAGTTGTGGTAAAAAACAATGCTAAATCGCTTTTTTTCCTCAGTTCTGTTGTAATCTTTGATCGCTAAACAAGCAGTTGTAAATCGAGGATTATCCATTATTCATAAAAAACTGAACGTGAATTCTAGGTTGGGTGGCCTTTATATAGAGGGTCCCCAGCCAGGAGGAAGGGATCGCCAATATGTCCTAGCCCTGCCCACTCCCCAAGAAGATATCTAAGGTCAGTTTTGGTCCCATCCTGGTTAGCTTTTATTCTCCCTTGATTTTATTTTTTTATTTATTTATTTTACGATTTTTATACCGTCCCCCTCCGGAAGGACTCGGGGCGGTGTACAGCCCAATTAAAAACGACAACATACAAAAATTAAAATTATTAAAAATAAATTAAATAATTTGGCCCAATCATTTAAAAATCCAATACATAATCTAAAAACTCAATCCCCTAAAAACAATTATGGCCATTGTTGGAACCGGAGCTACTATCCCAGGCCGGCTTGTCAGAATAAATATGTTTTTAATTCTCGATGGAAGGAACGCAATCCCGTCATCGTACGGAGTTCGGGGGGGGGAGCTCGTTCCAAAGCATTGGAGCTCCCACAGAGAAGGCCCTCCCCCTGGGGGTCGCCAGCTGACATTGTCTGGCCGACGGCACCCTGAGGAGACCCACTCTGTGGGAGGTACCGGACGGCGGGAGGTATTTGCTGGCAGAAGGCGGTCCTGTAAATATCCGGGTCCGATGCCATGGAGCGCTTTAAAGATGGTCACTAACACCTTGAAACGCACCCGGAAGGCCACCGGCAGCCAGTGCAGCTCGCGCAGGAGCGATGTTACATGGGAGCGCCATGACGCTCCGGTCACTACCCGCGCGGCCGCATTCTGGGCCAGCTGAAGCCTCCGGGTGCACCTCAAGGAGAGCCCCATGTAGAGATGCCTTGGAATGAGCCAAAACGGTACTTCTATGCCAGGGTTGGCTGAGGAATTCTGGGAGTTGAAGTCCACAAGTCTTAAAGTTGCCAAGTTTGAAGACCCTTGTTCTATGCCATCTGCAATGGCCTTCTGCCTTGAACTGACTGGAAGAGGTAATGGGTAGTCCTCGATTTAGGGCCACAAAGGAGCCCAAATTGCTAAGCAAGACAGTTGTCAAGCGAATTTTGCCCCATTTTACAACCTTCCTTTTCACAATTGTTAAGTGAATCACTGCAGTTGTTTAAGTTAATAGCACGGCTGTTAAGTGAAACTTGCTTCCCCGTTGACTTTGTTGGTCAGAGGGCCGCGAAAGGGGATCCCGTGACTCCGGGATACTGCCTCCGTCATAATTATGAGCCAGTCGCCAAGCGTTGTGAATTCTGATCCCATGACACTAGGGATGTTTCAACGGTCGTTAAGTATGAAAAACGGCCGGAAGTCGCTTTTTTCACTGTCACTTCGAACGGTCCTTGAATGAACTGTTGTACGTTGAGGCCTACCTGTACTTCAGTAAGCTGGAGGTCGATCAAGCCCTGTGTAAGGAGTCAGGTAGAGCAGGGGTCCCCAACCCCCGGCCCATGGACCAGTACCGGGCCGCTGCATGCCAGCAACCGGTCCACACAAACAAGCAAAGCCCCATCCATGGGATGGAGGCAGCACACAAAAGCACGTACTTTCCGGTCTGCTGCGGAAAAACCTTTCTCCATGGAACCAGTCTCTGGTGCCCAAAAGGTTGAGGGGCCTTTGAGTCTGCCCCAGGCACCAAAACATCCTAGGCTGGCCCTACCCCACCAGCTGAACTCTGAACTAGCCAGGACAAAAGGGCTATTTTAGGAAAGCATTTGTTCAGAAGATATTTAGTTCCAGCAGAAGTATTTTCCAGCCAAGCAGTTACAACAGTGAAAAGGAGGAGGAGGGAATGAGAAATTTGAGTCTTCCTCAGGATCCTGTCCAGACCCTGGACTGATCAAAGACTCACCCTTCCCACCATCTTTCTGGAAGATTTCAAAAGTTGGCATTCAAACTCTCCTGTATTCAACGGGATCCCACGACAGAAGCCAAAAACAATCAGCATTCCTCATTTGGATTATTTGTTTGGAAAAAAGACCACATTATTGGTCGGAAGATCTGTCACTAGAACAACTGTACAAAACTGCAGGCTTGGCGAGCTGGAATTGGATGACTTTGACAAAGGAAGCCCTCTAGTTTCCACAGGGCAGAAAAACAAACCAAGATCCCTCTTTGGCAGCAACTTAGTCCAGAAGTGCAACTGTGTCTGGCTACTACAATTCCTTCTGCCTGAGGGTTTCACCATTTGAAATGAGCATCTTTTCTCCATTAACCCGTGTAATTGGCCAAACCACTTGATCTGAAGCAGATCTCCAAAGCCCCAAACGTGAATTGTGGACTTTTCGTAAACTTCAGGTTAGGATTAGTAAGATTCTAAAGCATTGGCAATCCTGGAGAATTATAAAGAGTGCAAGTCTTAGAATTTGGTGAAGGAGGTTGGGTTGGGGAAACAGCAAATCTCAGACCCTGCAATGCAATAAAGGCAGTCCTTGACGGTTGTTAAGTGAATCACTGCAGTTGTTATGTCAGTAACACGGTTAAGTGAATCTGGCTTGCTCGTTGACTTTGCTTGTCAGAAGACCTCAAAAGGTTTGAGATTTGCTTTTTCCCTTACTAATCCTAACCTGAAGTTTACACAAAAGGTCTTCTGGGACATTGCAACCGTCACAAATACATGCCAGTTGCCAAGCGTCCAAATTTCAATTACGTGCCCATACGAACACTGCAATAGTCGTTAAGTGGGGAAAATGGTCATAAGTCACTTTTTCCAGTGCCATGGCAATTTTGAATGGTTACTAAACGAATGGTTGTAATTACAACCGCAACTGGACCAAAATTTCCATCATTAAGGTGGTTATTAAGTGGGTCCTGCCCAATTCTGCCACCTTTTTTTGTCATGGTTTTTGTCACTGCAGTTCTTAAATGACTCATATGGACATTAAGTGAATCTGGCTTTTCTTCTTTGACGTTGCTTGGTTGGAAGCCGGCTGGGAAGGTCCCAAATGGAGATCGTGTGACCCCCCAGAACTCTGCAACTGTCACAAATACGTGTCAGTTGCTGAGCATCTGAATTTTGATCATGTCAGGATCAGGATGCTACAATGATCGTGTGAGGACCAATTCTAAATCATTTTGTTCAATGCCCTTGAACAGTCCATAAACAAATGGTTGTAAGTCGAGAAATACCTCTAACAGATGTTGGGAGACAGATCTCTTAAATTCAGTTGCTAACTTATCAGCGGCCCGGTTGGGAAACATGGAAAAACGTCCAACCTTCCAAAATTTTATATATTTCATAAATGATGAAACTACAGCCAACATGGAGGTTTAGACAGGAAATTTTTCCAGGCTCTGCCCCAATTAAAACTGGGACTTTGGAACTGCCAATTATGGCCTAGCCTTAATAAACTGCAGGAACACCGCCATCTTAATTGGGATAATGAGCAGTCCAGCAACAGGGATTCTCATGATGTAAAGCTGGGTGCCTCGGGTTAAACCTGGGCTAAGATTATATTTCTGGGGCTGCACGTCTTATTTGAACCCAGCCTGCTTGAGCAGCTGAAAGTACAACCTACCGGGTAACATCCTTGCGGGGTGAAGTGGTTACACCACACCTTAAAGAAATTGGTGGCATCAAATTGATTAATAAATCCAGGGTGAAATTGAGTTGGCCTTTTCTCCTCTATTTCGGAGGAGGAAAATTTGATTTCTCCCCTTGGGAAGAGGGTAGAAAGGGGGTTCCTCCTCCTTTGAAGAAGAGGAGCTGGAGAAACATCTGTTGGCCCCAGAGGCTGGCCTTTGAAGATTTTCCCCACCCCACCCCCCAAAAAAAATTGGGAAAAGAAAAGAGAATATTTGTAGCTCAGGGTTGGAATGAGGGGTCCGGGGTGCTCCCTGAGCCTGCTTGTTTTCTTGCAGACGTTTCATGACCCAAGTTGACTACTTTGGGTGAGGAGACGTCTGCAAGAAAACAAGCAAGCTTAGAGAGCCCCCCCGCCCCGGACAACCCCCCTCCCCAAACTGGGCAAAAGACAACGGCCCATCTTGCCAAGGCGAACCTGGGGGTTTTCCTGCAGGCTGCCCCTCCAAAGCATCATACATCTGCAAGCTCCGACTCGTGTCGATCGGTTTCCGACCTTCAGTAAAGTCAGGCACCCTTCCCAGGCAGCCTCGCCAGCCATGACCAGGTCAGACGCGGGTCAGGCACGGGGCTGGCTTTTTGTTCCCCCTTCCTGGCCGAGCCAAAAGCCAGGGCGCAGCCAGGGCGCAACGCCGCCCGGGAGACCAGGCGCCAGCGAGCCGGCCGCAGCAGCAGCAGCAGCTCGGCGCCTGGCCGGGGAGGATGGGAGTTGCGATCCAAAAGGAGAGGCTGGTGGGGAGGGGGAGGGAGGGCAGGACCGGGCTGGGTGGAAAGGAGTCGGGGGGGGGGTGGAGTCCCGGCCCGCGGGGACTCCAAGCCCCATCGTCCCCTTCCCCCCGGGCGGCCTGCAGCTCACCCGAAATCGTCGTCCATGGACTTGAAGTAGAACTTGTAGTTGGGCCGGTTGAGCAGCGCCTTGAAGTCGCCCAGCGTGACCCGCTCGGCCGGCAGCGGCAGCTTCACCAGGTACGGCGTCTCCTGGTCGTCCAGGTGGTAGATGATCTTGGTCTCCGCCGCCGCCATGGCCGACGCCAGACCCGGGCAGACCCGGCCGCTCCCGCCCAGCCAGCCAGCCAGGCCCGCCTCGCCGCGCCGCACCGCCCGGCCTCGTCCCTTGTTCTCGGACCGGGTGCCAGCGCCGCCCGCCCGCCCTCCCTCCCGGCTCAGCGCGCAAGCTCCGGCCGCTCCTCCTCCTCCGCCGCCGCCGCCGCCGCCGGCTCCTCCCCTGCGCGAGGCGGCCGCGCCCGGGACCCCCCGCCGCTCCGGGGAGGCTGCGGAGCCCTGGCGGGAGGAGGAGGCGGCGGCGCCCGGAGAGGCCTTTGGGGAAGGGGGGGGAGGGGAAGGGGGGTCCCTCGGGCAGGCCCCAAGCCCCGCCCTTTGCCGGAGGCTGGGAGGGGGAGGGGCGGCTGGACCCCCTTTCAAAGCCGGCCTGGGGGTCGCCGGTCCCGGTTTGACCTCCCCCGCCCCTCCCCCCGGTGGGCCAAAACGTGTTTCCTTTGGTCGCTGAGTTTGGTGGAAGAATCGCCAATCCGGTGCTCGTCTCTTTTTCTCTCTCTTTCATTCTCTCTCCCTCCCCCATCCCTCTCTCTCCCTCTCTTTCTCTCTCTCCCCCCATCCCTCCCTCCCTCTCTCCCTCCCTTTCTTTCTCTCGCTCTCCCCCATCCCTCCCTCCCTCTCCCTCTTTCTCTCTCTCTCCCCCCATCCCTCTCTCTTTCATTCTCCCTCCCCCATCCCTCTCTCCCTCTCTTTCTTTCTCTCGCTCTTCCCCATCCCTCCCTCCCTCTCCCTCTTTCTCTCCCCCATCCCTCCCTCTCTTTCTTTCATTCTCTCTCCCTCCCCCATCCCTCCCTCTCTCCCTCTTTCTCTCCCCCCATCCCTCCCTCCCTCTCTCTCCCTCTTTCTCTCTCTCCCCCATCCCTCCCTCTTTCTTTCATTCTCTCTCCCTCCCCCATCCCTCCCTCCCTCTTTCTCTCTCCCCCATCCCTCCCTTCCTCTCCCTCTCTTTCTTTCTCTCTCCCTCCCCATCCCTCTCTCCCTTTCTTTCTCTCTCCCCCCTCCCTCCCTCTCTCCCTCTTTCTTTCTCTCTCCCCCATCCCTCCCTCTCTCTTTCCCTTTCTTTCTCTCCCCCATCCATCCATCCCTCCCTCTCTCTCCCTTTCTCTCTCTCCCCCATCCCTCTCTCCTTCATTCTCTCTCCTTCCCCCCATCCCTCCCTCTCTCTCTCCCTCTTTCTCTCTCTCCCCCATCCCTCTTTCTTTCATTCTCTCCCTCCCCTATCCCTCTCCCTCTTTCTTTCTCTCTCCCCCATCCCTCCCTTCCTCTCTCTCCCTTTCTCCCTCCCCCATCCCTCCCTCTCTCTCTCCCTTTCTTTCTCTCTCCCCCATCCATCCATCCCTCTTTCTCTCGACCTTTCTTTCTCTCTCCCTGTCTCCCTCCCTTTCTCTCCCTTTTTTCTTTCCCTCTCCCTTCTTTCTCTACCTTTCTCCCTCCTTCTCTTTTTTCTTTCTTTTCCTTCCTCTCCCTTCTCTTTCTCTCTCTCTCTACCTCTCTCCCTTTCTCTTTCTCTCTTCCTTTCTTTCTCTTTTTCTCTTTTCCTCCCTCCCTTCTCTTTCTCTCTCTCCCTCTCTCCCCTTCTCTCCCTCTCCCTTTCTGTCTCCCTCTCTTTTTCTTTGTCTTTCCCTCCCTCTCCCACTATATCTCCCTCTCTCTCTCTCCCTTTCTCTCTCTCCCTCCCCCCTCAGACATGCAATCTCTTGCTTTCTTTTTCACTCACATTTTCTCGCAAATGTACACAGGCACAATATTTCTTGCTCTTTCTCACATTTTCTTTCTCACACAAATCTTCCTTGCTTTCTCACACACACAAATTTTTGCTCTTTTTTCTCTTACACACACATTTCTCCTCTCTCAAGCCTTCTCTTTTTCACTCACATTTTCTCTCACACACAAAAACATATTTTCTCTTTCTCAAACACATACATATTTTTTCTCTCTCTCATCTAGGTCATCCTTGCTTTTGGGGGGGGGGGATGTCAGGCCTCTTGCCATCCCTCATTGTCATCTAAGATCCCAACCACTAGAGTCTTTCCTGTTTGGGATCTGCTCTGGCCCACTAAACTAATCCCTTCAGTTGCCTTTTTTCGCACCTTTGCATTTCCAGCTTCCTCCAAGTCTCGTCCCCATCTGGGTGTTGATCTTCACACCCAGGCCTGGAGGTCCCTGAGATGTGGGGCAATGCCTCCCATCCATTTTGCGCTTGGCACAACTCTTGCAGTAATAACCTGATTCTTACGTTGCAGCAGAAGCCATGTTCTGGATTTTATACTATTATCTTTTTACTTTATATAGCTTTTATTTCTTTTATAACTAAGCTGCCCAGAGTTACCCTTAGGTAAGATGGGCAGCCTATAAATTTTACACATAAGTAAATGACCTCATTGGTTGAGATAATTGGCTCCATTCAGCTGTTCCTTGTAAAGCATAAGGTGGTTGGAAAATCACCACAACTATGCCACAAACCATGGTTTTATGGAAAGGGTGAACTAACCCTTGGTGGCTTCTATTGCATTCCTTCATGCTGACATTTCAGGCTCTATATCAGGGGTCTTCACACTTGGCCCTTTTATGACTTGTGGACTTCAACTCCCAGAATTCCTCAGCCAGCCTCCATTTTGTTAGATTTAAGACAGGGGTCTTCAAACTTGGCCCTTTTATGAATTGTGGACTTCAACTCCCAGAATTCCTCAACTATCCTCCATTTTGTTTGTTAGATTTAAGACAGGGGTCTTCAAACTTGGCTCTTTTATGACTTGTGGACTTCAACTCCCAGAATTCCTCAGCCAGCTTCCATTTTGTTTTATGGCCCTTTTATGACTTGTGGACTTCAACTCCTGGAATTCCTCAGCCAGCATGAAGACCCCTGCTCTATATCATTGTGCCTTCTTTTCTAGTTAACTTGAAGGAACTTTAAAATGAACTTTTTTTTTTTTAGGTCCCCTTTCTATACTGAATTATCCTCGTGGGCTACCCTTGCTTGACAGGCCCAGCAGTTTTCTAATGATCTCTATAGCTGCTTTCCTACGTAAATTAATTCCTTTGCATTCTCTTTGAGGATGGGTCCAGACAGGCAGGCTGATCTCCAAGTGACTTAGCTAATCCCCCACTGAAAACAGTTTGTTTTTTTTGCATAAGAATCATAATTCTGCTTTTCAAGTCATGGTCCAAGCAAGGCATCTCTGTAGGAAGCACAAAGTTGCAGGATCCAATCTGGATCTGTCACCGGGACCAGCGGTTTTGACTTCCGAGCTTTTGGACTCTGGCTAAAACTCATTTTTAGGGAACTTTCTCTAGCAGAGTGTGCTCTGTTCTCTGTGCGATATTTATAGTGCCTGTTGTATGTGGCTTTTTAAATGTGGATTGGGGTGTGTTGATGGCTGGCTTTTAAGTCATTGGCTGTCATTTGTGCTGCCCAGCCCTGGCCTTCTAAGTACTTGATAGGTTGGTGGCAAATCAGCACTCCTGGGCTGTTTCCAAGGCTTTGACCGCTTCCCTGGCTGTTTTTGTGCCTGCTCGTCCGAAAATCCTAGTAGCTGCAAAGTGGATTGTGTGCCCTTGTTCAGGCACTACAAATACCACAGCAGACAGTCTGCTAGAGAGAAGTTCCCTAAAGAGGGACCCCAGCACAAGTCCAAAAGCTTCAGAGACAAAATCCCCAGTCCCAGTGACCGACCCAGATTGGATCCTGCAACATTATCCTGCAATACGTAGATTCGACTTCATTCATGAAACACAAAGTAGGATGTTGAGAAGTGTTATCCTGGCAAAGATAATAGGAAAGAGAAGAAGATGGCCAGCAGCAATGGTGATAGATGCCCTGTAGGGAGATCTGAATGCTAAACTTGGGGAGAGATCACCATTAAATTTATGTGGCCGCTAAGAGGTAACATCTACTTGATGGCACTTAATCAGTCTCATTCATGTGCTCCTTCATATTGTATAGAACATAGAACAACAGAGTTGGAAGGGACCTTGGAAGTCATCTAGTCCACCCCCCTTTTTGAGCAGGAGAGTCTATACCAGGGGTAGGCCACCTTGGCTCTTTTATGACTCATGGACTTCAACTCCCAGAATTCCTGAGCCAGCCATGCTGAGGGGAAAGGGAGAGGTTTCCAAACTGAGCCAGGCTGGCTCAGGAATTCTGGGAGTTGAAGTCCACGAGTCACGAAGGGGCCATAGTTCCCCCATGCTGGCTCAGGAATTCTGGGAGTTGAAGTCCGCAAGTCATGAAGGGGCCACAGTTCCCCCACGCTGGCTGAGGAATTCTGGGAGTTGAAGTCCACGAGTCATAAAAGAGCCAAGATTGCCTACCTCTGGCCTAAGCCTAGGCCACTTTATGACTCGTGGACTTCAACTCCCAGAATTCCTGAGCCAACATGGCTCAGCTTGGAAACTCTCCCTTTCCCCTCAGCATGGCTGGCTGAGGAATTCTGGGAGTTGAAGTCCACGAGTCATAAAAGAGCCAAGGTTGCCTACCCCTGCCCTATACCATTTCAGACAAATGGCTGTCTCTCAACTTTTCAACTTTGCATTCTATTTATTAACATAACTCCATGGAAAATAATATTTTGCTTCAATTGAAACATTTCATAATGAGTTATCAGTCACCCTGTTTTAAGGGTTTGGGGATAGAAAATAAGATGGGCAGTGCCCTAATTTATTTTCAATTAAGCAAAGGTTTAAACTTCACTCTCCTCCATCCTAACCCAGTACTCCAATAATTGCGACTCTATCATGCTTTTCTGTTGTTTTAGCGCACAATACTTACTCAATCTTTAAGGCATGCTTTGTATATTGTTTTGCAGTTCAGTCCACATGACCAGTTTGCATTGCAACGCTGCCAATTTTTTTCCCTCTGTAAGATTTCAAAGTTTCTAGGATGCCGATTTATAAACAGCATAACCACAGCAAGTTATTCAACACGAAGCAAAACAAAAAAACAAAAAAAACAAATGGATTGCCCAGAAGCAACACACAACAAAACCTCAGCTGAAATAGAACAGACTAAAGACAAACAAAATAAATTATACTGAAGTGAACAACAATGAAGAGAAGTCTTATAGTAAACAGTTCAGCCACATTCCTTACATTGTCCAAGTTTTCAAGCAGAAAAAATTCTTGTGAAGTTAACAGGTGGGGATAAGTGTGTGTGTTTGTGTATGCGGGCGTTTGTGTATACATGTGCACATTCAAGCTGGGCTCCAAAATTCCAGACGTCTAATGGAAGACAGCAAAAAATGAGGTACTACTCCCTTACCATCCAGATTTAGGGAGTCCCAATCTAGCAGCAAGAGATAATACAGTTCACCAGTGACTGTTCAAAGTTACAACGCCACTGGAAAAGTGACTTATGACCATTTTTCACACAACCGTTGCAGCATCCCCAAAATCATGCGATCAAAATTCAGAGGCTTCGCAACTGACTCGTATTTATGATGGTTGCTGTGTCTCCAAGTCACGTGATCCCCCTTTGGCAACCTTCTGCCAAGCAAAGTCAACGGGGGGGGGAGGCAGATTCATTTTATATCCATGTTACTCATTTAACAACTGCAGTGATTCACTTAACAAACTAAGCAAGGAGAGAAGCAACCTAGAACTAAGGAGAAACTTCCTGACAGTGAGAACAATTAACCAGTGGAACCACCTGCCTCCAGAAGTGGTGAATGTTTCAACACTGGAAGTTTTTAAGAAGAGACTGGACAGCCATTTGTCCTAAATTGTATAGGGTTTCCTGCCTGAGCAGGGGGTTGGACTAGAAGACCTCCAAGGTCCCTTCCAACTTTATTATTATTACTTATTATTATTGTTGTTATTACTTATTATTATTATATTATTATATTCCATACAGTCATCTGGTCATTAGTACTCTCCCTGAGGGTTGTTGAGGTCACTTGGAGATTTATCTGTACCCTCAAGGTCACACGAATAGTGCAATGGGTTGTTGCATAGATGAGCGTCCAAGTGGCCTCAACGATTCTCAGAGGGAGTGCAAACGACCAGATGACTGCAACTAATATAAACCCTTCCATCCTCCACCATTCAGTCAGAACTAAAGAACCCTCTCGGATGAGAAGCGAAACGTCTTCAAGGAAAAAACAAGACCGCTTGTCTTTTGAAAAAGCATCTTTTGAGACAATCTTTGGACAGGGAAGCAATCATGCAGAGTCCCTATGTAAAGCCACAAAATGCCCAAATGTTAGGCTGATGTCTTTTTCTTTTTTTTAATTGAACATCTTACAAAAACAAAATCACAGGATAAACTCCAAGATAACTATAGAGAAGGAGAATGCCCTGTGCACCACTTTGGGTAGATAAATGAATCACCCGGCTGTCAATTCCCATTTAAAAGGAAATCCTAGAAAATAAAAGGTTAGAGAGGACAGTGGGTTTTGTTGCACATTTTAAAAGCAAAAATAATCAGGCGATTTCTGCAGAAATGGAATGTCGTAGATATGATGGGTGGCGTGTCTGTATTTCTGCAAAGCAAAGCTCCCGAATAGAAAGAAAAATTATGCGTTGCACAAGGAAACTACAGTCACACATCAGGAACTCCTTAAATAAGACTTTCTTAATGTCCCAGGATATACAATCAGAGCCCGGTAAATTACAGGCCCTTCTGAATAAAGGATAACTTTGGTTATAAGCACATGGATTCAGCTAAAAACAATCCCCAGAAGGCTAGGATCCCTTCAGTAAAATCGGAATTTTTTAACAAGACTCAGAATAACAGCGTTGGAAGGGACCGTGGAGGTTTTCTAGTAAAACCCTCTGCTCAGGCAAAAAACAAAACCCTGTATCCTTTCAGACAAATGGCTCTCCAATCTCTTCTTAAAAACCTCCAGTGTTGGAGCACCCATAACTTCTGGAGGCAAGAGCCAAACACACTCTAGGATTCTGAGGCAAGCCACCAAAACATGTAAGATAGCAAAAATGCAAATCGGTGCAGTTCCCCTGCAACAGCATGGCTTGAAGGCAAGATACAGCCACAAGGAGGACCTTTGCATAAATCCATATTTTTTATCAATTAAAACCCCATTTGTGGATTGGAAAGCCCCGCTTGTCCCTTAGCCATCTCCTGTTTGGATCCTTGCAATGTGCTTTACATGGGGCTGCCCTTGAACACTACCCAAAAGTTGCAGTTGATTCATAATTCAGCTGCAGTTACGGGCACACCATTTGTTCACGTAACGCTAGGATTTTGCAAATTGCACTAGCTCCATATAGGCTTCTAGGTATAATTTTTACCTATATAAGTACTCCTCAATTTATGACCGGTCACTTACTGCAGAGGCCCTGAACCTTTTGGGCACCAGGGACCAGTTCTGTGGAGGTTTTTCCACGGACCGGAGGGTGCATGGTTTTGTGTGCTACCTGCATCTCATGGATAGGGCTTTGCTTGTGACATGCTGCGGGTACCGGTCCATGGACCGGAGGTTGGGGACCCCGACTTAGTGACCATTTGAAGGATGCTGAAAGTGGGACTTACGACCCAGATTTGAAGCTCCAAGGTCTCTTCCCCACCCCACCCCGGTCAAGTGACCTCATTTTGGGTGACCAGCAACCAGTCCACATTTACGACTCTTTGCAGCATCCGCAGTCAGGTGATCATGATTTATGGCTTTTTTGCCATAAACCAGCATTTCCTGTATTTCTGCCCCAAACCACCCCTTAGCGCAGAGGTTCCCAACCTTTTGGGCACCAGGGACCGGTTCCGTGGAGTTTTCCCGCAGACCGGAGGGTGCGTGATTTGGGTGCTGCCTGCATCTCGCGGATGAGGCTTTGCTTGTTTGTGCGGACCCGTTGCTGGCATGCCACAGCCTGGTGCTGGTCCACAGACCAGGGATTGGGGACCTCTGCCTTAGCACAACAGCCCCAACCTTTTGGGCACCAGGGACTGGTTCCATGGAGGTTTTTCCGCGGATTGGTTTTATGTGCTGCCTGCATCCTGCTTTGCTTGTTTGTGCGGACCGGTTTCTGGCATGCTGCATCCCGTTGCTGGTCCTATGGACCAGGGGTTGGGGACTCCTGCCTTAGTGAACAATGGATTCACTTAACAACGGCAGCATTTGCTTAACAGTTGCAGTATTCGCTATATGACCCATCATAAAAACAGGTTGTAAAATCAGGTGTCACATAGTGACCCGCTTTATGACTGTGTCATGACTGATGACCAAAATTGTGGGCTCAGTTACGGTTGTAGGTTGAGGACTATATCTGCGTGAGATAGATTAATAAGAGTTTTGGTGAAAATAATTCTTATGTTCATTTCCAAGATCGGCTTCAAGAAACATAATGCGTTCTCTGTGCTCGGACATCACAGGAAAGATGACACCGTCAGCATAATAAGAAGCAGAAGATGGAAGAGTCTAATCCAGGCAATCAGGATCGTGGACTGTGAAACGTGGCATGAATTATGGAACATATTCAGCATATTTAACACGTGTGAGAGAATATGAGATCTAAGAAATAAGAGATATTATGAAAATCAGTACTGGGAGGGGGGACAAAATTCAGGAAAAAAAGTGACCAAATGACCTTGTTTGATGCAGATTTTCAACATCTAGCACAGTCTCTCTCAAACATGGCAATTTGAAGAAGTGTGGACTTCCAACCCAGAATTCCCCATGCAGCTCGGCTGGCTGGTGAATTCTGGGAGTTGAAATCCACACTTTGCTTTGAAGAAGTTGAGAAACACTCATTTAGCAAGTAAAGACACGGGAAGGTATCTCAAGTCACAAATGTCAAAAAAACAAGGAAAACGCGATATATATATATATTTTCAAAGATCAGAAAAATAGGAAAATGTGCACCAATCAATATCGGAGAGGTGCCAAGTTCCCTCAAAGTGCTCCAGAACATGCAAATTTTACACTTTTAAGAAAAGGAGATGGAGGAAAGCATGCAAATTAGCAAATCATTGCATTAATTTTTCACACAAGCCATGTTGTGCTTACCCCCCTCCCCCCAAAAAGAGAGACAATGGAATCACACAAAGAGAAACACTAAAAAGCCAGGGCAGAAAAAAACAGAGGGATACTGGGAACAGATAATTAAAGAAACATGGGTAATAAGATAGCTCAAGTGTTTCTCAACCTTGGCAACTTTTAAGATATGTAGAATTCAACTCCCAGAACTCTGAAGTTGAAGCCTGCATATCTTAAAATTGCTAAGGGTGAGAAATGCTGAAATGGATAAAGTAAGATGGATAATGGAGAGAGCAAAAGCCTTCAAGGTGATTCCTCTTCAACTTCTTGATTGCATCAAGGCCTTCGAGTATGTAAATCGTGCCAAAATGTGGGATATAAAATGGAGTCCCAGAACATCTGGTTATGCTTCTGAGGAATCTTTACAAGGAAAAACGAACTACTATTAAGATCCGAGTTTGGAGAAAGGAAGTGTTTAGAGTAAGGGAGAACGGACCGAATAGTAGTGTCTCCTTGTTTATTCTGTTCGGAGGATACAAGTAGTCCTCGACTTACGACAATTCGGCCCACAATTTCCGTTGCTAAGCGAGACATGTGTTAAGTGCATTTTTGCCCCGCTTTACGACCTTCCTTCCTTGCCCCATTTGTTAAGTGAATCGGTGCAGCTGTTAAGCGAGTCACACAGTTGCTAAGTGAATCCGGCTTCCCCGTTGACTCTGCTTGTCAGGAAGTCACAAAAGGGGATCACGTGACCCAGGGTGGACGCTGCGACCGTCATAAAATAGGAGCCAGTTGCCAAGCCTCTGGACTTTGATCGTGTGACCGCGGGGATGGTCCTAAGTGTGAAAGACAATCGTAGGTCACTTTTTTCCAGTGCCATCGTCACGTCGAATGATCCCTAAACTAATTGTCGTAAGTCGAGGACTCCCTGTATTGGAGAAGTAAACATTCATCTCACAGGAAGTCAGTAACAAACTTAAGACAAGATCTTGAAGGATACTTCTGTCGCAACAGGGATCTAAAAAGATAAAGCAAAGGTTTGGCCAGTGGCTGTGGAAAAAGTAAATGTTTCACTTGTCCAGTTTTGTCCAGCTCTAGAGAATGGTGCTCATCTCCGTGACTTACCTGAGGGAGACAGGATTGTCCAAAAACATTTTCACAGCCGTATGGCCAGCATGACTATATTCCGAGGCACACAGAACGCTGATGCTGAGCTTGTCGGCTGGAAAGCTGACAACCCCGGTTTGAGACCCAAACTCTGCGCGACAGGATAAGCTCCTGTTACTTCCCTCAGCTCCAGGTCACTTAGCAGTTCAAAAGCATGCAAATGCAAATAGATAAACAGATACCACTTCAGTGGCTGTGGACCACAGAGACGAACTTAATTCTGAACTTGATCACAGCAGCTAGACTGCTGGTGGGACAATACTGGAAGAAGCCAGAAATTCCACCTATTGAAGATTGGACTTTGAAAGTAATACATTTGGCAGAAATGGCGAAAATGTCGGCATATTTGAAGGATCGCTCAAATGAACAATACATGATAGACTGGAAACAGTGGATAGACTATATACAAGAGAAACACCAATCAAATAAAATGTATCTGGCGTATAGTTGAGGCTCGACGTGAGGAGTGAAGAATGTTTACCAAATCTGACGTTTACAAAGACTAATACTTACTGTTATATTTTATGATCTATGATGATTGCTTCTTAATATGATATTATGATTAATGTTGATTGCTTTAATAAAATTTAAAAAAAAAAAGTTGGATGTTTGAAGTTGAATTGTAGATTTTGAAACCCAGGTAGGCCTCAACATGACTGTGATGGAGTCTGCCCATTACAGTTGTAAAGGCGTTTAACGGTTGTAAAGCATGAGCAACCTGATTTTACGAGTTTTGCAGCAGTTATTAAAACAAATGCTGTGGTCATTAAGCGGATCCGTGGTTCGTAAAGGGCTCCTTGCCAAAAACTGGACACTGGCAAAACCGTTAGAAAACATGATCACGTGACCGCAGGACGTTGCAAATGCCTAGCAAAGTGGCCCTGTTACTGGGCATCCAGAGTTCGGTCGGATGACTGCAAAGGGGGCCTGACCGTCGGAACTTTGAACATTAGGTCATAAGTTCCATCGTAACTTTGAGTAACTGCTAAGCAAGCAGTTGTAAGTGAGGGACTACCTGTACTTAGTAGAACCACTTTTAATGCAAGTTTTACAAGGACTGCAAATAGTATCAATCAATCAGTCCTCATGGCTTGGGCCCAGATTATCTGAGGGACTGTGTCTTGCCGGTCACATCCATCCGACCCACTAGAGCAGGGAGGCAAGGAATGTTGCTGGTCCCGTCCCCTAAGAGAGGTACATCTGACAGGACCCAGACAAAGGGCCTTCTCTGTGGTGGCTCCCTCCCTTTGGAATGTCATCCCTTCAGAAATTAGACTGGCCTCCACTTTGACACTCTTTCATAAGGCCCTGAACACCTGGCTTTGCCAAGGGGCCTGGGGAACCCAGAGTGGGATGGAGCCCACCAAAGGGCTTATTTGACTTGTGTTGTCGCCGGGGGAGGGGGTTATTGTCTTTTTATTTGTACTGTGGTTTTTTTTTAAATTTTAATTTTTTATATTTCTTTCTATACTGTGTTTTTATTGTTTGTCAGCCATCTAGAGTCGCTGTGAGCTAATAGGCAGCTATATAAATTTTCTAAATAAATAATATAAAATAATAAAATATAATAAAATATTAAAAAATAAAATAAAAAATAAAAAGCCGGAGACCGTGAGTTTTAGTTCCACCACAGCCGTGATTGTCAGCTGGATGATTTGGGGCCAGCCCCTCTCTCTCAGCCCAACTCACCTCACAATGTTGTTGCTGTGAGGAAAATAAGAGGAAGGAAGGTGCGTTGAATATGTTCACCACCTTGAATTATTTGGAAAAATGATTCAGGTAGGGGGGGCGCAAAATAAATAAGTAAAACAAGTTAAGTAAATAACAAAGAGTTCAAGCAAGGCGGAACACAAGAACGATAAGAACCACAACAAGGCTTTACACGTATACAAACCAGCAAAATGGCCGAAGGATTTTTAAGCCTGATTCGCTGCCGAGCTGCTTCTAGCACCGTCTGTGATGTGAACCCTTTTCGTATTCCAATATACTGCAGAACAGACAAGTCATTCTTTGCATCAGACGGGTTTAATGACTCCCTGAATTGAATATTAGCAGGGACGGGGTGGGGGGAGCGGGGGGGGGGGGGAAGAGCACTTCTTTCCCAGCATTTACAAGGTGGATTTGAGAACAATGGTAAAACACCCGTTAGTATTCAAATTCTTCCTCCCCACCACCCAAAAAAACCAGGAAATGTTTCCCAGACATATGTCACTCCACGAGACAACTGAGGGATTGCTATTCGCTTTTTCTCTCCTTTCTAGAAAAAAAAAATGGTGGCCAAATAAAAGAGACAGCTCTAGCAATTCCAGAGGTAAAAAAAATATATATATGTTGGCTTCAAGAGGTTTCTGAAGTACAACCCGGTCAGTAAAATCCACTATGGCCAATGGTTAAGGTCTGAAGGGCTGCAGGTTGGTCAGCAACAATCCAGAAGTTCTTGACTTCTGGAATCGTCTTATCATCAGGAGCATCCCAGATGCTGAACTGTGACCAAGAAAGAGGCTGGAAAAACCCCACCAGCAACGACAGTGGACCAAAAAGGGACAGATTAGAGCAGGGGTTTCCAAACTTGGCCACTGGAAGGCTTGTGGACTTCAAATCCCAGAATTCCTCAGCCAGCCCATAACCCTTTTATCTGGCAAGCCTCAAGCCACCA
Organism: Bothrops alternatus; assembly: GCA_034064705.1. Lineage (NCBI taxonomy): Eukaryota > Metazoa > Chordata > Lepidosauria > Squamata > Viperidae > Bothrops > Bothrops alternatus. The sequence continues at coordinate 2,683,433 of JARGCV010000286.1, forward strand.
GTGTCCCAACCAACATTATTAACAGGAGACATTCTCTGGTGGCTTGAAAGCCGTCAGAAGGAGCAGGACCCTAAGTGACGTGTCTGCGACAGGCCTAGCTTGGATCTATGTGGAGTCAGTATATGGCCAAAGCAGAACCCCAAAAGTGCGCCCCAAACACGTTATTTGTCAGAGGCCAAAGGGAACCGACTCCAAGCAGCTTCAGGAGAAACAAACAAACAAACCCTTTTCCCTCAAAAAAACAAGATGGGAGCCACGTTACTCAGCTCTGAAGGACCTGACTTTTTTCAGCAAGACTGACGCACAACACAACACCAACGCTAAGAGGCCTAAGAACGCTTAATCCATTACAGAGATTTCTCTTTATCGACAAATGCTTTGTGAGGTAGGTGAGCATTTTCCCGTTTTACGCAAAGAGAAGAAGGGGGGAAAAAAGGGCTCCGTGATTTGGGATGACACCCCATTTGTACATGAGGGTGTAGAACTAACCCCGACTTCGAAAAGATTTTCCTTTCAGGAAAGTTCTTTTCTCCGGGGTTAATTTCTCTAGTTTAGGGTTAGGGTTAAAGGACAATTTGGCTAATGTCAGTAGCATCTTCTCTGTCCTGGCTTATCCTACTAGCCTATCTTGGTCTGTCTCTTCTGCATTTCCAGCTGATTCTCGGACTCAACGGACCATTTCCCACGGACACAAGCAAATGCAGGAAGTTCAAGAGATCTTTTTTTGAAGAACAACTCAAAAATGGTTGGAATCCTAACTGTTAAGGTTGACTCGGGAGTTGCACTGCTTACCTGGCCATTAGTAGATATCCCCACCCTCGTGTGCACACACACACACACACACACCGGTGGAAAGACTTTAAATAGTATACAGGTCTCTGGTTTATCCAGCCATGGTTTCCTTCCGTCTCACCCGTGGTCTCTGCCAGGAACATTAAATATACAACGAAATAAGCCACAGGATTGTCAGCCAGCCGAGAGTTCGAATCCCACATGCATGGGGCCATGCACACGGTTATGTCCTTGCTCTTCTGCCACCTCCTTCGGCCAAGGTGGATGCTTGGGGCCTCCCTTCTTCTGAGAAAGAGAGCGAGGCTCGTCTTTCTTTCTGACGGAGGCCGGCAGGTCAGTTCTGCTCCCCTTCGGACGACTCTTCCTCAGCTTCCTGAAGCCACTGGATGAACTTCTGAAGCTGCAAAAGAGGACCAGCATGAGTGACTATGAGTGGGCATTCTGGCCCAGAATGCGGCCGCGCGGGTAGTGACCGGAGCATCATGGCGCTCCCACGTAACACCGCTCCTGCGCGAGCTGCACTGGCTGCCGGTGGCCTCCCGGGTGCGTTTCAAGGTGTTAGTGACCATCTTTAAAGCGCTCCATGGCATCGGACCCGGATATCTACAAGACCGCCTTCTGCCAGCAAATACCTCCCGCCGTCCGGTACGCTCCCACAGAGTGGGTCTCCTCAGGGTGCCGTGGGCCAGACAATGTCGGCTGGCGACCCCCAGGGGGAGGGCCTTCTTTGTGGGAGCTCCAACACTTTGGAACGAGCTCCCGCCCGAACTCCGTACGATGACGGAATTGCGCTCCTTCCGTCGAGAATTAAAAACATATCTTTTTCGACAAGCCGGCCTGGGATAGTAGCTCCGGTACCAACAAGGCCATAATTGTTTTTAGGGGATTGTTGCTTTTAAGAAAATGTATTGGGTTTTTAATGATTCTGGGCCAAATTGTTTAATCTATTTTTAATTCATTTTACTTTTTGTATGTTGATGTTTTTAATTGGGCTGTACACCGCCCCGAGTCCTTCGGGAGGGGGGTGGTATAGAAATTGCAAAAATAAATAAATAAATAAAATAAAACGTGCAGTGATGGGGATTCCTGGGAAGAACCCTCTGAAACTTCTTGGCAATAAACAGGTGGAAGAAGGGGGGAAAACTGGCGGATTTGACCATAAAAATTCTTTTCGTAGGTTGCTGTGCTTCGGATATTAGATTTCAACTACAGGTGGTCCTTGACTTACAGCCATTCGCTTAGTGACCGCTCAGTTACAACGGGAAAAAAATGTTTATGTCAGTTACGCTGAAAAAAGTGTTTAGGACCATTTTTCACCCTTATGACCGTTTGCAGCACCCCCACGGTCACGTGATCCACATCCAGACGCTTGGCAACTGGTTCGTATTGATGACCGTTGCAGTGTCCCGGGGTTATGTGATCCCCTTTTGCGACCCTTTTGACACGCAAAGTCAGTGGGGAAGACAGAATCACTTCACAACTGTGTTGCTAACGGCAGTGATTCACTTAACCACGGTGGCAAGAAAAGTCAAGTGAGGCAAAACTCACTTAACAAATCTCTCACTTAGGAACATAAATTTTGGGCTCAATTGTGGTCGTAAGTCGAGGACTATCAGTATAAGAACGTGGCCCATGCGGCTCCTGGATTTTGCATTATTGTGCTAGGCCAGGGGTAAGAAACCTTGGCTCTTTTATGACTCGTGGACTTCAACTCCCAGAATTCCTGAGCCAGCCATGCTGAGGGGAAAGGGAGAGGTTTTCAAGCTGAGCCAGGCTGGCTCAGGAATTCTGGGAGTTGAAGTCCATGAGTCATGAAGTGGCCTAGGCCTAGGCCAGGGGTAGGCCACCTTGACTCTTTTTATGATTTGTGGACTTCAACTCCCAGAATTCCTGAGCCAGCATGGCTCAGCTTGGAAACCTCTCCCTTTCCCCTCAGCATGGCTGGCTCAGGAATTCTGGGAGTTGAAGTCCACCAGTCATAAAAGAGCCAAGGTTACCTACCCCTGTGCTAGGTCATGAGTTGTTTCACTATAATTTACTGAGACCACTATTGGCTGGTTTTGCCTTATGATGATCAATAAGGCTGACATATGGTGCTAAGGGCGTGAATTTAACCAGAGTTTGTTAAATCAGAGCAAGCCCCAAACAAAAAAAAATATGGCTTAATGTTAACAGGTTTACCAAATTGCAAACTGTTCCTTTGTCAAGTACTGTACTCTTCACACTTTCCAGAAATCTGGATAAAAGATCTTTCCCTCATGCTTAGAATACTGCAACACCCTCTATGTGGGGCTGCCTTCGAAGACTATTCAGAAGCTGCCGATGGGACAAACTGAGGTGATCTGGGTACTAGCGGTTTAAGCGTCTCAAATGCAGAATTGATGCTGGGTCTAATTCAGGGGTAGGCAACCTTGGCTCTTTTATGACTCGTGGACTTCAACTCCCAGAATTCCTGAGCCAGCCATGCTGAGGGGAAAGGGAGAGGTTTCCAAGCTGAGCTATGCTGGCTCAGGAATTCTGGGAGTTGAAGTCCACCAGTCATGAAGGGGCCACAGTTCCCCCATGCTGGCTCAGAAATTCTGGGAGCTGAAGTCCATGAGTCATGAAGGGCCCATAGTTCCCCCATGTTGGCTCAGGAATTCTGGGAGTTGAAGTCCAGGTATGGTGGCAGGGGGATTCTGGGAGTTAAAGTCCACACAGGCTGGCTGGGGGTCAAAGTCCATGCATGCTGGCTGGGGTACTCTGGGAGCTATGCTGGCTGAGGAATTCTGGGAATTGAAGTCCACACATCTTCAAGCTGCCAAGATTGAGAAACACGTGGCCTAGGCCAGGGGTGGGCAACCTTGGTTCTTTTATGACTCGTGGACTTCAACTCCCAGAATTCCTGAGCCAGCCAAGCTGAGGGGAAAGGGAGAGGTTTCCAAGCTGAGCCAGGCTGCCTCAGGGATTCTGGGAGTTGAAGTCCATGAGTCATAAAAGAACCAAGGTTGCCTGCTCCTGGTCTAATTGAAACTACTGGTTTTAAAGCCCTGCCTGCCACTGTTCTGGGACATTTTAGGGAATCATCTGTCCTGGTTGGTGATGAAGAAACCCAGGTGACTATTTCTGAGGTGGCCCTGACACTCTGCACCTGCTTGCCATTGAGGTGTTATCTATTTTCCTAGGGGTTTTGATTTTCTGTAAGGCAGTAAGCACAATTTTGTTTAATGGGAGTTTTTGGATGTCCAAAAACATGGATGTCCATGTGCCGCCTCTATGTTGGTTGAGGCAGGCAGGATTCCCTTGAGTACCATTTGTTGGGGGTCAAGGGAAAGGGAGGGTTTTGCCTTCACTTTCTGCTCAAGATCCCCATGTACAATTGGTGGGCCACTGTGTGATACAGAATGCTGGACTCGATGGGCTTTGGCCTGATTCAGCATGGCTCTTCTTATGTTCTTATGTTCTTAAGCTCAAGAGGTGATAATTGGGTGTGCTTTTGTTTGGATTTTATGCCGTTATGCATTCTGTTTGTGGCCGTTTTTTAATGTAAGTTGTTCTAACTGTTCTGTTTTAATGTTTATAAACTACCTGGCATCTTGGCTTGAAGTATGAATACGTGTGATGGATGGATATGGCTCACAACACCCTGATCCTCACCACGGATGGTAACTCACCCGCTGGTTTTTACGAAGCTGTCTGCCTTTATCTGAGGTGTCCCGTTCAGAAAACCAGGCCAGAATCATCTCTTCTTCTAAGATTTCCAGTTGATAGAACATCATCAGGACCTGCAAAGACCACAGGAGAAGCTGGGTTTGCATGAGGGGCTATGCATGGTCAGGAATGGAGGCAAGTAAAGAGTAAAGAGCCGTACGGAAAAGAAAAGCGTAGAATTAAGACTTTCTTGATTTTTCTTGAAGGCATTTCACTTCTCCTCCAAGAAGCTCCTTCAGTTCTAACTTTCTCTGCAAGAAAATTCAAGAAAACCCGGTTGCCTTTTCGAAAGCAGCTTTGGGACAATCCTGACATGGATGACTGAGAACTTCCACAGATACAGAAAAAGAAACTCCACACAAACAACTTTTAATATTTAACCATTGATGGAACTTACGAGTTGTTTAAAAAAAAAACCCACAAAGGCTAATGAGAAGAACAATACCAAAAACTGTGTATGTATAAGTTATGAAGACACAGACATCTTCCTTAGCTTCTATTCCTTATATGTATGTATGTATGCATGTATGTATGTATGTATGCACACACACATACAGGATATGGGAATATAGGATATCTATATATATTGATATATATCAATATACTGTGTTTCCCCCGAAAGCAAGGCCTACCCCAACAATAAGGCCTAGCTTGATTTTTGGGGGTGGGCCTAATATAAGCCCTATCCCAAAAAATAAGCCCTAGTTTTGGGGTGAGGCACACACCTAAAAACCAAGCTAGGGCGGGGGTGTGTAGAGCTGGCCCACCCGCCCTGCACCCGCTTGCCTTGCAGCCAGGCCCCTCCTCACCAGCCCACTTCTTCTTTTGAGCCTTTTCTGCAGCCAGGCCTGGATTTCTCAGTCACAGGCCTTTCCAGACGGCCTGTGCAGCCGAGAATTCACCTATGGACTCAATCCGTAGCTCGATTCTGCAAGACCTCTGCAGCCGAGGACCAAGCTATGGATTCAATCCATAGCTCGGTACTCGGCTACTTAGGCCTTCTGGAAAGGCCTGACTGCAAAATGCAGGCCCAAATACAGCTGCAGAACTTCGGTCCCAGAAGAAGTGGACCAGCTGGGTGGGGCTGTCGGTGCCGGAGGTGAGGTACGGCCTACCCCGAAAATAAAACCTGGTGCCTCTTTTGGAGGCAAAAAAAAAAAAGAAAGACCCGGTCTTATCTTCAGGAAAACACGGTGTGTGTATGTATGTGTATGTATGTATGTGTGCGCACACACACACACACACACACAATAAAGACAAACCAAACATGAACACCAGGTAAAATTCAAACTAGAAAAAATTTAATAATACTGGCTCCCTATAATGTGAAGGTGGCCCATAAACCTAGCCAGGCATTGCGTTCCAAGGTCATGCACCCCAAGGACCCACTCCCCAACATGGAGAAATCTGCAGTGGTGTATAAGATCGATTGTAAGAACTGCCACAGCAATATGTGGGAGAGACTTCTAAGAGGTTAAAAACTCGACTCCACGAGCATAAATTAGCTAATAAAAGGGGTAAGCAATATTCACAAGTTTGGACGCATATGGCTGAATTTGGCCATCAGTTTGATTTTGACAAGGTGCACATTCTGTCTGGTGATGCCACAAAGGGGGGCCGGCTGCTTAAGGAAGCCTGGCTCTCAGATGAAGACTCAATCAACATATTGATCTTTGCCCAGCGCACCAGACGTTTAGGACGTGGAGCAAGCATCGCCGTCCCACCCAACGAAGACAATTTAGCGGGGTGCCGTGTAATCGAGACAATGAGGCCATAGTAGGAACAATTATTCCTTGGCAGCCCCCGGATACTCTACTGGTGCCTGACCGGCAGCTGGTGAATTCTCCGCCCCCGGGGATAAGTGTGTGTCCCCGGAAAGCTAGAAAGGTACGGAGCAGTGAAGGAGCGGCGCCCAGTACGGCAGGGGATTCCCCGCGCTCCCCATTATGTCCCAAAGAAACACCACTCCTTGATAAGGAGAAGGGGACTGAGGCGTGCCGATGGCCCCCTGCGGTGGAGAATCTAGGTCGTCTGACGAACGGAGTGGACACCGCGCCGCTGAAATGCGGAGACGCCGGGGACGACGTTGAAAAGGACGCTGGGGGGAGGTCACCCAGACGCGGAGTTAGAGACCCTGCGACGACAGTTCATTTGCGCCCGGGAGAGGAGGGAGTTGCTCTATCGGCTCGTTTGATGCGCAGGCGTGAAGCCACGGACGGAAAATGTTTGCACTTGCATGCACAACATGATGAACCCCCTGCGGGAGGCAAATACGGACGTTCGGTGTTAAGTGAGGGTTGTGAGCGCCAATGGAAGTCATGGGGTGATGCCCATGATCGCATGGAGGCAGGGGGTGCTGGGGAAGGAGGGAAGGAGTTGAAGTCAGGGGAGATGATACGCACACAGGGGTTATTTGTGTGAAGGAGGAGAGGAGAGGAGAGGAGAGGAGAGGAGAGGAGAGGAGAGGAGAGGAGAGGAGAGGAGAGGAGAGGAGAGGAGAGGAGAGGAGAGGAGAGGAGAGGAGAGGAGAGGAGAGGAGAGGAGAGGAGGAGGTAACGAGGTCCAGGAGCCGGATGCAAACGTTGATTAACCTTATATAAGTGTCTCTCATTGACTAGCACTAAACCCTGACGATGTCGGTAGTTTTCCGACGAAAGCTTGGTTATTCATTAAATTTTTTCTAGTTTGAATTTTTCCTGGTGTTCATGTTTGGTTCGTCTTTATAGTATGGATATACCCAGGAATCGTGTTTTTACTGATATTATTGATATCCAAATAACCAAAGACCTACATACAAACACCCGCGAAAACCTCAAAAACATATATATATATTACAAAGAACAAACCAAACATGAACACCAGGAAAAATTTAAACTAGAAAAGTTTAATAAATTATCAAGCTTTCGTCGGAAAACTACCGACATCGTCAGGGCTTAATGCTAGTCAATGAGAGAGACTTATATAGGGTTGATCAGCGTTTGCACCCGGCTCCGGTCCTAGTTGATTGGGCTGTGTTTCGGGCGTATCCTTAGCGCTGGTATCTATCCTTTTTCTACTCCCCTTACCTATATGTGTATCACTATTCATCCCCTCATCACAGGTTCTTAGGCCAAACGGAATCCTTCCCCCCCTTTTTTTGGGTAATCGTTGCCTCCGTACTCCCCGAGTTGTTTATCCCTCTCATGTTGTTTCTCTCCTCACTAAGGGTTCCTGAATACAGTGTGCTCCTTCCCCCCCTTTTCCTACTGTGCACTTCATCCAAGCCCCAGTTGATTTTTCTCACCCCGTTGGGCCGCGTGTTGGGCGTTTCTCCCTGCTCTTTGCCTTCCATTCTCCTCCCCCCATCTACGTGGGGAAAGGAGATTCACTTAACAATTGGGTTACTGACTAATCAACTGCAGTGATTCACTTCACAACTGTGGTAAGAAAAGTCATAAAATGGCAGAAAACTCACTTTTTGGGCTCACTTGTGGTGATAACAGGGACCCTTCGGTCCCCATGGATGTAAGAGACAGAAGGAAATCTAGTTCAACTGACAGGTCACTATTACTCAGCCTAGGATCAACCTCCAGCCAGCCTGTCCACACCCATGGAAGCTTACTTTGGCCAAAGCCGTGGTCAGATTCTCATGTTCCAAGAAGAACTCTTCGATGGCATGTAAAGCATCCAAGTGATCCGACGTCCGCCTGATGTAGTTCTTGAAGAGCGGAGCCCAGTTCTTCAGCAGCTGGGGGAGAGAGTTGAGCAAAGAGAACTGAATGCTAAAAAAAGGGGAGCCCCTTAAATCAGCGGTTCTCAACCTTTTTCAGGCCGCGACCCCGACCTGCGCCACGCATGCACGGTGCGACCCCGACCTGCACCGCGCATGCGTGGCGCGACGGCCCCGCATCGTGCATGCGCGGTGCTGCCCCCTGCGCCAGCCAAGGGGAAAAGGGGGAAAAAATGGCAGACTGTGGTGTTTGCGACCCCCGTGAAATGGTCGTTTGACCCCAAATGGGGTCGCGACCCACAGGTTGAGAACCGCTGTCTTAAATGAATACATAGAACTGGATGTCGTTAATAGCTCTTGCACCCAACAGAACGACAAAGAAACATTTACATGGCAAAAACGTACAATTTCCTGCTTTTTATAAAGCGACAAAATGAACATCGTTCTGTGATTATTATTATTTTTTTTTAAAAAAATACAGTTTTAATGAAGAAATCCGTAACAAGGTTAAAAACAACTGAAATATTACCAGAGAAGCAAAGGAAAATAAAAGAGTAAGGAAGAAAATAAAAACAGAAATATTTCTCTTTTTCTGTTCTGCAAGTTTTGTTTGTTTTTATCCCAACCTTAGTTCCCTTTTTCATGCAGCCACTCGTGTCCTCAACTTACAGCTTAGTTGGCAGTTCAATTTTCACAGACCTTCGAATCTCTTCCCCTTACGACCACGATAGAGCCCAAAATTTCTGTCGTTAAGTTAGGCATTTGTTAAGTGAGTTTTGCCCCATTTTACAACTTTTCTCTGCAGTGAATCGCTGCAGTGGATAAGTTAGTAACACGGTTGTAAAGTGAACCACTTTCCCTCGTTGACTTTGCTTGTCAGAAAGTCGCCAAAGGTGACTGAATTTTGATCACACGATCGTGGGGCTGCTACCAAGGTCGTAAGTGTGAAAAGTGGCCGTAAGTCACTTTTTTCAGTGCCGTTGTAACTTGGAACGGTCACTAAATGAACTGCCATACGTCGAGGGCTGCCTGTGTATTTCAGCCACCCATTGGAAGAGGGTAAAGGGGTTCTTTATAAACAGATGGATAGAAATATAGAAAACGGAGGGCAGAAAAAGGCCCACCGAGTCTGCCCTTTGAAGTTTTCTGCTTGTTTTCGTTTTCTTTTTTTTAATATGTTTTATTATTATTTTTTAATTATTATGGTCTGTTGTGCAGTCAACCAGACGTTCAGACCAGATTTGGCATTTTTATCTGTTTTATTGAACCCAAGGACCTGGGATGGGCAGATGGGAACGTCTGAGGGGGTTAAAGATATGGCTGCAGAATCGAGGCAAGGAGGTGGGATGCTCACAGGGGCTACCAGGGTGCTGTATTGCTGAGGGTCCTTTTCTGCTTTCGTCTGCTGCAGGGGGTATTCCAGCACAATCTTGCTGAGCATCGCCATCACCTCTTTCAGGCCGATGTTATAGGCGAATCTATAAAGGGAAGGAGAAATGTTAACTTGGTAAGGCCACACTTGGAATGCTGCATCCAGTTTTGGTCACCACGATGTAAAAATGATGTGGAGACTCTAGAAAGAGTACAGAGAAGAGCAACAAAGATGATTAGGGAACTGGAGGCTAAAGCATATAAGGAACGGCTGCTGGAATTGGGTATGTCTAGTTTAACGAAGAGAAGGACAAGGGGAGACATGATAGCAGAGTTCCAGTATCTGAGGGGCTGCCCCAAAGAAGAGGGAGTCAAAAGCTCTTCTCCAAAGCGCCTGAAGGCAGGACAAGAAGCAACGGGTGGAAGCTAATCAAGGAGAGAAGCAACCTGGAACTAAGGAGAAACTTCCTGACAGTGAGAACAATTAACCAGTGGAACCACCTGCCTCCAGAAGCGGTGAATGCTCCAACGCTGGAAGTTTTTAAGAAGAGACTGGACAGCCATTTGTTTGAAATGGTATAGGGTTTCCTGCCTGAGCAGGGGGTTGGACTAGAAGACCTCCATGGTTCCTTTCAACTCTGTTATTCTATTCTGTTCTGTCCTGTCCTGTCCTGTCCTGTCATGTCCTATCCTATCCTATCCTATCCGTGATATTTACATATGATATGCTTATATGTTTTATCTGTCTGATGATCTACAGCTCTTTTAAGAATGCTGAACCTGAATGATCTCTAAAGAAGCACACATTCAAGAGCAGGATTAAACATTTAAACTGACTAGACAAATGCATGTCCAGAACAACATTTTACTGAAATAACTACAGAAAAAAACAAATGACGGACTACCAACTCTGCTATCAAAATATTATTCTAATATATATGAATAGATATTAAACAGAAATATCAAAGTTAATTGCAATTAAGATCTGGAGTTCTGTGGTAAATGCCATATATACAATTAAGACCCCTTATCTGAAAACAATAAACAAAAGAGGCCCTTTATCTGAAACACCCCCCCATGGAAAACAATATATCTGTATTATAGATAATACAGGTGTGTCAACTGGACAAAATCTCATTGTCAATTTGAGGTTTGTGATTAGGTTTAATCTGGCTTTCAATGGCAAAAACAATGCAATTCAGAAGCCTGAATTAAACTATAAAATTGGCCTTCCAAACCAGTGAAGTCATTTGATACCAGATAGCAGGCAAATAAATTTCAAAATAAAATAAAAATAATAAAATAAAATGATAAAATAATAAAATAAAAAAAATAAAATAACTATATATATATAACAAAATAAGAAAAAATAAAAAATAATTAAAATAAAATAAATTAAAAAATAAAATATATCAATATAAAATTATAAATATATAAAATAATATATATTATATATTAAAAAGTATATAAAAAATAAATTAAAGTATAATAAAATAAAAAATAATATAATACAATATAAAATAAAATAAAGTAAAATAAAATAAAATAATGAAATTAAATTAAAATGAAATAACTAAAATAAAATATATTAATATAAAATATAAAGTAAAATAAAATTGAAATAAAATAAAAATAAAATAATATAAAATAAAAATGATATAATATATTAATATAATATATATAAATATATAAAACAAAAATAAAATAATTTAAAATAATATAATTCTAAACTAAAAATATAAAATATAAAGTAAAATAAAATAACAAATTGAAATAAAATAATATATATAAAACAAAAATAAATTAAAATATAATAAGATTATAAAATAAAAAATAATAAAATAATAAAATAATAAAAAACAAAATAATTAACAGTAAAGTAAAAGTAAAATAAAATAAAATAACTCTGCAGCAGTTCTCAAAGGAGCTGGGAAAAGAGTGCAAGGAGAAAGGAGAAAAGGTCTGCAAGGAGGCAGAGCAGAACCGCCTCCTCCCCCCTCACCAAGTGAGAGATTGCACACCTCCATCTATACCAGGGGTAGGCAACCTTGGCTCTTTTAGGACTCGTGGACTTCAACTCCCAGAATTCCTGAGCCAGCCATGCTGAGGGGAAAGGGAGAGGTTTCCAAGCTGAGCCATGCTGGCTCAGGAATTCTGGGAGTTGAAGTCCGTGAGTCATGAAAGGGCCCCCATTCCCCAGCCCTGCTTTAAAGAAGTGGGGTAGTAGCACAACAGGCCTGCACAAAACCCCAGCTAATTCCTTTGAGAGGCATGACAGGCGCCAAACTAATCTAAAAATGGAACGTTCTTCGCTCCTTGACTGAGCCTGTTGGCAGCAAATGGGTGGAGGACCACGTCAATATAGCTTTGCTCAGGGCAAGGCAAGCCAGGCCTGCCACTCAGCCCAATGAGCAACAAGGGGAAATTAGCAAAGAAAACAAGTTGTATTGTACACCCAGGTCACACAAGAGCCAAGGTTGCCTACCCCTGATCTATACCCAAGAGGTCTAAGCACATGCCAGTCTAGGCCTAGGCTGCTTTATGACTCGTGGACTTCAACTCCCAGAATTCCTGAGCCAGCCGTGCTGAGGGGAAAGGGAGAGGTTTCCAAGCTGAGCCATGCTGGCTCAGGAATTCTGGGAGTTGAAGTCCATGAGTCATAAAAGAGCCAAGGTTGCCTACCTCTGGCCTAGGCCACTTCATGACTCGTGGACTTCAACTCCCAGAATTCCTGAGCAAGCCATGCTGAGGGGAAAGGGAGAGGATTCCAAGCTGAGCCATGCTGGCTCAGGAATTCTGGGAGTTGAAGTCCACGAGTCACACAAGAGCCCAGGTTGCCTGCCTCTGATCTATACACAAGAGGTCTAAGCACATGCCAGTTTCTGGATGGGGAGTCTTGTGGCTCCCGCTTTCTCCTAAAGTCACAAAAACCTGACCACAAATGTCTTACTTGAGAGAGTTGATCTCCAGAACCAGGTTGTCGCAAGAGATTTTCTCTTCTTCCCCTCTCTGCAGAGTCCCCAAGACCTCGTTCTGGAAAACTGGAATCAAGAGCAGATTAGAAGCTGAGAACTACGGTGGAAGAAAAGCTGGTAGAGGCAACCTTGGGCAGCAATCCTCAAACCCAGAAAGGCTTCAAGTCCCTCTATTTACTCACACTCAGTTCAGTTTCCGCTTTAACGTCATGCAGAAAATGTGCATTTAGAGCAGCGGTTCTCAACCTGTGGATCACAACCCCATTTGGGGTCGAACGACCATTTCACGGGGGTCGCCAAACACCGCAGTCCGCCATTTTTTTTGGTCGGCCATTTTTCCCCCCTTTGTGATGCGGGCCGTCGCGCTGCGCATGCGCGATGCGGGCCCGCCATTTTTTTTTATTTTGGTCGGACATTTTTTTTTTGGTCGGACATTTTTTTCCCCTTTGCGATGCGCCCCGTCGTGCCGCGCATGCGCGATGCGGGCCGGGGTCGAGCCCCGGAAAAGGTTGAGAACCGCTGATTTAGAGCCAACCTCCTGCCACAAAAGAAAACCCAATTACCTTTGACATCATCCATCTGAGGGGAAGCTGTCCGGCTGTCCATCTGCTCAGACCCAAAGCTTGTGTCGCTTTCAGACTCGACTTCTTCTTCTTCAGTCTTTACGGTGAGGCCTAGTTAAGATGGGAGGGAAGAGCCTTCTAAAGTCCTCTGACTTTGCTCCAGCACCTTTCACAAGGAAACCATTTCAGGTAATCCTCAACTTGCGACCAGTTGCTTAGCGACTATTTCTAGCCAGTATTTCCATGTCAAGCGTTATATTTTATCAACACTTTCTGCTACAGTTATTCTTACAAAACGGGATCTTGAATGGCTCCTTTGTCCCAGAGTATCTGCTTAGATGAGGGGTCTCTAAACTTGTCAAATTTAAGACTTGTGGACTTCAACTCCCAGAATTCCTCAACTAACCATGCGGGGGGAGGGGTCTCTAAATTTGGCAAATTTAAGACTTGTGGACTTCAACTCCCAGAATTCCTCAACTAACCATGCGGGGGGAGGGGTCTCTAAATTTGGCAAATTTAAGACTTGTGGACTTCAACTCGCACAATTTCCCAGCCAGTCATGCCGGGGGGGGGGTCTCTAAACTTGGCCACTTTAAGACTTGTGGACTTCAATTCCCAGAATTCCTTAACTAATCATGCGGGGGGAGGAGTCTCTAAACTTGGCAACTTTAAGACTTGTGGACTTCCACTCCCAGAATTCCCCAGCCAGCCATGCTGAGAGCTGAAGTCCAGAAGTCTTTTTTTTTAAACAAGTTTTATTGGTTTTTTTCATTTTACAAACAAGTGCTTACGAAACAACGTGGTGGCAGGGCAATCAATTATCCACACAACAAAGTCATACCCATAAAAATCAGATTAAATCATTAAAAAAGAAAAAAAACAGAAAACCCCCCTCTCTTTCCCCTCTAATAACTTATTATATTCAAATTGATATATTTCAATACAACTAGGTCAATCATATCAATCCTCAATAACCTTTCATCTAACTAGATCCACAAATCCAACTCCTGTATAAAATTTACTTATTTCAGTTACTATGTTCCATATTTCTAATCTAAGTACATAATTAACACTTCGGGAGTCTCCCCATTACCTTTTTCCTTAACATATTCAATAAACATTTATTAATATCATTTCTTATTTTTCCCTATTCTTCTTCCATTACAAAATAACCATCAGTTCTAATGTATATATAAAAAAGTATATTAGTTCATATCAGAAAAAAAAGAACAAAGAACAAAACAGAGCAAAGTAAAAAAAATACCTTTCTATTTCTATTATACTTTACAATCTAATAATCAATCCCTCAATATCAGTATCTCATTTCTTTAAACTCCTCAAAGTTACTATATCCAAAAGATATTAATACATAAACACCTTATTATTAAGTTCAGACCCTTAATTAATTTTTATTCAATCTAACATCTTATTTAACTGTCATAAGCCATAAATCGATCCATATCTAATAAGTCTTTTAAAATCATTACATAAAACCTTCAATCACATTCTTAAATCTTATTCTAGCTTTCCTTTTATGCCAAACAGGTTTCCATAACAAGGCCACTATATCCATAAGCAAGTCATTTTTTTTATCTTGTAGTGTCCTTTGAATCAAACAGAGACGTCTTCTTTTCTGTTTTAGGAACCTAGCTCCTTTGTAAATAATCCCTTGTTGTTTAACAAGGTCCAATCTCCACGTTTGAAACTGTTGAGTAGCCGGCTCAATTACGTCCAGTTTTGTACCTAATAGTTGTTTATCCAAGTTAGCATCGTTCTCAATTCGTTGGGCTTGTCTGTCCATTTCTGTTAATTTTAGAGTTGTAAGTGGTTTAATTATAGTCCTTTTTAATTCCTCAGAGAACTCATCAGCCTGCGTATAGAGTAAAGTGGAATCTTCTTTACCTTTAATTAATCCCGCTTCTATTATTTCTTGACCCCATAGAGTACTCAGACGAAGTCTGGGAGTCAGTTTGGAAGTTCAAAGCAGGATTTCTATTTTTTATTTCCATCGTAAATTCTTTTATTTGCAAACGTATTTCATCAGTAGCTTCATAAAGTATTTCCAGTATAAGTTTATAGTCAAGTTGAGCCAAGGGTTGCTCCATTTCAAAAATAATCAAAAACAGTATGCATCATTTAATAGGGGCTGTGTTCAGAGAACATTTAATCAGTGTCCACCCCCACCAGTGCAGCTGTTAATCTTCTTTGTATTTTCCCCTTTATGATAATCTGAAAGTCAAGGTTAATCCAATCCTCAAAAGAAAAAGTTGCAATTTTAAGTCACTAATTAAAGTTGCAATTTTAAGTTTTTCCACAAGGTGTCCTCAGTAGCATGTAAAATCTTCTCCCAGAAACCAGGAATCTCATAAACAAGATCAGAAAATACAGAAAAAAGAAGCATTCAAACCCAATAGTAGATTCAATACTGACAAAATTTTCCAAGTGAAGGAAAAAAGAGAAAAAAAAATAGGAAAAAAATCACTTTACGTTAATTCAGTCCAAGCTTCTTTTCCCCACACTCACAAACGCCGCCTTCTTAGAGTAGGGAAATCATTTCAAAGGTGCTTTTTACAGGCACAAAAAAAAAGAAAAACCAAGAGAGGGAGGAGAAAAAAAATTTCACCCAGCTCAGCCACGGTGGTTCCTGTGCTTAGATGTTCTTCTGACTTCTGGTTGCAGCGGCTAGATGAACGGTCATTTTACTGGCTGTTCTTTCCACCGTCGGCCCAAAGGAGCAATCTCGGTCCCTGGAAGAAGCTGCCGCTCTCACAAGGACGAGGACCTCCTCACCAGTAGCTGCCCCCACAGGGCAGCTTTTCGACCCAATTAAGGGTCTACCGGCAGCAGAGAATCAGCTGGCAAGGAGAGCCATCTCCTTGCACAGCTGCGAGCACCGCTATCCGGAACCGGAAGTCAAGTCCAGAAGTCTTAAAGTTGCCAAGTTGGGAGGCCCAAGTTGGACTGAATACTCTCAAGTCTTCATTGGCTGCATAATGCCCGGGTGTTCAAAGTATGTGAGACCCAAAGAAGATAAATCATTTGTGATCCAGGATGCTAACAAGACCCAGATGTTATCTTACCAAACCATGTAAACTAAACCACAAGTTTAAACCATTTCAGGTAACCTTATGACCAGTTGCTTAGCGACTATCGGAAGTTATAACAGACCCCTGTACATGTTTTGTCTGAGTACAGCTTGTGTTCTCCTGCACCTGAGGTACAGGTACTCCTCAACTTACAACAGTTTGTTTAGTGACCGTTGGAAGTTATAACGGCACTGTAAAAAGTGACTCGCGACCGTTTTCACACTTATGACCACGGCAGCATTCCCATGGTCACGTGATCAAAATTCAAACGCTTGGCCAGTAACTCATATTTAGGATGGTTGCAGTGGTCCTTCTGACGAGCAAAGTGAACAGGAAAGGCGGACTCACTTAGCAATCATGTTACCAGCTTAACAACTACAACGATTTGCTTAACAGCTGCGGCAAGAAAGGTCGCAAAATAGGGCAAAACTCGCTTAACAACTGCCTTGCTTAGCAAAAGAAATTCTGGCTTCAATTGTGGTTGTAAGGTCTTTCAGGTCTATGACTACCTGCATTGAAACTGGCTAGATCCCGCACTGAGCAGGGATGGGACTAGAACTTAGGTCCTTCTACATCGGATGATTGACAGATAGTCAGCACTATCTGTCAGAGCGTGCACAAGCTTATTGCGCTGAGATAACCCAGGAGTAAACACAGTAAAGAGTGGGTCTGTATTCAATGGTGGTTTATCTTACACTATCTACAATATCGTATAGCAGGAACAATATACATACACGTGCTAATGCAGCAGGATCCAACAAAGCACAATTACAGCAGGAAAAGGAAGAGAGAGAACACATTGGCAGAGCCTTCCCTTTTATACAGACTCTTAAAGAGACACAGACCCTGCTGAGTCATTCCCTTCATTACATCTTACCTCTTACATTACACAAGGTGGTTAGCTGTTAAATCGTTACCTTGACACTATCCCCAGCCCTGTAAAGACGGCTGCCACATCAGTTTTCTTGACAATTCTCATCACAAGAATCGCAGAGGAGCATGGGACAGACAATGTGCCGTTCTTTACTGCCTGCTGAATCTCATTTTTCTATCCCCCACTTCGCTTACCCCAGAGACTTTGTCTTTGTTCCTCTTGGTCTGCATCGTTTTCATCAGCTGCTTTCCAAAGATAACCTCTCCCTTCCAAGCCAACCTCTTCTGGGTTGTAGCCTAAAGTAGAAAATCAAGGTTGGCTTGATTATCAACCCAATGGATGCAACTAAACAAAAAGAAACGGGAATAAGATTGTTCCCCAAAAAAAGTCTACCTCAAAAGGAGAATATTTGTAGCGTAAGGCTGAAATGAGGGGTCCTTGGTGCTCTCTGAGCTTTGTTGTTTTCTTGAAGACGTTACTTAGTTTGGACAATGAAGCATCTGCAAGAAAACAGCCAAACTCCGAGAGCATCCAGGAAACCTCCAGTCTACCTCATTAGCTAGTTTTTCTAATCCTAGCACCAAGTTGGGAAGAGCTACAATGGAAGATGGTGGATGAGGGACAGCAGCCTTATGCCCTCACCTTTTCTAGCCTAAGTAAGGATGCTTTTTGCTTCAAATACTGTTTGGTTTAGGACAGACATGTCAAACTCATGACGTCATGGAACTTTTCCCCCATTGCCAGCAATGGAGTGGGTGCGGTTTCTGACACATCGGGCCCGTGGGCCAGCAGTTTGACACCCCTGGTTTAGGAGGAAGTGACAGAAATCATATACAGTCGTGGCCAAAATTGTGGAAACCTTTTGGGAAAAGTGTATTTTTGAGGTTTGATGGCTAATAGCACCACTTTTAGGGGGGTAGTACCATAAAATTATATACCAATGGAAAGATAATTTAATCAAGAATGTAATGTAACAAAGCTTGTTCAATTATCTGTACTGCATTCTATGTAAAGTTATAGCCAAATAACCAGAAAAAGGAAGCACAACTTGCTTAGGTTGATATAAGGTAGCTTTCCTTCATCTGATTGTAGCCAATGAGCATGGGTGTTTAGAGAGCCAATCGGGTGTCATCTTATTTTGGCAATGAGCGAATCAGATCACAGTAGGATTCGGTTATTGATGTCATGTATTGAAGCTGAGAGGAGGACATCTGTCAGTGTGTTATTTGATGGCTATCAAGTTGGTTGGGTTTTTTTGTGCTCTTTCGTTTAGTGAGCTTGTAAAACATAATAAAATTAAAGTAATGGTGCAAAGAGTTGACTGGTCGCCCAGAAAGCGATGTAAAATAGTATTATTAAGTGAAGAAGGCTACAGTTATAAAGAAATTAGAAGAAAAATGGGTGGAAACTTAACCAAAGGTGGCATTTCTACTGTACACTTTTCCCAAAAGGTTTCCATGATTTTGGCCACTACTGTATCATGAACTAAGCATTCTATTTCTATCTTCACCCCATGAACAAACACAAACATCTTGTGAGGTTAACTGCTTCAGTAGCACCATCTGGAAATATTAAGCGGAGAACCCACATGGTATCCCGGTAAAGTATAGGACTAGGATTAAGGAGACCAAGATGGTCTGGTCTGATCTTGACCATCTCTCTGCCTAATGTACCTTTGCAAAATTGATGATGCGCGGGAAAATAGGAGCTAAAGCTAATGGTGTTACCTAGTTTGGTAAAGAAACGTCTGCAAGAAAACCAACAAGCTCAGAGAGCACGAAGGAGCCCTCCGTTCAACCCAGAGCTATAAATATTCTCCTTTTCTACCGAAAAGTAGGAGAGAAAACACCAGCTAAAGCTCTTGAACGAAAGATAGGACACAAATCTAATAAATAAATAAAGAAGCTATTTGCATTACGAAAGAGCCACAAAAGCTAAGGAAAATAAAACGGCTGGAAAAAAAGGGGATTTCAACTATGCCAAAATAGGAATCAGAGCCTGGAGCCCGTTTCGTTCCCCACCACTTCGTCATCATCTCCTTCCCACCTACTCGTTCAAAGCAGATTCTTTCTCCAGCTGCTTAATCCTTAGCAGTTATTAATCCTTATCCTTAATCCTTAAGCAGGCTCCCAAGGGAAGACTCTATGGGAAAAAGGCAGAAGAGAATAACAAAATAACAGAGTTGGGAGGGACCTTGGAGGTCTTCTAGTCCAACCCCCCCTGCTGAAGCAGGAGACCCATGTCAGACAAGGGGCTGTCCAATCTCTTCCAGTGTCGGAGCATTCACAGCTTCTGGACGCAGGTCGTTCCACTGATTAATTGCTTTCACTGTCAGGAAATGTCTCCTTAGTTCTAGGTTGCTTCTCTCTTTGATTAGTTCCCTTCCGTTGCTTCTCGTCCTGCCTTCGGGTGCTCTGGAGAAGAGGTTGACCTTTGGGGCAGCCCCTCAAATATTGGAAGACTGCTATCCTGTCACCCCTAGAACACCCTGCAGGAGGAGAGTCTCTCTCTCTCTCTCCAATAAATCCCCGGGACCAATTTCTCCCGTACCTTTTTGCTTCACTTTGCTCTCCTCCTTGTTCACATCCGCATCATCGCTGAATTCATCCTCGTCATACTCTTCTTCATCTGCAGGATGCAGGGAGATGACTGTGCCTTCTGGGAAGACCTTCTTAGGCCCCACCACCACCTACAAACAAGCAATGTTTCCACATTTACTTCCGCCAGGAAGTAAAAAGGCTTGCAGATTTCCAGCTTCCAATTCACTCAACTGGGGGGGCGGGGGGCGGGGTGAGGAACCCAAGTCCCCAACAAAGCAGCAAGAGAATTGGCTGTGAGGTCAAGCTTCTATCCACATCTCATTCTGAGTGCCTCTTCCTTGCTGAGCAAGCAAGACAGGGTGCCGTGTTTTGTGATAAAACAATTTAGAGAAGGATGGGAGCAGGCTGTAATCTCAAGAATAAGAACCTTCTGCGGCTGCTGGTAGGAGAGGGGGGGTCAAACATGTCATCAGTCTCGAATCCCTGCGTGCCCACAAGAGATCTAAATCCAGCCCGCCTTGACTTCCTTTGACTCTTATCTCCCGCCAATTTGTTTTGACTGTTAGTAGTTCAGATTCTTCTAGAGAGCTTCGGCCTACAATAGACCTATGTATTCATTTGAACTGTCCATAGCAGTGATGGCAAACCTTTTAGAGACCCGAGTGCCCAAACTGCAACCCAAAACCCAATTATTTATCGCCGGGTGCCGGGTGGGTGTGGCAGACTGGGTCATGGCAGTCCAGGTAGTCATGGCAGACTGGGTGGGTGTGGCCAAGGTGGGCGTGGTCACCTCAATGTTGCTCATGGGGAGGGATGCCTGTGGGGGCCGGGCAGGGTTGGGGGAGATCCAGGGGGTCTCTGGCAGGTAAGGCAGTGGGCAGGAAGCTCGTCCTGCGGGGTAAGGCAAGGCAAGGCAAGGCAGGGGTGCCATTACCGCAGGGCAAGGCAGCCCAGGGGCCGGGGCGGCTGCTGCCTAACACCATCGGCCCACACACACAGAGGCCAGTGAGCGCATGGGGGCCAACGGTGTCCATCAGTAGCCACAGCCTGCCGGTCCCTCGACCGGTGCACTCTGAGGCTCCACAGCCCGCCCCCAGCAGTTCAGAGAAGCATAGATGCAGTGGGTCGTGCTCGGAAAAAGGAGAGCATGCGAGGCCAGGAGGGATGGGACAGGGGGAGGAAAACCAGCCATGCTGAGATGCATTTGGCCATGTGGGACCTCGGCGAGTTAGCAGGCAGCTGATTGAAGAGGCACGGTTGCCATCTCCAGGGCATGGTGCGCATGCTCACAGAGAGGGCTCTGAGTGCCGCCTCTGGCACGCGTGCCATGGGTTCACAACCATTGGTCTATAGAGTCCTTATTTCCTGCACTTGACCACCACCCACCCATTCAAGGCTTTGTAGGGGAGTTTTTACAAACTGTTAGCCCCCAGATGAACAAGGACATTGCTTTTTGAACTACCAATGGATTCAAAGACGACCAAGGAACAGACAGGGCAAATGGTGGGCGACATTTAATCTGTCCCACGATGTTTTGATTTCTCACCTTTGACAACCCCCCCCCTCCATTTACAGGCTTCGCAACCAATTCTAAGATGTGGACTTCTAGAATTCCTTAGCCACCAGTCTAGGCGTTAAAAGTCTGCATATCTTAAGAGTTGTCAAGATGAAGAAGTGTCGCTGTTTCAGAACTAAAATAAAAGAATAACAAAAACATGCTTCCTCCAACTCACCTGGGAAGTGAGGACGCAATGAGGATTCAACGTTACACCTTCCTTCACCTCTGCCTCGTCACAAACGATGGACCGATAGATTTTTACACCATCTCCTATATGGACGTCATTCCACAGGAAAGCCCGGTCCAGAAGGACGCCATTACCTGATCGGTATCCGAAAACACAAACCATCACTTTATGCCATCCTCATCACTTAACTCCTCGCTGGCTTAGCAATACTCAATCAAGAGAGCCTCACTTTACATGTGATGGGAAAGACCTGGATTCAAATCAATCATTTACCCTATGTAGTTTGTGTCTAGGCAACCTTGGCTCTTTTATGACTCGTAAACTTCAACTCCCAGAATTCCTGAGTCAGAATTCCACTCCCAGGAATTCTGGGAGTGGAAGTCCACAAGTCATAAAAGAGCCAAGGTTGCCTAACCCTGGTCTAGACTACTGCAAGCCATCCTAACATGCTCTTCCTATCTGGTTTTGCCTCTGAAGTCAATTAGCTGCAAATTTCTCTCCAGTAAATTAGTAACTGCACGAAATCTCTCTGGCGGGAATGGTGGTTTGATCCAGTCTTCATATTTTGCATCACCACCCCTTAGGGTTCAACAATTACAGGTAGTCCTCAGCTTATGATGCTTCGCTTAGTGCCTGTTCCAAGTTAAACGGCATCTAACGAAGTGAGTTATGACCCTTTTTCATATGGTTACAGTATCTCTGCGGTCACATGATCAAAATTTGCACGCTCGGCAACTGGTCCATATTTATGACGGTCGCAGTGTCCCCCGGGGCCACGTGATCCCCTTTGGTGACTTTCCGATAAGCAAAGCCAATGGGGGAAGCCGGATTCACTTAACGACCGGGTTACTGACTAAACACCTGCAGCGATCCACTTAACAACTGAGGCGAGAAAGGTCGTAAATGGGACAAAACTCACTTAACAAATGTCTTGCTTGACCACAGAAATCTGGGGCTCAGTTGTGGTCATAAGTTGAGGACCACCTGTATTAAGACTTCTTTCCATCATGTTTCCTGTACTGGCACTCCAAGCGTGACAAAGGTCTCTTCAGGCTAAACTGCCCCCTATTTCGCGGGCATCAGAACTTACCTATTTTGCAATTGGGCCCAATGACACTGTTGGTTATGCAACATTTTGTGCCCACCGATGTTCCTTGGCCCACGAGTACGTTCTCTTCCAGCACGCTCTCATGGCCCAGACTAACTTCAGCACCCCGGTAAATATTGTGGCGGGAATGAGTGCAACTTTGCTTCCCGTTGATGAAGTTCATCTCTGGGGTTATGGGATAGACACAACGTTGCAGAATGTCTGAGGACACTGACTCATACATCGACAAATTGGAAACAGAGGCGCCGTATTCTTCTGAGGTCACATACATATGGATCTGATTCCCAAGGACCTGAGGAACAGAGAAAGGCTATTAAGAAAGACCTCAAACTTTCTGGTATTCTACGATTCTGTAAGGGTCTCCTGCTCAAGCAGGGGGTTGGACTAGACAGCCCTCCGAAGTCCCTTCCACTGATTGTTCTGTCAAGAATATTCTCCATGGGATGTCATCTGGACCGTTACAAGTAGTCCAAGACTTACAACCATTTGCTTAGTGGCTGTTCAAAGTTACAACAGCACTGAAAAATGGATGATGATGATGATGATGATGATAATAATAGTAATAATAATAAGTTGGAAGGGACCTTAGAGGTCATCTAGTCCAACCCCCTGCTGAGGCAAGAAATCCTACACCATTTCGGACAAATGGCTGTCCAGCCTCTTCTTAAAAACTTCCAGTGTTGGAGCATTCACCGCTTCTGGAGGCAGGTTGTTCCATTGGTTAATTGTTCTAAGTGTTAGGAAGTTTCTCCTTAGTTCTAGGTTGCTTCTCTCCTTGATCAGTTTCCATCCGTTGTGTCTTGTCCTGCCTTCAGGCGCCTCGGAGATTAGCTTGACTCCCTTTTCTTTGGGGCAGCCCCTGAGATCTTTATTGTCTTAATGTTTCACCTTGATGCTTTTGTCAATTGTAAGCAGCCTAGAATCACCTCTATGTGAGATGGGCGGCATGTAAGTTTAATAAATACATAAATTTATAATTTTTGTGTGATTGTGGTGGCCTGCAGGTTTAATGAATTATTACTGTTATTATTAAGGTGTCTTAGCTTCCACAAATCATCAGGAATCAGTAAGAATCTGGTCTGGAATTTGGGTTTTTAAGAAAAGACTGGACAGCCATTTGTCTGAAATGGTATAGGGTTTCCTGCCTGAGCAGGGGGTTGGACTAGATGAGTTCCAAGGTCCCTTCCAACTTTATTATTATTATTATTATTCCCACTACATATTTACCTCTTCATTCACCAACAAGCCACGTACAAAGTCATCCCGAGTTTGATAATCAAAATTATCTGTAAACAGCTCGGTCACCTACCAGGGAAGAACAAAAAAGGTTGTTTTTTTAACACAACTTTTAATGTTATAACTGTGTCTGAAACAAGAGCGTCTCAATCTTTGGCACGAAGAACTATGAATGTGTCTCATACAAAGTATAGACGGAAGTGCCAAAAAAGGAACACGGAGGGTACCAGAGGGAGTCCTCAATTTAGAATACTTCATTTAGCGCCCATTCAAAGTTAACAGCGGCACCGAAAAAAGTGACTTACGACTCTTTTTCATACTTGCAACCGTTTCAGCATTCCCCCTGGTCATACGATCAAAAACGGCAGCTGGCACGTGTTTAAGAGGGTTGCGGTGTCCTGGAGTCATCCACCCCACCATGGTTAAGCAAATTATAATTTGGCACGATGAGAGAATACAAGCAAGGTCTGCTCGTAATTCCCGATGCTTTTCATACCACATACCTGGGGAGAACAGATGCTAATATGGCAGTCTAGCAAATCGTTCCGCACTTGCACTTCTTCGACGTGGCTGTGAAACAAGCTCTAGAAGAAACAAACAAACAAAAAATACAGCGAAGACCTACATATATTCATTCGCTTCCAAAGCTACTCTATGCTAGCTGGGAATGGTTCTCTTGAAGAGACTAGAGCAGGGCTTTTCAACCAGTGGTACGGGTACCACCTGCGGTATATTGGCACCTGGCAGGTGGTATGCGACCATCCTAGAAAAGTGGTAGCGGGGGAGGGGAATGAGCTGAACCAGTGGCAGCACCGCACAAGCCTGAGCAAGAGACGGCTGGAGCTACATGGATGTCAGGGCTCAGCAGAATCGCCAGGATCAGCGCTTCTTTGGGAGTGTCAGGGCTCAGTGGAAGCGCCAGGATTGGCGCCAGGCTCCAGCTGCAGGTCGACGCTGATCCTGGTGCTTCTGCTGAGCGCAGAAGAAGCGCCAATCAGCTGGAATGTTGCAGTATCTCCAGGGTCTTGTGATTTACATTCAGATGCTTGGCAACTGATTCATATTTATGATGGTCAGTGTCCCAGGGTCATATGAAGTGACCAAAACCTGCTGCAACCACCCAGCAGACGAGGGGGAATAAAAACCAAACACCCGCCCCAACCCCATCCCCGCTGCCAATCCCAACAGAAATGCTAACAATGAAAACCTCGGACAGGAGGAAGAGCGCCACCGGGTGGGCAGCTAGGTGTCTTGCTCGGCTGTGCATTGGGGAGCACTTTTTTCAGTGCCATTGTAACTTCGACTCCCTGTACTTTATAACTTTTTTCCTTTTTTGGGGGGGTCATCAAGTTTTTGACATCTTGCTAGGCGACTGGTGGTACTTGTATATTGCCATATCCTAAAAGTGGTACAATGGGTAAAAAGGTTGAAAAGCCCTGGACTACAGCAGACCACAGGAGGGGGGGGAAATCACACGACAGCCACCCAGGGCAATAGAAATTATATACCACTTCATAGTGCTTTACAGCCTCTTTAAGCATTTTACAGAGTCAGCCTATTTGCCCCCAACAATCTGGGTCCTCCTTTTACCGACCTCGGAAGGATGGAAGGCTGAGTGAACCTTGAGCTGGCAGTGGGCAGACTAGGAGACCTCCAAGGGTCCTTTCCAACTTTATTATTATTATGAATATCTGCTTTATCTCCTCATTTATATGGGCTTGTCGAACAAAATGGAGAATCAGTTTCACTTATAAAATCGTTTGTTAGTACTTGCATTCAAGCTGTCCCAAGAGGACAGTGAACCAAAAACCAAGCTTGCTACCTCTTAAAACAGTGGTTCTCAACCTGTGGGTCGCGACCCCATTTAGGGTCGAACGACCATTTCACGGGGGTCGCCAAACACCGCAGTCCGCCATTTTTTTTTGGTCGGCCATTTTTTTCCCCTTTGCGATGCGGGCCGTTGCACCGCGCATGCGCGATGCGGGCCCGCCATTTTTTGGGGGGTCAGCCATTTTTGGGGGGGTCTGCCATTTTTTCCCCTTTGCGATGCGGGCCCGCCATTTTTTGGGGGGGGTCGGCCATTTTTTTTTTGGTCCGCCATTTTTTTCCCCTTTGCAATGCGGGCCGTCACGCTGCGCATGTTAAAAGTACATGTTTATGCTAATCCATCCATTAGTCCTATAGTGAGCATTGACAATCCAAGCCTGATCTAGAATGAACTGCCAAAGGCCACCAGCCAATCCGAACTGATAACCAATTCCTAATCTATTAATACAGTGGAACATCAGTACTTGTTGTTAACTGGTTCCAGGAGATGATGAGTACAGAGAAATGACAAGCACCAAACAAAATTTTCCCATAAGGAATAATATAAAAAACCTGAATGCGTTCTCAAACCACGTTTTAAGTCACTGTGTAAAAAAGACAGGCTTTGTATATCATTGCTTTACATGAGAAATAAACCTGACAATTAATAAACACTTAAATAAAATAAAAATATTTTATCTGTACTGATGAGTTGGAAATGAAGGTGCAAAAATACACAAAATGACCACAGAAGCTAAGATAAGATGGCGTGATTCCAGCTATTTCGGCTGGAAAGTGGAGCGTGTCACAAGGCAACCAACCCCAACAATTTCTATCTTGCATGCAGTGTACCAAACGAGTATCGGGACAAAGTTTTCCCATCAAAATGCAAATTTGACGAGTATTAAAGCAGCCAAGTACCAAGGTGTGACTATACTGGGCCTTGAAAGGAATTGTGCTGTTTTCTTAGCTATTAACTCAGTGTATCTCAAGCCAATTTAAGATGTGTGGATTTCAACTCCCAGCTTTGCTAGCTGGGGAATTCTGGGAACTGAAGTCCATGTATGTTAATATGGTTTTTTTTCTCATCCTTGTCAGTTTTAAGACGTATGTCCTCTTAAACCAGGGGTCTTCAAACTTGGCCCTTTTATGACTTGTGGACTTCAACTCCCAGAATTCCTGCCAGGCACGTTGAAGTCCACAAGTCATAAAAGGGCCAGGTTTGAAGACCCCTGTCTTAAACGCATAGCAAAACTGGCTGCTTGTTCTCTAGCTTCCTGGTTCACACACCATGGGAAAACTGAAGTGCTTCAGTCCTTGCGTCCTCTGATAGTGGAGCACGCGTTTCGTAGCGCTGTCCATAACCAGGATAATATCGTCCTCCGGACATCGAGCCCGATGTCCTGGCGAACACTCTTGAAATATCATTGTCATTACAGACACATTCTTCTCCAGCTTACGCCGTGTCCTGTACCAGGAGAGAGGGAGAAGATTTTTTTAAAAAATGATAATAAAATACACTTACAGATAAGATAGCAACGCATCATTCCTGCCAGAAGGGCAATATGGAGATAGTCCTCGACTTACAACAGTTCATCCAGTGACCGTTTGTCGTTACAACGGGTCTGAAAAAAGTGACTTATGACCTTTTTTTCACATTTACACCCATTGCGGCATCTCCATGGTCAGGGGTAGGCAACCTTGGCTCTTTTATGACTCGTGGACTTCAACTCCCAGAATTCCTGAGCCAGCATGTGGGAACTATGGCCCCTTCATGACTCGAAGACTTCAACTCCCAGAATTCCTGAGCCAGCCATGCTGAGGGGAAAGGGAAAGGTTTCCAAGCTGAGCCATGCTGGCTCAGGAATTCTGGGAGTTGGAGTCCACGAGTCATAAAAGAGCCAAGGTTGCCTACCCGTCCATGGTCATATGATTGAAACTCAGAGGCTTGGCCACTGACTCATATTTAAAGACAGTTGCAGCTTGGCAACCGACTCATCTTTACGACGCCATAAAGATGAGTCGAAGGCCAAGCCTCTGAATTTCCTACGGTCCCCTTTTGGCCCCTTTCTATGCGAGCCAAGTCAATGGGGAAGCCGGATTCGCTGAACGACCATGCTGCTAGCTGGACAACTGCAGTGATTCACTTAACAACGGTCGTAGAATGAGGCAAAATCCACTCAACAACGCTTAGTGACAGAAATGTTGGGCTCCGTTGCGGCTGTAGTTTGAGGGTGGCTTGTCTCTTTCTCCTAAATACCCACCTGTGTTCCTGTAAAGCGGCAGAAATATTAATATTGGACACCACGTCCCCAGAGACCAGGATAAAGTCAGAACGAACGAGACACTTGGTGTCCACTTCGCGCAACACGTCGCCGAGGGAACGATACAGGTCTGAGATGACAAACCGCACAATGTTAGGCGACATCGGTTGGCACCACTTAGAGTTTCTGAGGAGAAAAAAAAAATCAGAGACAGAAACAACTGAATGAGAACCTCTATAAAAAATGTTGGCTTTTTTTAACATAAGAACCTAAGAAGAGCCATGCTGAATCAGGCCAAAGCCCATCGAGTCCAGCATTCTGTGTCACACAGTGAGTGGCCCACCAATTGTCCATGGGGATCTTGAGCAGAAAGAGAAGGCAAAACCCTCCCTTTCCCTTGACCCCCAACAAATGGGACTCAAGGGAATCCTGCCTGCCTCAACCAACATAGAGGCGGCACATGGACATCCGCTTTAATAGCCACCGATACACTTGGCCTCCATGAATCTGTCTGACCCTGCCTTGAAGCTATCAAGGCTGACAGCTGTCACGACCCCTTCAGGAAGTGAATTCCATAAATCAACGACCCTCTGGGTGAAGAAATATTTCCCTTTATTTGTCCTCACTTTCTTAGCTATGAGCTTTAGGGATAGGATAGGATAGAATAGCAGAGTTGGAAAGGACTTTGTAGGTCATCTAGTCCAACCCTGTGCCCAAGCAGGAGACCCTACACCAGCAGTTCTCAACCTTTTTCAGGCCGCGACCCCGACCTGCGCCGCGCATGCGTGGTGCTACCCCCTGCGCTGGCCGAGGTGTAGGCCGCGGCGGCGACGGTGCAGGGCGACAATGGGTTGGGCCACCAGCTGATGAGTATATAAATATACAGGCAGCCCTCGACTTAATGCTTCTTTTAGTGACCGTTCAAAGTTACAACAGCACTGAAAAAATGTGATTTTTGACCATTTTTCACAGTTACGAGTTTTGCAGCATCCTCCATGGTCATGTGCTCAAAATTCAGACGCTTGGCCACTGATTCATATTTATGACTGTGGCTGCGTCCCGGGGTCGCTGTGACCCCCTTTGGCGACTTTCTGACAAACCAAGTCAACGGGGGAGGCCAGGTTCACTTAACAACCGGGTTACCAACTTATCCACGGCAGCGACTCACTTAACGAGTGTGGCAAGCAGAGTCACAAAATGGGGCAAAACTCACTTAAATGTCTCACTGAACAACAGAACTTTTGGGCTCGGTTGTGGTTGTTAAGTTGAGGACTACCTGCGAATGACATCATGAAGCAGATAGGATCTGAAACATTGATACTGACACAGGGGTGGGTAAGCGTCAAAGCCAACTCTAATAGCTGCTGAGGAAAAAAAAGCAGTATGAAATAACTTCACAAGTTACCAAAAATTACGGTTTCAGAAGTGATTCCATAGCTATTTAGAATTCTTCCCCCTATAGCAGGGGTAGGCCACCTTGGCCCTTTTATGACTGGTGGACTTCAACTCCCAGAATTCCTGAGCCAAGATGGCTCAGCTCGGAAACCTCTCCCTTTCCCCTCAGCATGGCTGGCTCTGGAATTCTGGGAGTTGAAGTCCACGAGTCATAAAAGAGTCAAGGTGGCCTACCCCTGCCCTAAGATGAGAGGTGAATCTATAGGGCTGGATAAAGTACAATATCCCTAGATTAGGAGTAGGCAACCTTGGATCTTTTATGACTGGTGGACTTCAACTCCCAGAATTCCTGAGCCAGCATGGCTCAGCTTGGAAACCTCTCCCTTTCCCCTCAGCATGGCTGGCTCAGGATTTCTGGGAGTTGAAGTCCACGAGTCATAAAAGGGCCAAGTTTGAAGACCTCTGGTTTAGTGTATAGGCCAGGGGTAGGCAACTTGGCTCTTTTATGACTGGTGGACTTCAACTCCCAGAATTCCTGAGCCAGCATGGCTCAGCTTGGAAACCTCTCCCTTTCCTCTCAGCATGGCTGGCTCAGAAACTCTGGGAGTTGAAGTCCACGAAATCATAAAAGGGCCAAGTTTGAAGACCCCCTGGAGTAGAAGGTCGCCATGGGTTATTTGTAGAAATAATAATGGTGAGGTATAAATAAATAAATAACCTCAAGGTCCCAGGATCTCAATTTTAACAGATTGGAGTGCATTTAAAGCAGGATATCAAAGATGAAAATTTGAAAGTTCTAAAAAGCTGGCTATATTTAAACTAAACAAAGTTTAGGGCAGATTGAGTAGGGGCTTGTTCTCAACTGTTCCACAGAACAAGTCTAGAAATGGCGAATGAGTGTCAACGGAGCAGACTGTGTCTAAAGGTGAAACTCCCCTTAATGGCGAGAAGAAACTTCGATAATTGGGAAAGAAGGATGGTGGATCTATTCCAAAGTTAAAGGTCTCCTCCGCTGGAAGGATCTAAGGAGGAACGGACGGACAGTTGACAGGGATGCTGGAGCTGCAAAGTTTGTACGGAATGAAGGCACACCCTATATGACTCACAAGGCCCTTGTAACTTCAAACAGTCACTAAACAAATGATTTTAGGTCGAGGACTACCTGTATAATTATAGTTATGTCCGTATCCAGATGTCCGCCTGCCTCTTTCTGGTGCCTATCCCAACAGGCTATGTCACTCTCTGCGCTTGGTTATTTTCTTGCAGCCATTTCATTACCCAAACCTAGACTAGCACTGATGATGTTCCCTAGTTGAGTCATGATAGGCCTGCAAGGAAACAAGCTCAGAGAGCACCAAGAACCCCACAGTCCTCCCCCTCCACTTCTTCCTCTCCCTCCTCCTCCTCCACTCCATAAACCTTCTACCAATGTTGGTGTTGCTCAGTTGGGTCATGAAATGTCTGCAAGAAAACCACCAAGCTCAGAGAGCACCAAGGTCCCCTCAATTCAACCCTGAGCTACAGACATTCTCCTTTATTGGCCTTGCTCGGTTACGTCTATCTGACAAGCGCCATCCCTCTGTCCACAGCCCCCCTCAAACTCCGAGAGACCAAAGGCATAAAAAGGGAAGAAGCCCCTTCCTGGAAGAGACGGCGAAAATGGCTGCTCTTACTGTAAATGCTCCTTGATCTCTGCGGACTTCCAGCAGCAAAAGACGAAGGTTTCCTCCACCCCGGTTGCAGTGAGGAATTCCAGGGTGTAATCTATCATGGCCACGTTTGCCAGAGGAATCAGAGCCTACGGGAAGCAAAGAAAAGTCAGCCGCAGCAAAAAAAAAAAAAAAGCCACAATCTACAGCTCTGCTTACAGTTAAGAGTCACACAATCCTTCTAATGAAATGGCAAGCAGCACAGGAAATACCGTATTCATTAAAGACGGGTGGCCTTCTTAAAAATAGCCGCCGCGGGAGAAAAATATTAGAAATTGGACCGCAACCAGGGAACTGCCTTAAGCCAGAGATAGAACTGGTGCTCCTGGGGCTGATGTCCAAAGCATTTAAAACAGGGGTCCCCAACCTGTGGGCTGTTGGCCACTGGGCTGCGTGAGTGGCTGGCCAAGGTGTAGGTGTGTGCCGCTTGCAACCCCACTTGCGCTAGCATCGTGGCGTCATGCTGCTGCTAGAGATGCCGCGAGCTTTGAGCGGGTGCTAGCATCACTGCAAGCGCACACCTCCCCCACACTCGCGCTAGCCTGGGGCATCGCGCAGGCGCTATCATCGCTGTGAGCGCATACCCCCCCCGCTCCAAGGCATTAACATTGCAGCATTGCGTCGTGTGCACAAGCGCAGCCCGTTTGTGCGCAAGGGGCCCCATTTGTGCATGCGCACACAAAGGCGTCTCCACCATCCCCGCCCCAGGCCTCCAGCCCAGAAAAGGTTAAGTCCTCAACTAACGACCACAACGGAGCCAAAGGTGTGCTGTTGCTAAGTGAGACAATTGTTAAGTGAACTTCGGCCCATTTGATGACCTTCCTTGCCACAGTTGTTAAGTGAAACACTGCAACTTGGTAAATTAGTAACAGGGTTGTTAAGTGAATCTGGCTTCCCCATTGATTTTGCTTGTCAGAAGATCATAAAAGGTGATCAATAGTAGTAAGTGGACAATGACTTAAACGTGAGCCAGCCGTGGGCTGCAGCTGCCAAAAAGCCAACACAGTGCTAGGCTGCATCAACCGAGGGATAGAATCCAGATCACGTGAAGTGTTAATACCACTTTACAAGGCTTTGGTAAGGCCACACTTGGAATATAATGTTAAAAAGATGTTGAGACTCTAGAAAGAGTACAGAGAAGAGCAACAAAAATGATCAGGGGACTGGAAGCTAAAATATGTTAAGGAATGGCTGCTGGAATCGGGTATGTCCAGTTTAATGAAAAGAAGGACGAGGGGGGACATGATAGCAGCGTTCCAGTATCTCAGGGGCTGCCACAAAGAAGAGGGAGTCAAGCTATTCTCCAAAGCGCCTGAAGGCAGGACAAGAAGCAACAGGTGGAAACTAATCAAGGAGAGAAGCAACCTGGAACTAAGGAGAAGTTTCCTGACAGAACAATTAACCAGTGGAACGACCTGCCTCCAGAAGCGGTGAATGCTCCAACACTGGACGTTTTTAAGAAGAGACTGGACAGCCATTTGTCTGAAATGGTATAGGGTCGCCTGCTTGAGCAGGGGGTTGGACTAGATGACCTCCAAGATCCCTTCCAGCCCTGTGATTCTATGATTCTGAGATAAATAAAGAAGATATATGACAGCTTGCCCTAAGACATTGTGGGTACTCCCTCACCGGAGGCTGTCAAGAAGAGAGTGGAAAGCCACCTATCTGAAATGGCATAGGGCCGTGATGGCGAACCTTTTAGGGACCGAGTGCCCAAATTGCAGCCCAAAACCCACTTATGCATCTTCGGGTGCCGGGTGGGTGTGGCCCATTGGGTGGGTGTGGCCCATTGGGTGGGCGTGGCTGCGGTGGTAACGGCAGACTAAGTGGGACTAAAAAATTCAATCAATCAATTCCAACTTTGCAAGATCTTCTTTTTCCCCCGCGAGAAGTTGAAATTGACTGATTGATTGAACCCCTTTTTTTTTTTTTTTTTGCACACGGCGGCGGAGGCCTAAAGCGAAAAGGTTTTATAAAACCCAGCTGAAGGCCTAGGACTAGGGTGACGGAGCGCGTGCCCACAGAGAGGGCTCTGAGTGCCGCCTCTGGCACCCGTGCCATAGGTTCGCCACCAACTGGTATAGGGGCTCCCGCTTGAGCAGGGGGTTGGACTAGATGACCTCCAAGGTCCCTTCCAGGTCTATTCTGATTACTGGTTTATTACTGCTAGTCTCTCTCCTGACTAGAGAACTGCATTCTGGCATCTAGACCAGTGTTTCTCAACCTTGACCATTTTAAGGCATGTGGACTTCAACTCCCAGAATTCCACAGCCAGCAATGCTGGCTGTGGAATTCTGGGAGTTGAAGTCCACATGCCTTAAAATGGTCAAGGTTGAGAAACACTGGTCTAGACTGTTGCAGGACTAGAGAGACTCAGGTTGAAGTTTAAAGTTTTCCTTCCAGGCCACTCAAAAGTCAAGGGAGGCCATTGGCAAGGAAAATGCTCCTGGCTCTCACTGAGGCCAAGATCCAGCTTGGCAAGACAGCATCCCAACACACTCATAGTACACATAGGCCGGCCTAAATTCATTTTCAGACTTTGGCGCAGTATAACACTTCCTTGATGCAACCACATTCAGCCTTGTTGCACCTTTTTATTACTGCAGTTTTGTGATAAGAATCATACAACGATACTTCCCAGGATAGACCCAGGAACAACTCTTGGGGTTATCAGTTCAACCAGAGAAACAAATTACAGGATCCTTATTCTGAACAGGCGACACCGTCTTGACAATCCAGAATCCACAGCTTCAACTATCCGGCTAGGCCAGGGGTAGGCAACCTGGGCTCTTTTATGACTGGTGGACTTCAACTCCCAGAATTCCTGAGCCAGCGTAGCTCAGCTTGGAAACCTCTCCCTTTCCCCTCAGCATGGCTGGCTCAGGAATTCTGGGAGTTGAAGTCCACGAATCATAAAAAAAACCACAGCTGCCTACCCTTGATCTAGTTGATTCCTCAGCCAGCATGGGGGAACTATGGCCCCTTCATGACTTGCTGACTTCAACTCCCAGAATTCCTGAGCCAGCATGGGGAACTATGGCCCCTTTATGACTGGTGGACTTCAACTCCCAGAATTCCTGAGCCAGCATGGGGAACTATGGCCCCTTTATGACTGGTGGACTTCAACTCCCAGAATTCCTGAGCCAGCATAGCTCAGCTTGGAAACCTCTCCCTTTCCCCTCAGCATGGCTGGCTCAGGAATTCTGGGAGTTGAAGTCCACCAGTCATAAAAGAGCCAAGGTTGCCTACCCCTGGGCTAGGCCAGATAGCCTGTTAATTACACTCCAGTAGAGCTCGGCTCCTGGCCTGTTGGGTCCTTGGAGACATTTGTGTACTTGTTTTGGCAACAAGACAAGAGGAGCTGGCCACTGCCATCACAGGCACTTGTTTTCAACATTCCAATCTGGCCTACAGGTCTAGAATTTTCTCTTGAACCTTCCCAAGTGAGCCCAGCCCTATTTAGCTTCCAGGCACAGACAGGGCTAGCCAGGTGCTAATGCCTGATGAGACACAGCTTGTAAGTTGATCCCTTTTTTCCTGCAGCGACAAAGGGGTAATTTCCACATTCTCCTTGTGATGAATATAATAACAGCTGCCACAACATTGTCATTTAAAGATGCTATGGTGATTGGGTAGAAACACACACACACACACAAATACACAAAAAGGAAGAGCATTCTTAAAACAAAAATCTAGCCATAGTCTGGAGTCAATATTTATTTTTGTTCTCCATGGGATGTCATCCAGACCGTTACAAGTGGTCCAAGACTTGTGAATTTGTGAATTCCTCACTCACGAATCAAAATGCTGTGGTATTCAATACCAGAGACGAGCAAAGAAGCAAAGTAAACGACTTTTTTCAGCAGACTGAGGATCTGTATAATGAAATGAAGTGGGAGAGAAAAATTAGGAGTAAGTACAGTGTTTGTAAGGATTCATCTGTTTGATGGTTTCTCTGAAGAGATCTAGTGCCTAGTCTCTAACTTTGGGGAAAGTCCTGTTGTAAAGGTTCTGCTTTATCCATTTATTAACCATAAAAACCAAGATAGAACATAGAGCAGCGATTCTCAACCTGTGGTTCGCGACCCCATTTGGGGTCGAACGACCGTTTCGCGGGGGTCGCCAGACACCGCAGTCCATTTGTTTTCTCCCTTTCCCCTCGGCTGTCGCGCGCGCGCCGCGCATGCGCGGTTCGGGCCGTCGCGCGCGCGCGCTGCGCATGCAGTTCAGCCTGTCACGCGCGCATGCGCGGTTTGGGCCGTCGCGCGCACGCCGCGCATGCACGGTTCGGGCCATCGCGCGCGCGCATGCACGGTTCGGGCCATCGCTCACGCACATGCACGGTTCGGTCCGTCGCACCGCGCATGTGCGGTTCGGCCCGCCGCGCACGCGCCGCGCATGGGCGGTGCAGGTGGGGTCTCGGCCTGAAAAAGGTTGAGAACCGCTGACATAGAGTAACAAATCAAGAAATGGGTGGCCACATTAAAACAAGGGATCAATGTAGATTTGATGTCAAGCCTTAGGTTATCTATAAATCTAGAATCCTACCATGTTTTCTCTTTCCAAACAAGTCAAACAACCATCTTTTTTTAAAAAGTTACTTACATGCTTCACTTCACTTCAGGAATTCACAGCCATTTGCTTTAGTTACCGTTCAAAGTTACAACGGCACTGAAAAATGCATCTATGGCTGCTTTTCACCCTGCGACCGTTGCAGCCACCTCGTGCTCACGTGATCAAAATTCAGACGCTTGGCAACTGGCACGTAGTTAGGATGGTCGCAGCGTCCCCGAAGGTTGCTTGATCTCCTTTTGCAACCCTCCTAAGAAGCCGAGCCAATTGGGGGGGGGGGAGAAGCCAGATTCACTTAACAACCATGTGACTAACTTAACAACCGCAGTAATTCACTTAACCGCTGTGGCAAGAAAGATTATAAATGGGAGCACAACCCACTTAACAACTATCTTGCTTAGCTATGGAAAGTGTGGGTTCAATTGTGACTGTCGGTCGAGGGCCGATCAACCCATCAAATTAGCCCCTTCGCTGCATTCCCCGATTAAGGGTTCCACTCCTCAAAGTCTTGACAAGCTGTTGCTAGAAACCTCGGCTTCTATTTTGGTTTAACTCAAAGCCCGGCTCTTTCAGTCACAAGGATCCTGGAAATCCAACATCACGCTGTCGCTCCAATAAAGGTTCCTGTAACATGTTTTTGGATGAGCAATCGCTTCTGAGGCATCAAAGGGCAGTCATATCACACTAATAATTCACCGCTCTGGTACACAACACCCACATCTTTAAATAGTATTCGGTATGCTTACTAGGGCAAAGTAATTTTCCATTAACCATAGCCAGGATTTGATGTTGATTTCCCCTGCAATCTACCTGCACAGCTACTCCTTCAAGGACTGTTAAGTTTTCACGTTCCCTTTCTTTCATTCATGGTGTGTGTGTGTGTGTGTGTGTGTTCCCAGATGACTACTTCACCTAGAACAGTGTCTCACAATCTTGGTAACTGAAAATTGCCAGGTTTTGAAGAAAAAAAAATGATCTAGAGCAGGGGTCCCCAATCTTTTGGGCACCAGGGACCGGTTCTGTGGAAAGAGGTGTCCTGGTTCCGACAGATGAAACTCTTCAAAAGAACTTCGAGGCATTGTTTACCTTAAAGGATCTTTTATTCGAGTAGCATAATATCGGCACTATATAAACGAAGCCAAAAACTGAATTCCCCTCCCCTGGGCACATAGTATCAAAGCAAAATTCCCTACTCCAATTAACAGTCATAAATCACATTCCCCAATTAGCTTGAAATGCAGGCTTTCCCTCCAGTTCTCCAGTCCCGCAGATTCTTATCATCTCTTATTTCAATAACCTTGATTCTCACGCTATGTTTAGTATTGTTATGTCTAGGTAGATTCTCATTCACAGCCCCCCCTTGCATCATCTAACTCTAAAACCGAAAGGGAAAAAGATGGCTATATTTCCATCTGTTGTCAATGCAAAAACATCCGATGTTAGCAGAGTTGACAAGAGGTTTTTCCGCGGACCGGAGGGTGCGTGGTTTTGTGTGCTGCCTGCATCTCGCGGATGGGGCTTTGCTTGTGTGGTTACTGGCATGCCGTGGCCCGGTACTGGTCTACAGACCGGGGGTTCGGGACCCCTGATCTAGAGCAGGGCTTTTCAACCTTTTCACCCATTGTACCACTTTTAGGATATGGCAATATCCGAGTACCAACAGTCACCTAGCAAGATGTCAAACACTTGATGACCAAAAAAAAAAAAAAAAGGAAAAAAGTTATAAAGTACAGGTAGTCGAAGTTACAATGGCACTAAAAAAAGTGCTCCCCAAGCCACAGCCGAGCAAGACACCTAGCTGCCCACCCGGTGGCGCTCTTCCTCCTGTCCGAGGTTTTCATTGTTAGCATCCTGGCTGAGGAATTCTGGGAGTTGAAGTCCAAAAGCCATAAAAGGGCCAAGTTTGAAGACCACCCTGTCTTAAAGCATCCTGGCTGAGGAATTCTGGGAGTTGAAGTCCACAAGCCATAAAAGGGCCAAGTTTGAAGACCCCCTGTCTTAAAGCATCCTGGCTGAGGAATTCTGGGAGTTGAAGTCCACAAGCCATAAAAGGACCAAGTTTGAAGACCCCCTGTCTTAAAGCATCCTGGCTGAGGAATTCTGGGAGTTGAAGTCCACAAGCCATAAAAGGGCCAAGTTTGAAGACCCCTGCTCTTGAGCAAAGTTCAATCATTCAAAAAAAGCTTTGGAAGCATTATGCATTTCGTTTTTCAGTGAACTGTGCCACTTCCAGGTACTTTCTGGGCACAACCTGTGAAATTGTTATAATATTTACACCTGTCAGTGGTCAGGGTTCAATAATTTGAACGAGTACTTTTCCTTTCCATTCTCTTCTAGTTTTTCCTGAATTCCACAATGTCCACGACTACGATGTCCTTCAAAAGCTAAAAATAGCTCTGTTCCCTTCTTTCCAATAGTAGCATCAATTTTAATCCAATCAAATCCAGCACAATACCTGACACTGCCTACAAGCTGAAAACAAGCAGCCCAGATATCTCTTCTTAAAAATAGCATCTTGCAATATTCACTGATACAAGAAAAAAAATAGATTTTGGAACTAAAATGATGGTAAAAGCAGCTCCACGGAAACAAGCATTGCAATGTACCTCCTTGGGATAGCAATGGTAAAATTTCAAAATTCCCAGGAGGACTGCTTAAGAGCTGGCCAAATTCTTTTCTTACACGAAAACTTCTCTGGAGCCTTTGAAAACCTATAATAACAATAGATGTTTGCTGTTAATTTGATGTTTTTACTAGTTGTTAGTTGTCTGATCAGCAATTAATTATGTGCAGGATGAGCTGGTTGCTGCAAAAAGACATTCTAGAAAAGCCGGTTTTATCCCCGGTAGTAATGCAGACTAAAATTACTCCTAAATAATGGTTATATTCACTTCCCTATATAACTTAAAAGGTGTTCATGCTTTCTACCCCAGCAACTGTATTTTTTTTTTTTATTTATTTATTTATTTATTTATTTATTTATTTATTTATTTATTTAGTTAGTTAGTTAGTTAGTTAGTTAGTTAGTTAGTTAGACTTCTATGCCGCCCTATTCCGGAGAACTCAGGGCGGCTCACAACATAATAGAAATCACCAAAATACATGAATATAAAAACCCCTAAGTTAAAAAAAAAAACACCAATCATTCCACAAACATACACACAAACATACAATGGCTAGGGGCAAGGTGTTAGCTGCCCCAGGCCTGCCGGCAAAGGTATGTTTTAAGCAGTTTACGAAAGGCGGAGAGGGTGGGGGCGATACGGATCTCCGGGGGGAGTTGATTCCAGAGAGCCGGGGCCGCAACAGAGAAGGCTCTTCCCCTAGGCCCCGCCAGGCGACACTGTCTGGCTGACGGGACCTGGAGAAGGCCGACTCTGTGGGCCCTAACCGGTCGCTGGGTTTCATGAGGCAGCAGACGGTCCCGTAAATAACCTGGTCCGATGCCATGTAGGGCTTTATAGGTCATAACCAACACTTTGAATTGGGTTCGGAGACCAATTGGCAGCCAATGCAGCTCACGGAGTGATGCCGAAATGTGGGCATTTCTGGGCAAGCCCAACACTGCTCGCGCGGCTGCATTCTGCATTACCTGAAGTCTCCGAGCGTTTTTCAAAGGTAGCCCCATGTAGAGAGCATTGCAGTAGTCATAGGAAACATCCTGATACAAAGAGTGATATTGTTGAACTGAAAAAAAAAAGTCTAGGGAAAAATATATAACCAGGGACATTTTTTAGTTTGCACTGGAAATTTTTTGCAATTTGGGGAACGTACTTTGTGACTGACCTAGAATGTAATATTTTTCTGCACACACATATACACAAACCCTGGACGTTTTTCTACCTCACGCTACCGGACACAGGAAAATTCAATTAAACCTTGCATTTAGGCAGTTTCATTGCAAAGACAGTACACAATTATCTGCAGGTTCATGCATTGAATTATGGACAAGTGAATGAGGGAACTGATCAAGTTGGGCTTGGATCTGAGACACACACAGCAACTGCTCAAAGTCACCCAGTTGGATTTCATTGCCTGAGGCAGGACCAGAATTCATGATCTCCTTGTTTCTATCCTGGTGCCTATAACCACTACAGCGGGGGGGGGGGGGCTTCAAACTTGGCCCTTTTATGACTTGTGGACTTCAACTCCCGGAATTCTGGGAGTCGAAGTCCACAAGTCATAAAAGGGCCAAGTTTGAAGACTCCCGCACTACAGTGAACTGGCTCTCAAAGCCATATTTTAATCAGGGCCCACTAAATAAATGCTAGGTATATATAAGATGCTAAAGTCAAACCACATTATGGCTTAGTGCTGCAGAATTTAGTCAAGCAACTCAGATATCGTTTTCCACACGCCCAAAAGTATACCGTTGCTTTAGCAGCTTGTTTCCTGCCACGTAACCACACAAATTAGGTTCGCTGTAAAACAGACTAATCTGACAGGCAGTTCTCAAAAGCACAGCCATTTGCAAGAAAATCCATACAGATTATAAAAATGACATTTCATTCAGTAGAGATGTAATTGGCATTGACAGTTGCCAGGCTGAATAAAGCAGGGGTCTTCAAATTTGGCCCTTTTATGACTTGTGGACTTTGACTCCCAGAATTCCTCAGCCAGTGTGCCTGGCCAAGGAATTCTGGGAGTTGAAGTCCACAATTCATAAAAAGGGCCAAATTTGAAGATCCCTGAAGTAAAGGTTCTTCATTCTTTGGCTTATACATACAGTATCAAAATGTTTATTTATATTGATGGAAGCGAAGATCCGGTAGCTCAGGGTTGATCTATGGAGTCCTTGGTGCTCTCTGAGCTTAGCTTAGTTTTGTTGCAGACGTTTCATTACCATATTATGTGACATTAGCAGTGCTAAAAGGGAGTGTGGTTTGCTCTCAGTTCATATACTAGAAGAAAATATTTAACAAAAACAACAGAATTGGAAGGGACCTTGAGGATCAGGGGCTGGCCCAAAGAAGAGGGAGTCAAGCTATTCTCCAAAGCCCCTGAAGGCAGGACAAGAAGCAACGGATGGAAACTAATCAAGGAGAGAAGCAACCTAGAACTAAGGAGAAATTTCCTGACAGTTAGAACAATTAACCAGTGGAACAACCTACCTCCAGAAGCGGTGAATGCTCCAACACTGGAAGTTTTTAAGAAGAGACTGGACAGCCATTTATCCGAAATGGTATAGGGTTTCCCGCCTGAGCAGGGGGTTGGACTCGATGACCTCCAAGGTCCCTTCCAACTTTTTTTTATTATCATCATAATCATAATCATCATCTAGTCCCACCTCCTGTTCAGTCAGGAAACCCTTTATTTGCAGCTCAGGACTGAATTGTGGCGTCCTTGGTGCTCTCTGACATGTCATAATACAAAGATCGCAGAGTCTATAAGATCGCAAGTTATCCGACTGCTTTCGGTTCAAATTTAACAAAACGTGAAATGGTACCTAGGGCCTCTTGCTTGAGACCAAGGGGTCTTCCAACCCTGTTATTCTGTACAACTTTTGACGAGTGCCAGAATGCCTTAGGAGAGCCCGACGAGGGTTAAGAAAGATCCCGAGAAACAAAAGCATCCAGATCTGTCAAGCGGTTGCCCTCCGAATGGGGTTGGACTACAGCTCCCATCATCCTGGGAAAGCCTGGCCCTGGCTGCCCACGAGGAGCTCTGGGGCTGAATGCAGCTGGGCTTTGTGGCAGCAAGTCAGGTGCAACATCTGAAGCAGGGGATCTTCAAACGTGGCCCTTTTACGACTGGTGGACTTCAACTCCCAGAATTCCTCAACCAGCT
This sequence comes from Bothrops alternatus, assembly GCA_034064705.1. Classification (NCBI taxonomy): domain Eukaryota; kingdom Metazoa; phylum Chordata; class Lepidosauria; order Squamata; family Viperidae; genus Bothrops; species Bothrops alternatus. The sequence goes on from JARGCV010000286.1 coordinate 2,724,655, forward strand.
ATGATGGCTGAGGAATTCTGGGAGTTGAAGTCCACAAGTCGTAAAAGGGCCACGTTGGAAGACCCCCCCCTGATCTGGAGCCTTCCAGATGCGAGACTGCAAATGGGACTCCAGGACCACGAGGGAGGAAGGGAGACGCTCGCTCACCCGCGGCCGGTCCTTGGAAATGGGGAAGAAGCGGCGGTTGAAGCTGTCGGCCACCAGGACGGCCTGCAGCGGAGGCGGCGGCTCCTCTTGGGGCTCCGACCCCCGCGAGCCCCCGGACCCGGCGCCGCGCTTCCCAGCAGGACCGCGAGCCGCCATGCTGGCTCGCACTCTCCCACGCTTTGGGCCGCGCCTCTTCCGTTTCCGGAAGGAACCGGGGCTGGGGGGAGGGGAGAGACGGTGTCTCGCGGAGGACAAAAAGCCTTCCAGCGCAAAAGCGGCCGGCGAATACGAAGGCGGGGCGAGGAGGGGCGTGACGGGGGAGGGGCGTTGTAGAGCGATGTGTGAATTCCACCGGACGGGAAATACGGAGCTGTTAAAAATTGAATGAAGCATGAATTGAATGAATTAGGATTAGGATTAGGATTAGGATTAGGATAGAATAGAATAGAATAGAATAGAATAGAATAGAATAGAATAGAATAGAATAGAATAGAATAGAATAGAATAGAAAATATGGAATGGAATAGAATAGAATAGAATAGAATAGAATAGAATAGAATAGAATAGAATAGAATAGAATAGAATAGAATAGAATAGAATAGAATAGAATAGAATAGAAAATATGGAATGGAATGGAATAGAACAGAACAGAACAGAATAGAATATATAATATAGAAATTAGAATAGAATGGAATGGAATGGAATGGAATAGAACAGAACAGAGCAGAATAGAATATATAATATAGAAATTAGAATAGAATAGAATAGAATAGAATAGAATAGAATAGAATAGAAAATATGGAATGAAATAGAATAGAAGAACAGAACAGAACAAACAACAGAATAGAATAGAACAGAATAGAATATATAATATAGAAATTAGAATAGAATGGAATGGAATGGAATAGAATAGAACAGAGCAGAATAGAATATATAATATAGAAATTAGAATAGAATAGAATAGAATAGAATAGAATAGAAAATATGGAATGAAATAGAATAGAAGAACAGAACAGAACAAACAACAGAATAGAATAGAACAGAATAGAATATATAATATAGAAATTAGAATAGAATAGAATAGAAAATATGGAATGAAATAGAATAGAACAACAGAACAGAACAGAACAAACAACAGAATAGAATAGAACAGAATAGAATATATAATATAGAAATTAGAATAGAATAGAACAGAACAGAATAGAATATATAATATAGAAATTAGAATAGAATAGAACAGAACAGAATAGAATATATAATATAGAAATTAGAATAGAATAAAATAGAATAGAATAGAATAGAGCTGGAAGGGACCTTGGAGGTCTTCTAGTCCAGCCCCCTGCTCAAGCAGGAGGACTTATACAAGTGACTGTCTAGTTTGTTCTTAAAAATTTCCCTAACCCTAACCTCTTCTGTTCCCTCAACTAAGTCATAGATGAAAATAGTGCTGGGCCTAAGATGGAGCCTTGTGGTACCCCACTGCTTACTCCTCTCCATGTGGATGTAGCGCCAATAAGGACTACTGAGTACGGTTTGCCAGCCAGCTACAGATCCATCTGGTGGTGATGGATGGCATTAAATAAGTTGACATGAATCTATTTGATGTAGTGTTTGAGGCATTAAACTGGAAACTGGGAGACCTTGAGTTCTAATCCAATCTTGGACATGAAACCAGGTGGGTGACCTTCAGCCAGTCCTTTCAGCCCTAGGAAGGAGGCAATAACAAACCACTTCTGAAAAATACTTTGCCAAGGTATTTGTCCAGGCAGTTCAGATAATGTATGGATTTCAACTCCCAGAATTCCCCAGCCGCCCTGGGGAATTTTGGGAATTCAAAGTCCACACATCTTCAGCTTGCCACGGTTGAGAAACACTGCTCTAGTCCAAAAGGGTTTGAGTTAAATTTAGTACAGGTAGTCCTCAATTTAGGGCAGTGTTGAAGGAAGTCTTCGTCATGGTTCAGTCCAAGCCGGGAATAAACAACATGGCGACTGCTTTAGAAAGAAGGTTGCAGTTTATTGAAGAGGAGAGCTAGACAGGAAGATGGCTCTGGGAGAAAAGAGAGAGAGCACATGTAGGGAGTGGGTTTTTATACCCTCTGGAGCCTTTTGTTTGGAGTTGTTCCTGTGGCATGAACTTTGACTTGACTCTTAGACTTTTGGTGTGTTGAGTCTAGGGATCTTTCTTCCTAATCCATGTTTCCTGACTTCAGTCTTTCTGACAAGATTATCACATCTGTAATTCTGCACACTTGGTTTCTGTTTGGGACAGAGAGACTTGGGGGCGGGGTTGGTTTCTGCTTTTAAAATCCTTCAGGGAAATATATTCTGCCTTTTAAATATTTCCAAAAATATTTCTTTCTCCAGGGGGAGCGGGGGCTGACTTTCCACAACAGTAATAGAGCCCAAAATTATGATCATAAGTCACGCCATTTCTTAGGCGGGTCATCACTTCTCCATCTCAATTTTATTACATTTTTGCAATGGTTGTTAAATCCATTGTTGTGCCTTTGACAACATGATGCACATGACATCACTTTCTTGAAAACCTGTGTTTACCTTGCTACAAACAATGCTACCACAGACCAATCTTGACTCTATGGGAGGGGTCCCCAACCCCTGGTACCGGGCCACAGCATGCCAGCAAACGGTCCGCACAAACAAACAAAGTCTCATCCGCGAGATGCAGGCAGCACACAAAACCATGCATCCTCCAGTCCATGGAAAAACCTCTCTCCACAGAACCGGTCCCTGGTGCCCAAAATATTGGGGACTTCTGCTCTATGGGAATTTAACCCACCCTTTGGAGATCCTACATGTGCTTAATAAATGGACTGTGTTGTGGAGCTGTGCTTTCTGCCAGATGTTTTTTGCCTTGTGTCCCTTCGCTGTTGAACACAGGCGCAGGCTGGTGGGGATGAGTTGGTATTGTCTGCTTCTCAAATAATAATAATAATAATAATAATAATAATAATAATAATAATAATAATAATAATAATAATAATAATAATAGTAAAGTTAGAAGGGATCTTGGAGGTCATCTAGTCCAACCCCCTGCTCAGGCAGGAAACCCTATACCATTTCGGACAAATGGCTGTCCAGTCTCTTCTTAAAAACTTCCAGTGTTGGAGCATTCACCCCTTCTGGAGGCAGGTTGTTCCACTGATTAATTGTTTTAACTCTCAGGAAATTTCTCCTTAGTTCTAGGTTGCTTCTCTCTTTGGTCAGTTTCCACCCGTTGCTTCTTGTCCTGCCTTCAGGTGCTTTGGAAAATAGCTTGACTCCCTCTTCTTTGGGGCAGCCCCTGAGATATTGGAACACTGCTATCATGTGCCCCCTCATCCTTCTCTTCGTTAAACTAGACATACCCAATTCCAGCAGCCGTTCCTTATATGTTTTAGCCTCCAGTCCCCTGATCATCTTTCTTGCTCTTCTCTGTACTCTTTCTAGAGTCTCAGCATCTTTTTTACATCGTGGTGACCAAAACTGGATGCAGGATTCCAAGTGTGGCCTTACCAAGGCCTTGTAAAGTGGTATTAACACTTCACCTTATCTTGATTCTATCCCTCTGTTAATGCAGCCCAGCACTGTGTTGGCCTTTTTGGAAGCTGCAGCACACGGCTGACTCATATTTAGGTGATTGTCTACTAGCACAAATGGTTCCTGTAGTCTGAAATTTTAACCACCTGAGTAGGGCAAATGGTGTGGAGCTGTGCTTTCTGCTTAACCTAAGGCTCCAGACTCATTTGCACTACTCAGGTGATCCTGAGGACACAGATAAACATCCAAGTGGCCTCAATGACTCTCTAAAAGAAGGCAAATGATCGGCTCTCTGCAAGGAGTATAAATCCTTCCATTTCCCATCATCCAGTCAGAGCTGAAGGAGCTTCTTGGGATGGGAAACGAAACGTCTTCAGATAAAAACAAGAAAGTCCAGTTGCCTCCTGAAAAAGCACATTTGGGACAACCACGACCTGGATGACTGAGAATCTCCATAGAGGTTAAAGATCCTGCTTTCAAACGTCTGCTCCCCATGGTGTCTTCGGCTTCAGTCAATATAGCACAAGGTTTGGTGAAAAAACCACACAGGATGAGTGTAACAATGCTTTTTAATGTGCTGTGTAAAGACCAACATAAAACAGGAGATATCCTGTGATCTAGCATGGCAATTAAGCTCAGGCAGGGTTCCATGTGTTTAATGCATACAATTCTTTTAAGGCCAGCTTTTGCTCTGGGCTGAAACATCCTTGCTCCAGCTGTTTCCCAGATTTTTGAGACAGCTTTGAAGTCCCAGACAGTCATGAAAAGACAGATGTCTCTGTAAGGGAACCAGTGTAACCAAGAACATCCAACAGCTTCCCCTAAAAGGTAAAGAACAACTAACTAATGGAGCTGCTTGCCTTCAAAAGTTGTGGGTGCTCCACCATTAGTAGCTTTTAAGAAGACCACTTGTCTGAAATGGAATAGGGTCTCCTGCTTGGCCAGAGGGTTGACCAAAGCCCCTCCCAATTCTGCTATTCTGCATTTGGACTGCTTCCATTTGTTTCCAAAGAGCTGTAAAAACGTGGCTCTTTGGGGGAGCATTGCAAGACAGATAAATGTCATTTACCAATACGAGGTATACATCAGGTTGTCAGTGTTTGTTTATTTATTTATTTATTTATTTATTTATTTATTTATTCGGATTTGTATGCCGCTCCTCTCCGAAGACTCGGAGCGGCTTACAACATATATATGTAAACAATTGAACAAATCCGAACAACATTAAAAATACAAACCCCATACATACTCATCAATCACACCACAATCAACAATCATCCCCAGGCCTGCCGGCAGAGGTAGGTTTTTAAATTCTTTCGGAAGGCCAGGAGGGTCGGAGAAACGCGGACTTCAGGAGGTAATTGGTTCCAGAGGGTGGGCGCCGCAACAGAGAAGGCCCTCCCCCTAGGGCCCGCCAAACGACATTGTTTCGCTGACGGGACCTGGAGGAGGCCGACCCTGTGCTCTCTCACCGGTCGTAGAGAAGTATGTGGCAGAAGGCGGTCCCGTAAGTATCCTGGTCCCAAGCCATGAAGGGCTTTATAGGTAATAACCAACACCTTGAATTGGGCTCAGAGATATGCTTTTTGGTTTCATTTCACATATATTGGTTTCATTTCACATATATTGTTCCTATAAGTGTTGTTCCAGAGGCTGCCTGCATCGAGCAGCACCAAAGCCAGAGGAAATAAATAGTTTCCACTGAGCACATCAATGAGTAAAAGTTCCAGGAAGTCCTGAGTTTGCCATAGAGCAGTGATGGCCTACCTTTGAGAGCCTAAGAGCCCAAACTGCAACCCAAGACCCACTTATTTATTGCCGGGTGCCGGGTGGGCGTGGCTGTGGTCATGGCAGACTGGGTGGGTGTGGCCAAGGTGGGCGTGATCACCTCGATGTTGCTCGTGGGGAGAGATGCCTGTGGGGGCCGGGCAGGGTTAGAAGAGATCCAGGGGGTCTCTGGCAGGTGGGACGCTGGGCAGGAGGCTCGTCCTGCGGGGTGAGGCGAGGCGAGGCAAGGCGAGGCAGGGCGGGGGTGCCATTGCCGCGAGGCAAGGCGAGGCAGGGGCGGGGGCAGCTGCTCCCTGACACCATTGGCTCCCACACACAGAGGCCAGCGAGCGCATGGGGACCGACAGTGTCCTTCAGCAGCTGCAGCCACAGCCTGCCGGCCCCTCAGCCGGCGCATTCTGGGGCTCCGCAGCCCACCGCCAGCAGTTCAGAGAAGCCGCCTCTGAGCTGGATGGCCGGCCGACAGCTGAGGAGGTGATGCAGTGGGTCGTGCCCAGGAAAAGGAGAGCATGCAAGGCCAGGAGGGATGGGATGTGGGGAGGGAAACCAGCTATGTTGGGATGCATCTGGCCACGTGGGAGCTCAGTGAGTTAGCGGGCGACTGGTTGAATAGGGACGGTTGCCATCTCCAGGGCATGGTGCGCATGCCCACAGAGAGGGGCTCTGAGTGCCGCCTCTGGCACGCGTGCCATGGGTTCACCACCACTGCCATAGAGATTAATCTTGCTGGACTTGAATTTCATCCCTGCGTTACTTCCTTAGAAGCAGATCCAGCATGAAGAAGGAAACTGACACTAAACAAATATAAAGTTCTCTTCAGGCCAAAGAGCCGACTCTGCTTATGTAAGCCAGGCATGAGGTCCAGCTTCCAGCTATGGCTCCCCATGTGCTAACTAACCAGTATTTAGCTCATTAGCACAAATTTAGTAAGCCAAACTCTCCAGCCATGTTTAAACATTACAACCATCACTTGTGAGCAGAAATGTTTCGCCATGTGTATTCGTCCAATAAATGATCATCTAATTGTTGTGACCATAATTTATGGGTCATCTAACAGGGCAAGGCAGGGCAAAACATTAGGAATTGTTAACAAATTGACTGTCCTTACTAGTTTGGCTTTCTCATGAGCAATGCCCTGGCTCACCACAGGATGGAGCTATAGCACCGTCTAGTGCAAAGTTTGATTTGGTTTACAGATGAAACCAGATGTTCCTAATCTATTGTCAATCAGTTGTCTTCTACTGGCTTTCGATTTTAATTGATTTACTATAAAATCTAGAATGTAGAGGTTGGAAGGACCTTATTCACATGTCCAACCTTCAGCCTGGTCTGCAAACCCAGTTCTAGACCATCTCCAATGAATGGCTGTCCAGCTTCTGCTTAAATCAGAGGTGTCCAAACGTAGCAATTTAAAGATTTGTGGACTTCCACTGGCTGGCTGGGGAATTCTGGGAGTTGGAGTCCACAAGTCATAAAAGGGCCAAGTTTGAAGACCCCTGGCTTGAAATCTTCCGGATGAGATTTCATCACCTCCCAAAATTTCAACTAGGATAATCTTCAATGTTGGCTAGAGACTGTGTAGAAGCTCAGTGCATAAGGACCCAAGTTGGAAAGAGCTTACTCACAGAATTATGCTAAACAAAATGTTAGATTTCCAGATCCAACAATGGGAAGTATGGGAGTATATGTCTATGGAGATAGACGTATAATCCCATTCAGTTTTGGTCACCACGATGTAAAAAAGATGTTGAGACTTTAGAAAGAGTACAGAGAAGAGCAACAAAGATGATCAGGGGACTGGAGGCTAAAACATATAAAGAACATTTGCTGGAATTGGAAATGCCTAGTTTAATGAAGAGAAGGAAGAGGGATGACATGATAGCAGCCTTCCAATCTCTCAGGGGCTGCCCCAAAGAAGAGGGAGTCAAGCTATTCTCCAAGAAGCAACGGATGGAAATTAATCAAGGAGAGAAGCAACCTAGAACTAAGGAGAAACTTCCTGACAGAACAATTAACCAGTGGAACAACCTGCCTCCAGAAGCAGTAGTATATTCCACTGGAAGCTTTTAAGAAGAGACTTGGCAGCCTTTTGTCTGAAATGGTATAGGGTTTCCTGCCTGAGCAGGGGGTTGGACTAGATGACCTCCAAGGCCCCTTCCAACTATATTATTATTATTATTATTATTATTATTATTATTATTATTATTATTATTATTATTATTATTATTATTATTATTATAGAACAGCCTTCCCCAACTCGATGCCTTTTAGTTGTGTTCGATTTCTACTCCCATAGCCCCCAGTCAACATACCCACTGTCCCTAGGAGTGGGAACACAATGTGCAAAATGCAAACACTTTTCTACTTGTCCAAAAGCCTGAGATGCCTTGAGGTGACAAATTTTGAGAATTTGCCCTTCTCTTGTATTCAGGATTTAAAACAAAACAAAACAAAAAAACAACCGGCATCTGTAATTCCCTTCTGGTTAATGCTTGTTGTTCAGAAATCTTGCCAGCTTTGGATAATTTTCAAATTGATCTCCTGACAGTTAGATGATTACCTGGATGGAAACGGTCTCATTTTTATGCAGCTTGTGCTATTTAACCGGAGAAGGTTTCTCTTGCTTCTTCTCTGGCTCACAGGAGGGCAGCCCCAAGGAAGGGAAATCTCTGGAGTTTAAGCCAGTAACTATGGACACCTCGGTGACTTGCAGAATCGGAGAATGATGGTATGCATCAGTTGGAAGGCAACTTCAAGGTTATCTAGTCCAACTTCTGTCCTGGGCAGGAATCTATCAAAATATCCTGATTGGTAGCCAACTATCTCTCATTTGTGTATCCACAGTGTTCTAAGCAGAGCAACACAGTGTTCTACTGCTGATTGTGCTTACTATCATAAAGCATAACAGAATAACAGTTGGAAGAGACCTTGGAGGTCATCTAGCCCAGGGCATTTCAACCTTTTCACAGATTGTACCACTTTTAGGACATGACAGTATTTGAGTACCACCAGTGCTTAGCAAAGTGCCAAAAACTTGATGACTTAAAAAAGAAGGGGGGAGGGGGGGAATTTTGGGTTTTACTGATTAGATTCATTTGTTGTTCTAGAAATGGCTAGTTTATAATATTATGGAAAAGTAAAAAGTTGAGGTTCAGTGTTAATGCTTCCTTCTACTGCACAGAGGAAGTCTGTTCTTTTTCCCTTCTCCCCCTCACTTTTTCTCCCTTTTTCCTCCCCACTGTGTTCTACTATTTGCTTTTGTATTTTATTCTATAGCCTAATAAAATATTACAAACTGTAGGAAAAAAAGAAAAAAAGTACCAGTTTTAATTTCTTCGGTGGCTGTTCCTTTGCTGAATCCCTTTCCCTTTGCACTGACAAATGTATGATGAATTTATCCATGTTTATTAATATGGACCAGTACCAGCTAGTTCATTCAGGGGTCTTTAAACTTGGCCCTTTTAAGACTTGTGGACTTCAACTCCCAGAATTCCTCAGCCAGCCTCCATTTTGTTGTTAGATTTAAGACAGGGGTCTTCAAACTTGGCCCTTTTATGGCTTGTGGACTTCAACTCCCAGAATTCCTCAGCCCTCACGGCTGGTTGAGGAATTCTGGGAGTTGAAGTCCACAGGTCTTAAAGTTGCTAACTTTGTAGACTCCTGAGCTAGCTGATCGGCCCTTCTTCCTCTCTCTCTTCTGAGCTCTTCCACTGTGTAGTAAGAATGCACCCCCCCAATCCCTTCCCTGTACACTTAAAGACACAGGAATCAAGTGCAAAGCAAGAAAATAAACACAAACTCCATTTTTTTTCTCTTTAAGCTGCCTCAGGTGTGTCACGTGTCACAATGTTGCAACCCTAGACTGAAAGGCTCTGGCAATGGCAAAAAGCTTTAGCTTTAAATCAGCGGTTCTCAACCTGTGAGTCGCGACCCCATTTGGGGTCGAACGACCATTTCACGGGGGTCGCCAAACAACAGAGTCCGCCATTTTCCCCCCTTTTCCTTAGCTGTGCTACGCCATTTTTTTTCCTTTTCCTTAGCTGTGCTACTCCCTCTTATTCTATTGGCTTTTGAAAGCCAATAGAATAGACTCTCTTGAATAGAGTCTAATTCTATTGGCTTTCAAAAGCCAATAGGAATTGTCCAGGCTGTCTCTGCCCTGCTGAGCCCACCAAAAGTCCCAGTCTGTAAGCAGTGCTGCAAATTGTCTGCAGCGAAGGCGAGCTCTCCAGAAGTTTCCATCCCTCCCTGCTGAGCAACTAATAAAACTGTAAGTAAAAGAGGGCCAGGGGTGGGAGGTGGGAGGCCGGTGGGCGCAGGAAGGGTTTTTGGCGCGCGTGGGGCCCGGCGGGTGGCTTACCTCCCTTGGGCTGGGCCAGCTCGTGGCCCAGCTTGTGGTCGCCCTGCGCCGTCGCTGCCGCGGCCGCCAAGGAGTGCCTGGGCCTGCCTGCCGCCGCCCCAAATGGGTGGCAGTGAAGGCAAGGCTAGCGGGGCAGCGGCGGGCGCAGGGAGGGTTTTTGGCACGCGTGGGGCCTGGCGGGTGTCTTACCTCCCTGGGGCTGGGCCAGCTGGTGGCCCAGCTCGTGGTCGCCCTGCACCGTCGCCGCCGCGGCCGCCCAGGAGCACCTGAGCACCTGGGCCTGCCTGCCGCCGCCCCAAACGGGCAGCCGCCTACGCCTCGGCCGGCGCAGGGGGCAGCACTGCGCATGCGCGGGGTAGCACTGCACATGCGCGATGCAGGTTGTCGCGCCGCGTATGCGCGGCGCAGGTCAGAGTCGCGGCCTGAAAAAGGTTGAGAACCGCTGCTTTAAATTAAGCCTGTTTACCTTCAAAGAAAACTTTCTAAAAGCCATAGACAGACTCAATCAAAGGGGGTAAAACTAATTACATTTGTTTAAAGGGATTAAACCTTTCCTGTTGTCTTTTTTCCCCTTCCCCCAGCCAAACCAACTCAGTGCTGGGCTGCATTAACAGAGGGATAGAATCAAGATCACATGAAGTGTTAATTCCACTTTACAAGGCCTTGGTGAGGCCACACTTGGAATACGGCATCCAGTTTTGGTCACCACAATGTAAAAAAGATGTTGAGACTCTAGAAGGACTACAGACAAGAGCAACAAAGAAGATTAGGGGACTGGAGGCTAAAACATATAAGGAACGGTTGCTGGAATTGGGTATGTCTAGTTTAACGAAGAGAAGGATGAGGGGGGACATGATAGCAGTCTTCCAGTATCTCAGGGGCTGCCACAAAGAAGAGGGAGTCAAGCTATTCTCCAAAGCGCCTGAAGGCAGGACAAGAAGCAACGGCTGGAAACTAACCAAAGAGAGAAGCAACCTGGAAACTAAGGAGGATCTTCCTGACAGTGAGAACAATTAACCAATGGAACAACCTGCCTCCAGAAGCGGTGAATGCTCCAACACTGGAAGTTTTAAAGAAGAGACTGGACAGCCATTTGTCTGATATAGTATAGGGCAGGGGTAGGCCACCTTGGCTCTTCTATGACTCGTGGACTTCAACTCCCAGAATTCCTGAGCCAGCATGGCTCAGCTTGGAAACCTCTCCCTTTCCCTTCAGCATGGCTGGCTCAGGAATTCTGGGAGTTGAAGTCCACAAGTCATAAAAGAGCCAAGGTTGCCTAGCCCTGGTATAGGGTTTCCTGCCTGAGCAGGGGGTTGGACTAGATGACCTCCAAGGTCCTTTCTAACTTTATTATTATTATTATTATTATTATTGTTGTTGTTGTTGTTATTGTTGTTGCTATTATTATTATTATAAAGTTTTAGAAGCACATTTCAGTTTAAGCAGATTTATGCCAAGCCAACACACCCCTTTTAATGGCTCTGCCAAAGGAGAAGTTAAGGTGAAATGAAATGGCTTCCGAAGGGAAATTGGGTTTGCTTCATGATGCCAGCTGAGTCATCCAGGTGAAGCCAAGCTGCCTCACCCCAACAAAGAGATGATTGATGTGGGAAAGTATTTTTTATCATTGTGGTCTGTGGAGTGCCTTGATCTTTCGCCTGATTCACACACAACATTCTCTAAGGCTTTGCTTAACCACGATTACTGAGTCCACCCCAACTGACTGGGTTTACCAATATACTTATACAAGGTTCGCCAAAGTGGTCAACTATGACCCCCACAGGATCAATGGGTCTAGCCATTATTGGTGTGATTACTCATAATACAGGTAGTCCTTAACTTATGACCACAATTTCTGTTGCTAAGTGAGACATGTGTTAAGTGCATTTTGCCCCATTTATTAAACTTTCTTGCCACAGTTGTTAAGTGAATCACTGCTGTTGTAAGTTAGGGACACGGTTTTTGCTGGTTGCAGTGTCCTTGGGTCAAGAGGGATAGAATCAAGATCACGTGAAGTGTTAATACCACTTTACAAGGCCTTGGTAAGGCAACACCTGCCTCCCAAGGACAATTCCATCTGTCCATCCATCACTCTGAGTGGGGAAGTTTTATCCCCGTCGGAGAGGGTTCACAACTTGGGTGTCCTCCTCGATCCACAGCTAAGTTTAGAATACCATCTTTCGGCTGTGGCGAGGGGGGCATTCACCCAGGTTCGCCTGGTGCGTCAGTTGCGGCCCTATTTGGACCGGGAGTTACTCCTCACAGTCACCCATGCCCTTGTCACCTCGAGACTCGACTACTGTAATGCTCTCTACATGGGGCAACCTTTGAAGAATGTTCGGAGACTGCAAGTAGTTCAGAATGCGGCCGTGCGAGCCATCTTGGATCTCCCAAGACATGCTCATATCACTCCAGCTCTCCGTGAGCTGCACTGGCTACCAATTGGTCTCCGAACACAATTCAAAGTGTTGGTTATGACCTATAAAGCCCTATATGGCAATGGGCCAGGATACTTGCGGGACTGTCTTCTGCCTCATGAATCCCAGCAACCGGTTAGGGCACATAGGGTTGGCCTCCTACGGGTCCCGTCTGTTAGACAGTGCCGTCTGGCGGGGCCTAGGGCAAGGGCCTTCTCTGTTGCTGCCCCAGCCCTCTGGAACCAACTTCCCTCAGAGGTTCGTACTGCTCCCTCCCTCCTAGATTTCCAAAAACTTTTAAAACTCATTTATGCAGACAGGTTTGGGGCGTGTGAGCTGTGCTCTGCCCCTGGACCTCTGATTGGATTGTATGTTGTATGAATGGTTATATAGTTTTTTTTATACTGTATATTTGTATTTTAATTAATTTATATTATATTTGTACTTGTATTTTGCTGTAAGCCGCCCTGAGTCTGGGGAGAAGGACGGCATATAAGTCAAATAAATCAAATCAAATACTGCAACCAGTTTTGGTCACCACACTATAAAAAAGATGTTGAGACTCTAGAAAAAGTGAAGAGGAGAGCAACAAAGATGATTAGGGGATTGGGTTTACCAATCATATGTAGAACGGTTACAGGAACTGGGCATGGCTAATCTAGTGAAGAGAAGGACCAGGGGAGACATGATAGCAGCGTTCCAATATTTGAGGCGCTGTCACAGAGAGAAGGGGATCAACTTATTTTCCAAAGCAGCTGAAGCCAGACAAGGAGTAAAGAGTGGAAACTGATCAAGGAGAGATTCAACCTAGAAATAAGGAGGAATTTTCTGACAGTGGGAACAATCAACCAATGGAACAGACTGCTTTCAGATGTTGTGGGAGTTTCATCAATGGGAGCTTTCAAGAAGAAACTGGACTGCCATCTGTCAAAAATGGTGTAGGGCAGGGGTCTTCAAACTTGGCCCTTTTATGACTTGTGGAGTTCAACTCCCAGAATTCCTCAGCCAGCCTCCATTTTGTTTGTTAGATTTAAGACAGGGCTCTTCAAACTTGGCCCTTTTATGACTTGTGGAGTTCAACTCCCAGAATTCCTCAGCCAGCCTCCATTTTGTTTGTTAGATTTAAGACAGGGGACTTCAAACTTGGCCCTTTTATGACTTGTGGACATCAACTCTCAGAATTCCTCAGCCAGCCTCCATTTTGTTTGTTAGATTTAAGACAGGGGTCTTCAAACTTGGCCCTTTTATGACTTGTGGACTTCAACTCTCAGAATTCCTCAGCCAGCCTCCATTTTGTTTGTTAGAGTTAAGACAGGGGACTTCAAACTTGGCCCTTTTATGACTTGTGGACATCAACTCTCAGAATTCCTCAGCCAGCGGGAGTTGAAGTCCACAAGTCATAAAAGGGCCAGGTTTGAAGACCCCTGGTAGAGGGTCACCTGCTTGAGCTAGATGACCTACAAGTTCCCTTCCAACTCTATTATTCTAATTCTAAAAAAAAGTCAGTGGGGAAGCCAGATTCGCTTAGCAACCACGTCACTATCTTAACAACTACAATGGTTCACTTAACAACTGTGGCAAAAAAAGGTCACCTAATAACTTTTTGGGGTCAACTGTGTGCCTAAGTCAATGACTTCTTTTAGAGGGATCAATGGTCCTTTCCCCTAATTATAAAATTGAGGGATCGACCTTATTAAAAATGCAGCTGGAACAAACAAAAGTCTGCTTTATGGGTCATAAAAAGCAAGAGCTTTCATTATTTTTGATGTTTTTGACTGGTTCAGCACCAGGTGCCTCTGGCAGAGAACAGGATTAAGAAAGAAACCTCCAGGAAGGTCAATGTTTTAAAAATTGCACGAAACATCAGACTGTAAACCCCCCAAAATTGAAGGCCTCCAGATTAGCTTGTAATTTAGACTCAGAATTTGACTTTGTTCTCCCTGGATTAAAGCTAGATCTTGGGAGGAAACATCAGTTTCCATGGCTGTTCCTCAAGAGAACGTCTCACAAGTGCTTACTGCTGTCCTTTAGTGAAAGGACAGATCAAAATTTTACCTGTAAACACGTCCAGTTTCCATTTTAGGCTTTGTCCTAAATTACAAGGGAAACACAATTCTTTACAGAGATTATCCCAGCTTTGCTAACTCTGTCATCCCCACCCCTGGTTCTTCCAGATTCAGGTAGTCCTCAACTTATGACCCCCCCAAAACAAGGAAGCCCCAAATTTCTGTTGCTAAGCAGATTGCCTCATTTTGCAATCTTTCTTGCAAGACTTGTTAAATGAATCCCTGCAGTTGTTTAACTTAGTGACACGGTTATTATGTGGATCCGGCTTTCCCATTGATTGCTGGTCAGCAGGTCGCAAAAGGGTATCACACAATCCCCGGGACACTGCAACCGTCATAAATACAGACCACTTGCCAAGCGTCCAAATTTGGTCACGTGACCACTGAGATGTTGCAAGTTGTAAGTGTAAAAAATGATTATCAGTCCCTTTTTTTGAGCGCCATTGTAACTTCAACCAAATGGTTGTAAATCAAGAACTAGCTCAGGGGTAGGCCACCTTGGCTCTTTTATGACTCGTGGACTTCAACTCCCAGAATTCCTGAGCCAGCCATGCTGAGGGGAAAAGGAGAGGTTTTCAAGCTGAGCCATGCTGGCTCAGGAATTCTGGGAGTTGAAGTCCACGAGTCATAAAGCGGCCTAGTCCTAGGCCAGAGGTAGGCAACCTTGGCTCTTTTATGACTCATGGACTTCAACTCCCAGAATTCCTGAGCCAGCCATGCTGAGGGGAAAGGGAGAGATTTCCAAGCTGAGACATGCTGGCTCAGGAATTCTGGGAGTTGAAGTCCACGAGTCATAAAAGAGCCCTGGTTGCCTATCCCTGGACTAGCTGTATCTATAGACATTATCCCTGCTTTGCTAACTCTGTCATCCCACCCCTGGTTCTTTCCAGACTTATGAATTCTAGCCCTCATCATCTTAATGTAGAAGACCGGCCTGTTGACAGGGGGAAATCAGAAATACTTAGGAAGAGGTTGTGTAGAGTTAAACCATGGTTTTGCAATAGGTATGAATTGCGTCTTTGCTTACTACTACTATGACACAAAAAAAACAACAACACATAAATCCCTAGTTCCTACATAAATAGAGCTACAGAATATTTATCTAGTTCTAGGAAAACAGAGAACGTGACCTCTGTTCTGTACTTGTGCTAGGAAATATGGCAGACATCCAACGTCCTCAGCAACAGATCTGTAATTTTGTAAGATGAAGCCTGAAGTTGATTCAAGCTAAGAGCTGATCAAGGTCAGCATACGGTATGGGCAGTCCTCGACTTACAACAGCTCACTGAGTGACTTTTCAAAGTTACGGCAGCATTGGAAAAAGTAACCTATGACCGTTTTTCACCCTTACGACCGTTGCAGCATCCCTGTGGCCACATGATCAAAATTCAGATGCTGGGCAACTGGTTCATATTTACGACGGTCGCAGTGTCCCTGAGTCCTGTGATCCCCTTTAGTGACCTTCTGACAAGCAAAGTCAATGGGGAAACCAGATTCATTTAACAGTTGTGTTATTAACTCAACAAGTGCAGTGATTCCCTTAACATCTGCAGCAAGAAAGGTCATGAAACCAGAGCCAGGGTTTGGACTAGAAGACCTCCAAGATCTCTTCCAACTCTTGTTATTCTGTTAAAATGGGGCAAAACTCAATTAACAACCATCCTGCTTAGCAATGGAAATTTGGGGCTCAGAAGTTGAGGAGTATCTGTAGCCCACCACGCTTAACCAGACAGATTCTGGAAGCTCTTACAATGAAAAATAAGGATGTTGCTTTTGTGTGTGTGTGTTGCTCATAGTAGCTGAATTTAAGGTATATTTTTCTTTGCAATTCAGGAAGTAATGAATTGCTGTTAAGAGGAGAAGCCATTAGTAGCTCAACCTGCCATGGCTTAACAAAGTCCCACTCTGAAAGCATCTCAGTTGGATGGCTGTCACCAGAATACAGAATAATAGAGTTGGAAGGG
This sequence comes from Bothrops alternatus, assembly GCA_034064705.1. Lineage (NCBI taxonomy): Eukaryota > Metazoa > Chordata > Lepidosauria > Squamata > Viperidae > Bothrops > Bothrops alternatus. The sequence goes on from JARGCV010000286.1 coordinate 2,740,936, forward strand.
ACCTTGTCTGATGGAAGTGTGAAATATGAAGTATTGCTGCTAAAATAAGTGTGTCATTATAGTTTTCGGTTTTGCATAGTACATGGAGAAGATAGAGAACTAGAAGGTTGAGAGACTTTTTGGAAAATTGGTTAAAGAAGTATTGTTCTTACAGTTAAATGGTTTAGAAAAGTCCTGTTGAAAGAAAAATCTTCATCAGGGTCCAGTCCAAGCCAGGAATAAACAAGATGGAGACTGCTTTAGAAAGAAGGTTGCAGTTTATTGAAGAGGAGAATCAGACAGAAAGATGGCTCTGGAAAAAAACAACTGACCACATGTAGTAGGGAGTGGTGGGTTTTTATACCTTCTTGAGCTTTTGTTTGGAGTTGTTCCTGTGGCATGAACTTTGACCTGAGTCTGAGTGTGCCTTTCTGATATTCTGATGATGGTGGGTTAATCCTATTATGTCCCAAGGGTCATATCCTGCTTCCCTGGGGCTGATGGCTGATGACTGTTGGATTTTGGTTGTGAGGGATTGTTGATTCTAGGTATCTTTGTCTTTCTAATCCAAGCTTCCTGGATCCAGTCTTTCTGACAACATTATCACATCTGTATTTCTGCAGACCTAGTTTCTGTTTGGGGCAGAGAGACTTGGGGCGGGGTAGGGTTCTGCCTTTAAGATCCTTTGGGGAAATATAATATTCTGCCTTTTAATATTCCCAACAATATTTCTTTCACTGGGGGGGGGGGGCTGACTTCCCACAGTCCAGAAGGAATACGAGAGGGGAAGGGGTATTTTCTGAGCAATAGCTTAACTGACACATTCCAAAAATAATTAGTTTATGCAAGAAAAACAACAGAAAGTTAGTGATAACATGTTGTTAGGGGTTTTTTTGTTAATAAGCACTGCGGATAGGTTGTAAGCTTGTTAATATCCAGCTAATGGGAAACCAGAATAGTGTTGAGCATGGGAGGGGGAGGGAGAAATGGGTATAAAACCCCTTTGATCTGGGTCCACCTCATGTGCACCCAATATTTTGCAAATACGTTAATAAACTTTTGTTACTTCTTGGTACCAGATTGCCTTTATTGTTTTATTGCTATATTCCTATGGTATCTATAACAGAAACAATTTCCTGTTTAGCTCTTGGTTATCGCTAGAAAGAGACATGAATATCCACTGAGCAGAGAACCTTTTCATCACAATATCCCGTAGTTTCTGTTCTCTTTCTCTTCTTCCTTCCTCTTTTCAAAATGAACAAAAGTAACTGTATGAGGATACTGGAGCTTACAACACTAACTTGCAAAGAGAGCTTCGTGTCACAAAGAGGGGGAAGCAGAAAGAAATTTCTCCAGCTGCATCTGGCTAAGAGGCTCTGGGCTTTGCAAGGGAGTGTGGGAAGAATCCAGAGAAAGAAATATTTGGGGGAATATTAAAAAGGCAGAATATTATATTTCCCCAAAGGAATAATGGAGAAGATCTTAAAAAAAGAAAAAAACCAGCCCCCCGAAATCAGCCCAGCCCCTAGGCCAGACATGTCAAACACAAGGCCCGGGGGCCGGATGCGGCCCGTGAAGTGGTTTCATGTGGCTCGCGAAGCCATCCTGGAAACAGTGAGGGAACGGCCCCCGTTGCCTTGGCCCTGGCCCAGGCCGGCCAGGAGCCAATGTACAATTTTGTGGTGGCCATCTTAGCACTTGCCCCAGTGGACCATGCCTTGGCACTTGCCCCGGTCCCACCCCCTTCTGCAAGAGACCCTCAGATCTGTCCCACTCCTGCCCAGGCCCCCATAGGCACCCTTGACGTGAATGATGTAGAACTGGCCACGCCCAACCAGTAGGCCACATTCACTCCATCCACTCCCACCCATTAGGCTGTACCCACTCTGGCCACATCCACCCGCCCCCCCCCCCGGGCAACCGCAATGCTCCTTTCAGAAAGGTTTGAGCTTTCCAGCTAGAACAGCGGTTCTCAACCTGTGGGTCGCGACCCCATTTGGGGGTCGAACGACCATTTCATGGGGGTCGCCAAACACCGCAGTCCGCCATTTTTTGGGGGGGTCGGCCATTTTTCCCCCTTTGCGATGCGGGCCGTCGCGCCGCACATGCGCGATGCGGGCCGTCGTGCCGCGCATGCGCGATGCGGGCCGTCGCGCCGTGCATGCGGGATGCGGGCCGTCGTGCCGCGCATGCGGGATGCGGGCCGTCGCGCCGCGCATGCGCGATGCGGGCCATCGCGCCGCGCATGCGCGATGCGCCCCGTCGTGCATGCGCAACGCGCCCCGCCCCACCTGCGCGATGCGGGCCGGGGTCGCACCGCGCTTGTGCGGCACGGGCCGGGGTCGAGCCCCGGAAAAGGTTGAGAACCGCTGAGCTAGAAACTGATGAAATTAGGAAGACAAAGACCCCTAAAATCTACATACCCCCACCCAAATTCTAAGGACAGAATATGATCTTTGGGACATAATAGGATTAACCTTCCACCATCAGAATACCAGAAAGGACACACTCAGACTCAGGTGAGTGATACAGGAAATACAAAGCCTCAAACAGGAAAAGGAACTCCAAACACAAAAGCCCAAGAAGGTATAAAAACCCACCAGTCCCAGTTACGTGTGTTGAGCTTTACCAGAGCCATCTTTCTGTCTGGCTCTCCTCTTCCCCAAACTACAACCTTCTTTCTAAAGCAGTTTCCATTTTGCTTATTCCCAGCTTGGACTGGACCCTGATGAAGATTTTTCTTTCAACAGGAGAAAAGAGGCAGAAGGGCAGAAGGAGAGAAAGAAAGGAGATGAGAATAAGGCGGAGAGAAGAGAAATAGGGTAAAGGAAAAGAGGAAAGGAACATGAACAGAGAGAGCCTAGAAATTATAAAAGTCCCTTACTGTAAGCTTCCAAAACCTAGAGGTACTCCTCAAACTTAACACCACAACTGGGACTGAAATTTCAGTTGCTAATACTCATTAAACCAAGGGTCTTCAAACTTGGCCCTTTTATGACTTGTGGACTTCAACTCCCAGAATTTCTCAGCCAGCGTGCTGATCCTTATGATTAACAATGTTAGAAGACTTGCCAAAATCAACATTAATATAGGCCAAGATAGTCAGTTTGGATGCCAGCCTTCCAAAATCTAAAAAAGCACTGCAAATTGCTGGCGACGCTTGGTGTGCAGGTAACACAACCTGCATCTTTCCTATCCTGCAGTATGAACACTATAAAAGCATCCAATCAGGGAGGTTTGTGGGCAAGAGTGGGGTGGAATCCAAAATGCCGATTGGCTGCCACAACCATGTAACTTAAACCCCGCCCCTTTTATTTACCTCACAAGAAAGCGGGGAAGATTCATTTGGTTGGCACAGGTGCCATCTTGGTTTTTCTGACTCTCTGCTGTAGATGCCCCTGGTTACAATGCAGCTAATAATATTAATAGTCATATTTAAAAAATAATCATAAAATTAGAACTTTGCTGCAGACATTCTTCTCTGTTGATTGTGGAAACTACTTCTTTATAGTATACATACATACATACATACATACATTCCAAATTATCTATCTATCTATCTATCTATCTATCTATCTATCTATCTATCTATCTATCTATCTATCTATCTATCCTTGCTTTCCTTGCTTCCTTCCTTCCTTGCTTCCTTCCTTCCTTCCTTCCTTCTTCCCTCCTTCCCTCCCTCCTCCTCCTCCTCCTCTCTCTCTCTCTCTCTTTTTCTTTCTCTCTCTGTCTCTTTCTTTCTATCCCACCTTTATTATTTTTACAAATGTAGATGTGAAATCTCAAACCAACCAAACCATCAAGTTCTGGCTTCAGGAAGTAATGCCAAGACAAGCTAATGTGCCCCTCTTCCCCATATTCACTTGTTCAGCATATGTTGCATTCTGAAACCCATAACTGTGTGTGGACTTGTGCTCAGTAAGCAAGCAATGTATTGTGGAATCCTCACAAGTCCCAACACTTCCACGAAAGCCCTGGTGGGCCTTGGGAAGCTACAGTAGCCTCCTAACTAATAAAGTCCATGATGTCAGTTCACAAATTCCTCCTGTCAGGGGTGGTTTGTGGGCAAAACAGTGATTGCAAAATAAAAAATTAAGGTTGCAAAACTGCCTAAAGGGCTCAGAAGGTTAATAATAATAATAATAATAATAATAATAATAATAATAATAACAACAACAACAACAACAATAACAACAACAACAATAACAATAATAAAGTTGGAAGGGACCTTGGAGGTCATCTAGTCCCTGCTCAGGCAGGAAACCCTATACCATTTCAGACAAATGGCTGTCCAGTTTCTTCTTTAAAACCTCCAGCGTTGGAGCATTCACCGCTCCTGGAGGCAGGTTGTTCCACTGGTTAATTGTTCTAACTGTCAGGAAGTTTCTCCTTAGTTCTAGGTTGCTTCTCTCCTTGATTAGTTTCCATCTGTTGCTTCTTGTCCTGCCTTCAGGCGCTTTGGAGAATAGCTTGACTCCCTCTTCTTTGGGGCAATTCCTGAGATACTGGAAGACTGCTATCATGCCCCCCCTCGTCCTTCTCTTCGTTAAACTAGACATACCCAATTCCAGCAACCGTTCCTTATATGTTTTAACCTTCTGCCCCCTAATCATCTTTGTTGCTCTTCTCTGCACTCTTTATAGAGTCTCAACATCTTTTTTACATCATGGTGATGAAAACTGGATGCAGGATTCCAAGTGTGGCCTTACCAAGGCCTTGTAAAGTGGTATTAACCCTTCACCAGATTTTGATTCTATCCCTCTGTTAATGCAGCCTAGCACTGTGTTGGCCTTTTTGGCAGCTGCACCACACGGCTGGCTCCTATTTAAGTGGTTGTCTACTAGGAGAGTCCCTCTCAGTTACTACTATTGAGTAACTATTACCTATACTTGAATATGTGCAATGAGTGAAACCAGAATTAAATAAACTGCATTGTGGCTTCCAGATTTGGATGTTCCCCCTTCTTTCTCTTTGGTCCAACACCTTCCCCCCCCACACACACAAAATTTCCTATGCAGCTTCTGGTATTGTTTTTCAGAATCTTCCATCTCTTTTGAAGTCATTTTCCCCACTTCAAATACATTCAAGCCATTATAGCCTATTCAACTTTTCTCTGAACTTTTAACTCAAAGACCTCGGTGAGTCACTGTGTATTTTTTTTCCACCATTAATATTTTAGTGTTTGCTGAACGAAAAAGTTTCCCTCCCTCTTGTGTTTTTTGAAAGAGAAATATGCCCACATATGTTTGGCAGAAAATCTTCCCATCAACTGGAAAATTCCAGCAAAACCAGTTTAAATTGGCACATTCTGAGTTTCTAATCGTGAAATCTTTCAGGAGAAGAAGATGCAATCTTTGGAGTCAGCCAGGTGAACACACTTGGGTTTTACATCCAGCTTTTATTTGGCAAAGACTTGTGTTTGGCACAACTGTTCTTATTTTAGCATGAATGGACAAACAACAGCCCTCGATGCACTGAAGAAGGAGGAAGCAAACAAAGTAGAACAGGCAGAATTTATCACTGAAATTATCTGGAATGCAGCAATCAGATCTGGAAACAGCCACTTCATGGGAACAGAGGCAATTTATTGCATTTCTTTATTTTGATCCCGCCTATTATTTTTTACAAATAAATCAAGGCAACAAACATAGTTAATCTTCCTCCCTCCCTCTATTTTACCCCAGAGCAACAACCTTGTGAAGTGGGTTAGGCTGAGAGAGAGAGATTGGCCCAAAGATACCCAGTTGGCATTCGTGCCTAAGGTGGGACTAGAACTCCTTGTCTCCTGGTGATTGGCCCAAAGTTATCCAACTGGCTTTCATATGTAATGTGGGATTAGAACTCACCATCTCTTGGTGATTGGTCCAGTCACCCAGTCACCTTTCGTATCTAAAGCGGGACTAGAACTTACTGTCTCCTGGTGATTGGCTCTCAGTCACCCAGCTGGCTTTCAGGCCTAAAGTGGGACTAGAACTCACCGTTTCCTAATTGCTGGTTCTGTGGTGACATTTGATCTGCAGTGTATATGCCACCACCTCATGAACAAATGTTACACCTGACTTTTAATAGCATACAAAGGACCTATCCCAGGGCTAGGCAACCTTGGCTCTTTTATGACCCATGGACTTCAACTCCCAGAATTCCTGAGCCAGCATGGCTCAGCTTGGAAACCTCTCCCTTTCCCCTCAGCATGGCTGGCTCAGGAATTCTGGGAGTTGAAGTCCATAAATCATAAAAGAGCCAAGGTTGCCTACCTCTGGCCTAGGACTAGGCCGCTTTATGACTCGTGGACTTACGGTTACTTACGGGACCGTCTGCTGCCCCATGAAACCCAGCGACTGATTAGGGCCCACAGAGTCGGCCTTCTCCAGGTCCCGTCAGCCAGATAGTGTCGCCTGGCAGGGCCTAGGGGAAGAGCCTTCTCTGTTGCGGCCCCGGCCCTCTGGAATCAACTCCCCCCGGAGATCCGTATTGCCCCCACCCTCTCCGCCTTTCGCAAATTATTGAAGACACATCTTTGCCGACAGGCCTGGGGCAGTTAATACCTTGCCCCAGCCAGTGTATGTTTGTTTGCATGTCTGTCTTGGATGATTGGTTTTTAATTAAGGGGTTTTACAATGTATTTTAATGCCAGATTTCTTCATGTGAGTATCCATGTTGTAAGCCGCCCTGAGTTCTTGGAATAGGGCGGCATAGAAATCTAAATAAATAAATAAATAAACTCCCAGAATTCCTGAGCCAGCATGGCTCAGCTTGGAAACTTCTCCCTTTCCCCTCAGCATGGCTGGCTCAGGAATTCTGGGAGTTGAAGTCCACGAGTCATAAAAGAGCCCAGGTGGCCTACCCCTGCCCTATCCCAATCAGAACAATGAGGTAGGGGTGTTAGCAGAACAGAAATGGATGAAAATAAGGTGTTGAAATAAAGTCGAAAACAAACTTTCTCTCCCTAGAAATATAAATGGTGACTTCATTAAAGGTAATGTGTGTGATTTTAGATCGAGTGTGCAGAATAAATTCTTATTCTGCTGCTAATCATGCAAGCACTCTGTTTGGTAGTGTGTTAAATACGCCCAGCGAATCTGTGCTTAAAGTTATAACAAGTCTCTTAGTATAAATTGGATTCTCTGTGGTTTGGTTCCTAGATACCATTTTGCAATCTTTTCTATCAGCCTGTTATTAAACATTTGAAATGGATTTTACAGGGCGGCATCATGGTGTGGAAACTTGGACTCAAGGGCGTGGGAATAGCACACAACACTGAACCACAATCTCGGCACAATTGTTTAGAAGTAAATTCCAGTGAAGTTCATGAATCAGACAATCGGGAAGCTCTGAAAAAGAGAGTACGGTAATAGAGGACAGCAACAATGCCTCTCTTTTCTGCCATGACCAATATTGGTAAAATCTCCGACACGTTGACCTCAACAGTTGATGAATTTATGGACACATCCATATATTGGAAGACTGCTATCATGGCACCCGTACTCCTTTTCTCTAGACTAGCCATATCCAGTCCCTGCAACAGTTGAATGAAAAATCTCCATCAGGGTCCAGTCCAAGCTGGGAATAAACAAAATGGAGACTGCTTTAGAAAGAAGGTTGTAGTTTATTGGAGAGGAGAGCCAGACAGAAATGAGGCTCTGAGATAGCTGACCACATGTAACAGGGAGTGGTGAGTTTTTATACCTTTCTGGGGCTTTTGAGGTGGTTTCCTGTTCCTCTCTGAGGCTTTGTATTTCCTGTGTCATGTACTTTGACCTGAGTCTGAGTGTGCCCTTTTGGGTTAATCCTACTACAGTGGTGGTGAACCTATGACACGCGTGCCAGAGGCGGCACTCGGAGCCTTCTCTGTGGGCATGCGCACCGTCGCCCCAGCCCCCCAGCCCCCTCACTAGCAGCCCCCCTGGAGAAGAGTCGCTCCCGGGCGCGGCCTGCATGGAACAGTGCAGCCAAGGACATAGCTAGGCAGCAGGGACAAGACTCCATCCTCGTGCCTCATAGCGTGCAGATGATGCTGCGGGGTGTGGGCAGAGGGCGTGGCTGCCATGGTGCTGCGGATCATGGAGGCGGTGCGTGGTCCTGTGGGCAGGTGGGGCAGGGGGCAGGCAGGGGCAGGGGCAGGAGGTGTTTTTTGGGCACTCGGTCTCTAAAAGGTTCGCCATCACTCTCCTACTATGCTCCCAAAGGTCATGTCTTTTCGAGTTTGGGTTGGGTATGTAGATTTTAGGGGTCTTTGTCTTCCTAATTTCATCAGTTTCTAGCTTCCTGGCTCCAACCTTCCTGAATGGATTATTAGCGGTTCTCAATCTTTTTCAGGCCGCGACCCCGGCCTGCATCGCGAATGCGTGGTGACCTGCATTGCGCATGTACGGCGCAACGACCTGCATCGCGCATGCACGGTGCTACCCCACGCATGCACAGTGCTGCCCCCTGCGCCGGCTGAGGCATAAACCGCCGCCCGTTCGGGGCGGCGGCAGGCAGGCCCAGGTGCTCCTGGGTGGCTGCGGCGGCGACGGTGAAGGGCGACCACGGGCTGGGCCACCAGCTGGCCCACCCCAAGGGAGGTAAGACACCCGCCGGGCCCCACGTGCGCCAAAAACCCCCCTGCGCCCGCCGGCCTCCCACCTCCCACTCCTGGCCCTCTTTTACTTACAGTTTTAGTAGTTCTCAGCAGGGAGGGGTGGAAACTTCCAGAGAGCTCGCCTTCGCTGCAGACAACTTGTAGCACGGTTTGGTGACTGGGACTTTTGGCGGGCTCAGCAGGGCGGAGACAGCCTGGACAATTCCTATTGGCTTTTGAAAGCCAATAGAATTAGACTCTATTCAAGAGAGTCTATTCTATTGGCTTTCGAAAGCCAATAGAATAAGAGGGAGTAGCACAGCTAAGGAAAAGGGGGGGAAATGGCGTAGCACAGCTAAGGAAAAGGGGAAAAAATGGCGGACTGCATTGTTTGGCGACCCCCGTGAAATGGTCGTTCGACCCCAAATGGGGTTGCGACCCACAGGTTGAGAACCGCTGGATTATTACATCTGCATTTCTAAAACTGGTTTCTGCTGAGTTTTTTGGCTGGGGGGAGGGAGACGTTCCTGCCTTTTTAAAGATCTTCTCCATTATTCCTTTGGAGAAATATATTCTGCCTTTCTAATATTCCCCAAAATATTTCTTTCTCTGGATTCTTCCCACAAGTTCTTCACATTTTTTTTTTTAAGTCTCCAGGCTTTTAATAATCTTAGTTGTTCTTCTCTGCATTTTTTCCAAACTCTCAACATCTTTTTTTGTAATGTGGTGACCAAAACTGGATGCCGCATTCCAGGTGTGGCCTTACTAAGGCTTTATAAAGCAGTACTAATACTTCAGGTGATTTTGATTCTATGTCCGGTTTATAAAACATGGGAGTCCATGGGAGGTCACTAAACGCTACAACAGTACCTGCTACAATTCACTTGATCCAGTAAAGTAATAGCGTTCCCACAACCTTGAATAAAGTTAGCCTCGCTAATTGTGTGTCTGTGTGTATGTGTGATGTTCAATAAACGGCACAAGGTAATGGACCTAGGTTGATTTGCCTATTTATGAGTTCACTTTATTTTGCAAGATAAGCTTACAACAACCAGATCAAACCTGTTGGTTTAACACTGCAATAATCAAATGGGATAAAGGTCAAAAAACTACATTTATTGTACTAGCTGCTATATTCCAAAACTGAGATCGCCAATTGCCTCAGAGTTTTTGTTTGTGCACATCCAAAATACAGTATCCAAATAGCAAACTTACTTATTTATTTCTAATCCTCTTAACTGAGAAAGGAATTAAGCACAAACTGGCAAAAAGAACAGCAAGAGCCAATAATGTTTGATAAAATCTAAAGCATTTTCTTATTTGCTTCTCAAAGTTCACACAACATGAGTAATGGCTGTGTTACCCCAAGGGAATAATCAAGAGTCTTTCAGAAGTATGGGAACAATGTGGTATTTTTTCTTTAGAAGGATTATCAATTCAACAAGTTGGAAGTGTCTACAGCAGGGGTGTGGCAACTTTAAGACTACTGGACTTCCAGAATCCCCGAGCCAGCACAGGCACCCTTGGTCTATGGCAGGGGTCTTCAAACTTGGCCCTTTTCTGACTTGTGGACTTCAACTCTCAGAATTCCTCAGCCAGCCTGGCTGAGGAATTCTGAGAGTTGAAGTCCACAAGTCAGAAAAGGGCCAAGTTTGAAGACCCCTGTCTTAAATCTAACAAACAAAATGGAGGCTGGCTGAGGAATTCTGGGAGTTGAAGTCCGCAAGTCATAAAAGGGCCAAGTTTGAAGACCCCTGTCTTAAATCTAACAAACAAAATGGAGGCTGATGGAGGAATTCTGGGAGTTGAATTCCACAAGTCATAAAAGGGCCAAGTTTGAAGACCCCTGGTCTATGGGGAATGGACAAAACAATCAAAGCGATGGTCACAATCATACAGCTGACACTCTGCCCATAAGAAATAGGCACAGCATTGATAACAGAATAGCCCAGTTGGAAGGAGGTCTTGGAGGTCTTCTAGTCCAGGGTTAGGCAATCCAAAACACTCAAAGAGCCACTTGGACCCGTTTCCCACCGAAACAAAACGAAACCAGGCAGGATATATATCTTATCTATTGGGTGAGGCACCCGGTCTACCAAATATAAATCAGTCTGTTCTGCCTTTCGCTCCAATGTAGGAGCATGTTTTGCAGGCAGACCTCACATACTGTGAACACTATAAATTCAAAATTTTGTGGTTGACAAAGATTTAGTGGGAGACTAGTATAGCTATTTCAGGCTCATTTGCCCTCATCAGCTGAGGCTCAAAAGGTTAATACAGCTGCCTAACATGCAAGCTGCCCAGGTTCGAATCCCTGAAGGGTGTATCATAAAGGTAAAAAAGGATATATGCAGTGTTGTCTTCATTTTAGATATCAAAAGGGTCTCTTTGGCTCTCTCTGTCTCTCTCCCTCCCTCCCCCTCTCTCTCTCCCTCCCTCTCCCTCTTTCTGCCCTTGGTCTGCCAGTCCTCTTCCCCCACTCAGTTTATGTGTTTGTGTGTGTGTTGTGTGTTGTGTGTGTGTGTGTGAGAGAGAAAGAGAGAGAGAGAGAGAGAGAGGCAATTGCGCTTCCCCCTTTCTCTTTCCTCTCTCTCCCCCTCTTTCTCTTTCCTCTCCCTCTCTCTTTGTCTCTTTCTTTTTCTCTTTGCTCTCTCTTTCTCTCTTCCCCCCCTCTCCCTCTCTCCAATCTTCTGCGCACCTGGCAAGCTGGCTTCAGGCTGTTCTGCTACAAGCTGGCACACATTATTCACATTATTGGGATGGCTCTCTCCTGCCCTTCCTTCCTGCTTCCTGCTGAGATACAGCCAAGGCAGGAGCCCCGCCTAATAAGCTTGTCAAACAGAGTGAAGCCACTCTCTTTTTACACACACACACAGAGGGGGGGGGAGCGCAAGTACCTCTCTCTGTCTGTCTCTCTCTGCAAATGGTAGAAGAGGCTTGGAGCTGCAGGAGAAGGCTCAAAGATGCCTCGATTCCCAACACAGACAAATGGTGACAAAAGCTGATGGAATTAGCAGAGATGGCCAAATTGACTGTGCTGATAAAAGAACGTAGAGTAGAGTAGAGTAGAGTAGAGTAGAGTAGAATAGAACTTTGGAGGTCTTCTAATGCAGGCCCCTGCTCAAGCAGGAGAACCTATACCAGGGGTAGGCAACCCAAAACACTCAAAGAGCCACTTGGACCTGTTTCCCACCGAAAACAAACCACTGGGAGCCGCAAAACCCTTTTGATATCTAAAAGGAAGATAGCACTGCATATACCCTTTTTTACCCAGAATTCCTGAGTTAGCATAGCTGGGCTAGCTAGCTCTCTCCTGCCCTTCCTGCTTCCTGCAGAGATGCAGCAAAGGGAGGAGGCACGCCTCAAAAGATTTTCAGCTTGTTGGAGAACAGTGAGTCCACTCTTTTTTACACACACACAAACATACAAACACAGAGACAGAGAAGCAGGGAAGCGCAAGTGCCTCTCTCTGTCTCTCTCTCTCTCTCTCTGCAAATGGCAGAGGAGGCTGGGAGCCGCAGGTTGCCGACCTGTGACCTATACCATCTCAGACAGGTGAATGTCCAGTCTCTTCTTAAAAATCTCCAGTGATGGAGCACCCACGATTTCTGGTGGCAAGCTGTTCCACTGGTTAATTGTCCTCACTGTCTGGAACTTTCTCCTTAATTCCAGGTTGCTTCTCTCCTTGATCAGTTCCCAACCCTTGTTTCTTGTCCTTCCCTTTGGTGCTCTGGTGAACAGCCTGCCCCCCCCCTCCTCAGATACTGGAACACTGCTATCATGTCTCCCCCTATTTCTTTTCTTTAGACTAGTCAAACCCAATCATAAATCATCATAAATCCTTTTGTTTCTACTTGGAAACTGCTTCTGGACTTTGTGCTTGAGGTGGGGAAAAAAATGACACTATGATTTTAGGTTTTACCGCTTCACCGCTTCTGGAGGCAGGTGGTTCCACAGGTTAATTGTTCTAACTGCTCAGGAAGTTTCTCCTTAGTTCTAGCTTGCCTCTCTGGGTTAGTTTCTCCTTGGTTAGTTTCCATCCGTTGCTTCTTGTCCTGCCTATTAGTGCCTGTTTAATTGTTACATGCTGCCCAGGGTCACTTCGACCTCCATGTTCCCCCCCCACACCCGGCGCACATGCCAGGTCAGAGGGACCCACAGCGGGAGCAGAGCCGGCAGGGAGGAGGAGGAGGAGGAGGGCGGGGCGGGGCGTATGGAAATGAGCCGGCTGCGCCGATGGCCTTCTGGGAGAGGTAGTTCTCCCCCGGGCGTGGCCAAGACCCTCGAAGGGGGCGCGGACTACCGGATCGTCCAGCGAGAGGCGGCGAGCTGTTGTGCTCGCCCAGGATGCCCCCGCGCAGGCGTACTGCGACGGGTTGCGACAGAGGAGCCGCTTGAAGGTCTTTCTTGCCCGGCTGCTTCCTCCGCCGCCGCCGCCGGGCTGGATCGCGGCCGCTCGAGCAGGTAAGTGGGGAAGGGGGGGGGGCAGGGGAGCTTGCGCGCCTCGGCTGGGAGGCGCGGGGGGGGGATCCCGCGGACCGCGGTGAAGCCAGCGCAGGGTCGGGAAAGAGGGGGGAGTCCTTACTGGGGAGGGGGCGTTCGGGTTCCTCCCGGAGGGGCTAACGGGGGGAGGGGTGGGGGGCTGAGGGAGGAGGAGGAGGAGGGGCGCTTTCACTGGCTTCCCCCCATTCCCCCCAACACCACCTTCCAGGGGTTTTGGACTCCAGCGCCCGTCATCCGCAGCCGCCTTTGTGGAAGGTGGGGAGGGGGGGAGCCATCGCCCCCCCCCGGTGCTTGGGGTGGGGTGGGGTGAGGCGGGGAGCCTCTGCTGGCCCTGGAGCTTTTCAGGGCGAGTCCTCCTCCCCCGTCCCCCTTTGCAAAGAACCGGGCAGGGAGGGGAGGCCTGAATGGGGAAAGGGGTGGGGTGCTTTGCAGCCGAGAACGGCCTCTGTGTGTTATGTTGTGTGTGTGTGTGTGTGTGTTGTGTAGATGTGCACTGGCTCACACACACACACCCCGTCCCAGGCCACCGTCCCTCCGGGGCTGAGCCAGCCGCAGCCTCCCTTCCCCGATAGACGGCCCTTTCTTGCACTGCCCCCTTCCTCCTGGTGATGGCGCTTTCCCCGTCCCTGCGGGTCCCGCTCCCCTCCGGGAAGGCTTGGGGCCAGGAGGTCCGCTGCAAGTCTGCTGGGAAGGCCTGGCCAAAAAAGGGCCTGGGAGCCCCTTGGGGCGGGTGGGGGCGGAAGAGAGGCAGCCGCCTTGAAAGGATGAAGGTCCAGTTCCCACCTCTGCACAATAGATTACCCCCCCCCACCCTCCACCTATGTATCTACCATCTCTCTCTCCTCCGTATCTAGCTATCATCTCCGGCTCTGCATCTCTGTATGTCTCTCTATCCTTCTAACCATCTATCTCTATCTATCCTCCTAGCCATCTATATGTATCCTATCCATCTGTCTCTATCTCTCTACCCTTCTATCATCTATCTCTATCTCTCCATCCTTCTATCCATCTATCTCTATCCTATCCATCTCTCTATCTCTATCCTATCTCTATCTCTCTATCCTTCTATCTATCATCTCTCTCTATCTCTCCATCCTTCTATCATCTAATCTCTATCTATCCTATCCATCTATCTCTATCTCTCTATCCTTCTATCATCTATCTCTATCTCTCCATCCTTCTATCCATCTATCTCTATCCTATCCATCTCTCTATCTCTATCCTATCTCTATCTCTCTAGCCTTCTATCTATCATCTCTATCTCTCCATCCTTCTATCATCTAATCTCTATCTATCCTATCCATCTATCTCTATCTCTCTATCCTTCTATCATCTATCTCTCTCCATCCTTCTATCTCTATCTGTCCTATCCATCTATATCTCTCTATCTCTCTATCATCTATCTCTCTATACTTCTATCATCTAATCTCTATCCTATCCATCTATTTCTATCTCTCTATCCTTCTATCATCTATCTCTCCATCCTTCTATCATCTAATCTCTATCCTTCTATCCATCTATCTCTATCCTATCCATCTATCTCTATCTCTCTATCCTTCTATCCATCTATATCTCCAAGGGTGGGAGTCAGCCAGTTTGCACCACTTTGGCAGAACCGGTAGCTAATTTTTTGTTGCCCAGGCCCAGAATGGACTTCCGGAAGCGGCATCCACACAGAGAACCCGTTGTTCACATATCTGAATTCCACCACTGTATATCTCTATCCATCTATCCATCTCTCTCTCTCTTTCTATCCATCTATCCATCTCTATCTGTCTATCCATCTCTGTCTATCCATCCATCCATCCATCCATTCTCTCTCTCTCTCTCACTTTCTCTCTATCTCTCCCTCTCCCTTTCTTTCTCTCTCCCTCTTTCTCTCCCTCTCTCCTCTTTTTCTCTTTCTCTTTTTCTTTCTCTTTTTCTCTTTCTTTCTCTTTCTCTCTCCTTTTCCCTCTCTTTCTCTCTCCCTCTCCCTCTCTCGTTCTCTCCCTTTTTCTCTTTTTCTCTTTTTCTCTTTTTCTCTTTTTCTCTTTTTCTCTTTTCTCTCTTTCTCTTTCTCTTTCTCTTTCTCTTTCTCTTTCTCTTTCTCCTCTCTCTCTCTCTCTCTCTCTCTCTCTCTCTCTCTCTCTCTCTCTCTCTCTCTCTCTCTCACTTCTTAACCACCCATCTCCCTCAGAATAGCACATCAAGAGGCATTTTGCGGGGCGGAGGGGCCTGTCTGATTCCCTTTGCATGGAAATGTGTGAATATCTGCCAAAGAGGTAGAGTGCATAGTTAAAGTATGCCTGGAAGGAGGTGAAAAAAACTATATCTAAAAAGAAGGGTGGAAATGTGTGAAATTGATAGGTTGGAAAGCTCCCCCCCTTCCTTGGTTTACTGGTTGTTTCTCCCCGTTGCTGCAAAAGCTGCCTGGAAACAGGTGAGCAATAGGCGAATCTCACTGTCTCTCTGCTTGGAGGGTCTGAGATGATGGGCTACCTCTTCTCCTCTCCCAGATCCTCCTCTCCCAGATCCGGAAAAGGATGCATGGAGACAGGAATTGCCAGGCGCCGATTACCGATGGGCCCTACAGAGGGTGCTGCAAACAAGGGAATGAATGAAGCAGCAGGTGGGCAGGAGGTGCCTCGCCTTGGCCTTTCTGCTTGATGCCAAGCCTTTATATAAGCAAGGCATCTTGTGTCACTGGGGAGGGGAATGCATAAACCCCTATGGTGTGAAGCATACACAATGACTTCATTCAATTGAGTATGTCTAGTTTAATGAAGAGGAGGATGAGGGGGGACATGATAGCAGTGTTCCAATATCTCAGGGGCTGCCCCAAAGAAGAGGGAGTCAAGCTATTCCCCAAGGCGCCTGAAGGCAGGACGAGAAGCAACGGATGGAAACTGATCAAGGAGAGAAGCAACTTAAAACTAAGGAGAAACTTCTTGACAGTTAGAACAATTAACCAGTGGAACAACCTGCCTCCAGAAGCGGTGAATGCTCCAACCCTGGAAGTTTTTAAGAAGAGACTGGACAGCCATTTGTCCGAAATGGAATAGGGTTTCCTGCCTGAGCAGGGGGTTGGACTAGATGACCTCCAAGATCCCTTCCAACTTTATTATTATTATTATTATTATTATTATTATTATTATTATTATTATTATTATTATTATCAATTGCAGCGAAGTGGTCTTTAGCGGTGGTAGCTGGCATCTTGGGATAATGGCTTTCCCTAACTGTTTTAAAACAAGTGGTTTAAAACATTTGCAAGGCTTGTTTTGTTATTTGCAGAAAGAGGAACCCTGTCATGGTGACAGAATTTTGCTGACTCATGCAGCCCTAGAGTATTTTTTCCTCTGCTTCTGTGCTAGTGAGGCATAAAACATAATACAATACAATACACCAGGGAGACTTAGAAGACACAAGGCAGGTGATTTGGCATAAGGAAAAGAAAGAAAAAAGAAAGGTTAAGGGAACACAGGAGGGGAAAAAAACCCAACAACTTGTGACGCTAGGGAGCCCTTATTGACTTTAATGTTCTCTATTAGCTCTACACAATCCAGAGACAGACTGCGTTCAGCACGATGAGCTCCCTGTGAGTGTTCGTCACGTAGAAAGATGCGCCTGAGGTATTTGTAATTGGTTAAGAAGAAATGAAATGGGCCTGATGGATCATTACGTAAAGCTCTGTCACTTCATGCAACAAGAATAAAGACAGTGCAGTGGCCCTCAACCTTTTTGAGCAGTGCAGCATTTTATTTTATTTTTTGACAATTGGGGCATTTATGGCTAACACCCGTGTTGCTTACAAGAGCCATTTAGCCGAATGAAAAATTCTTAAGTAGCCCAGCTGTATGGATAGTTTTGCTTAACAAAATTACTCCTTCCAAAAATCTCAGCAATTCGGTACATCTGGTCTAGTGGTCAGAAGCACTAGGGGTGACATGATAGCAAGTGTTTCAATATCTGAGGGGCTGCCACAAAGAAGATGGGGGTCCACCTATTCCTCAAAGCACCTGAAGGCAGGACAAGAAGCAAGGGATGGAAATTAATCAAGGAGAGAACCAACCTAGAACTATGGAGAAATTTCCTGACAGTGAGAACAATTAACCAGTGGAACAACCTGCCTCCAGGAATATTGGGTGCTCCATTACTGGAAGTTTTTCAAGGAGAAACTAGACAGCTATTTGTCCGGAATGATATAGGGTCTCCTGATTGAGCAGGGGGTTGGACTAGATGACCTCCAAGGTCCCTTCCAATACTGTTATTTTTCTTCCCCTTCCAAAGGCTGTATACAGCTCCATTTTTTTAATGCAATGAGATTCTTTTTTCCCCCTAAATTTCAATATTCGCCTGAATACACATTCTTGTTGATCTCCATCCCTGTCAAATACATAGATTGCTATTTTGTAGAGGATTTGCTGCCTGTTATGTACTTTAAGGCTGTTGAGTTTGTGGTGAGTTTGTGTTGGGCACAGAGGGAGGCTCAGCCAATTTCGCTGCATATATGTTATACTTTGATAACAAAGGGTTTATTATTTATTATTAATTTCTCATGCAAAGTTTAGGACTAAGAACCTGTTTCTCCTCCTGTTGGGATAATCTGAGGTCACGGTTACAGGAATTCATCTGATATAACACTCCTTCTGCCAGGACTAGTGGAAGTACAGTAGGCAGACCATATTTGGGAATCGGGTTACAAAACTGTAATCCAACCCCATTTAGGACATCCGTTAAGAAGGAAGAGATAGAGAGCAGCAGATGTTCTCATGTATTATTTCTTTTTTCTCTTTTGTTTTCCCCAGAGTTTTCCGAGTGGCAAACACATTTGTTAACCCTGGCGTTTACAGAAAAAGATGAAAGATATAGATCTAGGAAAAGAGTACGTGATACCCAGTCCTGGATATAGAAATATCAGGGAGAGAAATAGCCTGAATCAAAGTGGAGGACAAGATGGGATCAAGTTCCGGCAAGATAAATACAAGGTAAGTACTATATGGCTGCTTTTTAAAATCGCATTTATTCATTAGCACTCTATTCTGCTGTTATTCCGGAGGCTCAAGGCAGTTGCGGATCATCCTTCATGTTACCCCAAAAAGAGGAACCCTGTGGAATAGGTCCTGCTAAGAAAGAAGGACCAGCCCAAAGTCCTTAAAAGAATGTGGATAAAAGCAGAGTCCTATGCTAGTCCTAACGCTATAACTACTAACTACACTGTCTCTGACACCAGCACTTGGCTGAATTGCATAATTGCAATTTACGCAATTGCATAATGTATTTGTAAATTCTGTTGTTACATAAATAGTGACCTTTAACTATGATTATAGAGCGTAATTGGCTTCATGCTTTAATTGCCAAGTCAGTGAAAAGGAAACTGCATTTATCAAAGATTGATTGCTATGGAAGTGTGTTGTGTCAGGCCAGGATCTAAAATTTATGTGTTTTTGCTTGGCATGGTTAGTGACTGTATGTTAATGAAGCTGTTAGCAAAGGTATTTTCTCCAGAAAGTGGAAAAATTAAGGAAAGTAAAGAATCAGAGCACAAACTGCACATTAGAAAAAAGGCAAATGGCCAATACGGAGATTTAAAGGAAGATTTTGAGAAACACATTCCTCATATCAAAAAAGAATTAAAGGAATAATTTATCTTAATAGATTTAGGATTAGGCAACATAAATATTTAATGCTAAATAGTGCAACACTAAGTCAATCAATCTAATATTTCCTGGCGAGTCCTAGGAGCTAAAGCAAATAGTGACACAAGTTAAAATTCTAGAATGTTACAAATGGTGTGATGTTGGTCATGTTACTGTGCAAATGCTATTAAAAAAAACTTTACATTCTTCTAACCAGTATGTGGACAATTATTTAAAAGAACTTCAGGGAATAGATAGAGAAATTCAGGAAATTACATGTTGAGTTATCTTTATTTCTGTTTGGGGTAAGATGGTGGAAGTTGCTTTGATAAAACATCAGTAAGCCAGTTTGGTGTAGTGGTTAGGGTACTGGCTAAGTAACCAAGAGATTATAAGTTCTAGTCCCACTTTAGGCATGAAAGCCATCTGGGTGAGTTTGGGCCAATCAAAAGAGATGATGAGTTCTAGCCCCGCTTTAGGCACAAAAGCCAGCTTGACCACCAATTGCTAGGAGATTGTGAATTCTAGTCCTGCTTTAGGTATGAAAGCTGGCTGGGTGACTTTGGACCAAGCCATCTGTAAGACTTCTTGTTATAGAGAAAAAGACGAAGAGCAAGGAGTATTACATATGTTGTCAGTGCTGCTAACATCGGATGTTTTTGCTTTGGCAACAGTTGGAGATGCAACCCTTTTCTTTGTATGTTTTACTTTTAGAGTTAGAGCTAAGAGTTAGATGATGCTGGAGGGAGGAAGTTGCATGAGAGTTCAGCTAGACATAACAATGCTGGACCTAGTGTATGAACCAAGGTTTTTGAAATAAGAGATGATAAGAATTGGCAGGTTGGAGAACTGGAGGGGAAGCCTGCATTTCAAACTAATTGGAGAATGTGATTTATGACAGAGGAGGGAATTGTGCTTTGATACTATGTGCCCAGGGGAGGGGAATTCAGATTTTGGCTTCAGAAGACGGTAGAGGTCAGGAAGGCCTGGAGGAACATTGTCCATGGGGTCGCAATGGGTCGGACACGACTTCGAAACTAACAACAACAATGTTGGTGCCAATGTTATGCTACTCGAATAAAGATTCTTTACAAGGTCTCGAAGTTCTTTGGAAGAGTTTCATCTGTCGGAACCATGACATATGTTCACCTTTACTTATAAAAAGTAAATAAAGGTGGGATAAAAATCTAATAAACAGATACACGTTCTGTTGGGAATCTCATTAAAATGCCTGTGAAGCAGTTCTTCTAGCAAATAGCATAAAAAAGGTGAGGGACGGATCTAGTCTTTGGGCCTTATTCTCTTTAATAATAATAAAGTTGGAATGGACCTTGGAGGTCATCTAGTCCAACCGCCTGCTCAGGCAGGAAACCCTATACCATTTCAGACAAATGGCTGTCCAGTCTCTTCTTAAAAACTTCCAGTGTTGGAGCATTCACTGCTTCTGGAAGCAGGTTGTTCCACTGGTTAATTGTTCTAACTGTCAGGAAGTTCCTCCTTAGTTCTAAGTTGCTTCTCTCCTTGATGAGTTTCCATCCATTGCTTCTTGTCCTGCCCTCAGGCGCTTTGGAGAATAGCTTGACTCCCTCTTTGGGGCAGCCCCTGAGATACTGGAACACGCCTATCATGTCCCCCCTCATCCTTCTCTTCATTAAACTAGACATACTCAATTCCAGCAGCCGTTCCTTATATGCTTTAGCCTCCAGTCCCCTAATCATCTTTGTTGCTCTTCTCTGCACTCTTTCTAGAGCAGTGTTTCTCAACTTGGAGAATTTTAAGGCATGTGGACTTCAACTCCCAGAATTCCACAGCCAGCATTGCTGGCTGTGAAATTCTGGGAGTTGAAGTCCACATGCCTTAAAATTCTCAAGGTTGAGAAACACTGTTCTAGAGTCTCAACATCTTTTTTACACCGTGGTGACCAAAACTGGATGCAGTATTCCAAGTGTGGCCTTACCAAGGCATTGTAGGATCTCTTCTAAAAGCAACATAAATATCACAGCTGATGGGGAAGCCGGATTTGCAAGCTTGACTGTCATCCCATTTCATCATCCAACCCTGACTTTGCAAATTTCATGACCTCGGTAGCAAATTAAACCTTTTACCCTTGAAAGTTGCTTTTTATAGCATCCAGCTGGCTGGGGGAGAGAGAGAGGAAAAATTTGCAAGGATTCACATATTTATGTGAACTTGGGAGTCGGCCTAATGAAAGTGTTGCCCTAGGATAGGTAAATAAAACCTGCCAGGTGGAGTTGGGGAAACTTTTCTTTTACAGTTCTTTGGAGTCTCAACAAATATGTGCAGAGGTGAGATCACTATGACTTCGTTTCTTAGAAATTCCAAAGGACTTTTTAACAAAGTCCTTGACAAAGGACTTGAAAGCAAAATCAGCGGTCACGGGATAAAAGAAAAAAAAACACCTAAGCAAGCTGCACAATGTTTCATAACCCATTTTATTTAAAAAACAACAACAATCAGAATATGGGAAATAACCTTTTTAGAACAATAGAGTTGAGGAGGGGGTATATTGTTCTGCTGGTTGATTTATTTAAACTTTTGACAATCAGCTGATTCTGTAACTTCTAATTCTGTAAAATTAGCTGCAGGAGAAGTTCAGAAACCTTTTTTGCTTGGTATAATGTGCATTGGGGGTCGTCAAACCTGGCCCTTTTATGACTTGTGGACTTCAACTCCCAGAATTCCTCAGCCAGGCACGCCTGGCTGAGGAATTCTGGGAGTTGAAGTCCACAAGTCATAAAAGGGCCAAGTTTGAAGACCCCTGTCTTAAATATAACAAACAAAATGGAGGCTGGCTGAGGAATTCTGGGAGTTGAAGTCCACAAGTCATAAAAGGGCCAAGTTTGAAGTCCCCTGTCTTAAATCTAACAAACAAAATGGAGGCTGGCTTAGGAATTGTGGGAGTTGAAGTCCACAAGTCATAAAAGGGCCAAGTTTGAAGACCCCTGTCTTAAATCTAACAAACAAAATGGAGGCTGGCTGAGGAATTCTGGGAGTTGAAGTCCACAAGTCATAAAAGGGCCAAGTGTGAAGACCCCTGATGTGCAGTATTGCTTTTTTCGCCTTTCAATAATTCTTGCAATTGTGCTTAGCGCATTACTGTTGATAATACCCTGTAAATATGGAAATATTGCCACATAATGTAGAGTTGAGGGCCACAGTTCCACATTCTTGGTCAGGCAGCCATTAATTTTTCCCCTTGCTGCTATTATTGTAGAGCTTCCTGATCATTTGTGACTCGGCAGAAATTACTCCCAGCGTTAAGGGAAGTTAGTGTGGTTAACTGCTGTTTTTGGAGATTGCTGGTGATGTTGGACGGCTTCCTAGCTTTTAATTAAGCAGATGCTACTGGTAAACTTTTATCATCCACACCAGCATTGGAACAGCCAGGCAGTCTGTTTTTGAGTCACAAGGACCCAAAGTTAACTTTCATTGCACTCAGCTTGGCTTAAGTCCTAAACTGCCCTCATGATTGCATTTTCCCTGGGCAGCGTATTGGTTCACCCTGGGTGGTCCTCTGGCCTCAGAAGCCTGCTTCTCGATGGTGAAATGGATCCAGGATTCAATCCTGAACTAAAAAGTTGCCCGGATGTCAGTCGTGGGGATGTGGCTAATGGAAGAGGCATGAGGGAGTTTATAATCTTTTCTCTCGGTCATTCTCTGTGTCTCTCTTGGAAAAGCTGACTGGTTGGTCATTTTTTTTTAAACAATTCTAACTCCAGTTGCTCTACCTGCCAAGATTCACATGGTGCTCACAAGTACGCTTGAGCAGGGGGTTGGACTAGATGACCTCCAAGATCCCTTCCAACATCACCATTATTATTATTATTATTATTATTGATCATCGCACACTCAGCTAGATTTTTAAACTGGATTTGGCCTTTACCTATCGAGTCCTTACCAAGGACCTGGAATAGGCAGATGTGGATGTTTGATGGTGTTACTGATCTCGTCGCAGGGTAGAAGCAGTTCCTAGTAAGGCTGCCTTTTGCAATTGACTAATGGCGAATTTATCAATCCCAATGGTGTTCAAATGGTGCTCCAGTTGTTTTGGGATTGCACCCAAGGCGCTTATTACTATTGGTTCTACCCTTGCTTGCCTTTGCCACAGTCTTTCTATTTCTATTTGTAGGTCTTTGTATTTTGTTATCTTCTCCAGTTCTTTCTTGTCTATTCTGCTGTCTCCAGGCACTGCCACGTCCACTATCCAGACTTTTTTGTCTTTCTTATCGACAACTGTTAAGTCCAGTGTGTTATGTTGCAGGTGCTTGTCTGTTTGAATTCTGAAGTCCCAGAGCAGTTTAATTTTATCATTTTCTATGACTTTCTGTATTTTATGATCCCACCAGTTCTTGCTTACAGGCAAATGATATTTCTTGCAGATCTTCCAATGCACCATTGTTGCTACTTTGTCGTGCCGCTGCTTGTAGTCAGTCCGTGCGATCTTCTTCCAGCAGCTTACCAGGTGGTCCACTGTTTCTTCAGCTTCTTTGCATAGGCGGCACTTACTGTCTCAATTTTGACTTTGTATGCATTTGTCCTTAAGGCTTGGTCTTGTGCAGCCAGAATTAGTCCCTCAGTGGTGGTGGTATTATTATTATTATTATTATTATTATTACTACTACTACTACTACTACTACTACTACTACTACTACTACTACTACTACTACTATTATTATTATGCTGAAGGCAAGAAGAGAATGGAACTGTTTGAGCGTTTTTGTAGACATTTAAGATGGCTGAATAGAAAGGTGTGGGGTAGGAATTGAACAAATAAAACAAGCACAATTAAAAACAGCTAGGATGGGGGCTCAATTAGTGCCAGCCAGGACACAGTGTGTTGTGATTTGATAACAAGCCACTTAGCATCTGGTTACAGTAAGCCAGCTCCAGCTATTCCTTTTGCTATAAATAGTTCACGTAAACAATTCTATCTAATTGCCCCTTGATTGATAGTTTAATTCACTGATTTCAGTTTGAATTAAGATCCTCATTCAGGAAGAGAATGGCCATAACTGCTTATGTAAACCACCCGTAATATTATTAAGAGCTGCAGCTGCCCTTCTGCAGTCACAGCTGGCTGGTTCTGCAGTATTTCTTCACTTCAATGCCATCTGAATGGCATAGTTGTTGGATAGACTGAAGACCTTTTTGACGAGGAAAACCCGGAGTTGAAAGGGCCGCATAGCCATTTTGAAAACAAAATGAAGTTTGCTGTTCAAATCAGATTTCCTTTTTCTGGAAACAGTAAAGGTACTCCTCAACTTATGACTGGTCATTACGCGACCGTTGGAAGTTCTGACGGCCCAACCTGGGGGTTTATGTCAATCAGGACCCCAAACCGTTCAAATGAATTAGATAGGCTTGTTGTATACTAAAGCGCTCTACAATAATCTGAGCTACTAACGGTCCAAGCAAATTGGCGGTAGATAAGAGTCAACGGAATTCAAGGTGGGCTGGACTTAGATCCCTTGTGGGCGCGAAGGGGGTCGAGACGCATGATGCGTTTGACCCCCTCCCTCGGGCTCAGCCTGGTCCTCTCGTACCGTTTTTCACACTTACCACCATTGCAGTATCCCTGTGGTCACATAATCAAAATTTGGATGCTTGGCCGTTGGTTCATATTTATGACAGTTGCAATGTCCTGGGGTCATGTAATAATAATAATAATAAAGTTGGAAGGGACCTTGGAGGTCATCTAGTCCAATCCCCTGCTCAGGCAGGCAACCCTATACCATTTCAGACAAGTGGCTGTCCAGTCTCTTCTTAAGAACTTGTTGGAGCATTCACAGCTTCTGGAGGCAGGTGGTTCCACTGGTTAATTGTTCTAACTGTCAGGAAGTTTCTCCTTGGTTCTAGGTTGCTTCTTTCCTTGTTTAGTTTCCATCCGTTGTTTCTTGTCCTGCCTTCAGGCACTTTGGAGAATAGCTTGACTCCCTCTTCTTTGGGGCAGCCCCTGAGATATTGGAAGACTGCTATCATGTCTGAGGGGAGGGGAATTCAGATTTTGGCTTTGATTATGTAGTGCCGATGCTATGCTGCTCAAATAAAGATTCTTTAAGGAAGTTCTTTGAAGAGTTTCATCTGTCGGAACCATGACAGACTACTAATCGGTATATGTAGTTACTTTCACAGATATTTCTATGTAATTACCAGGAGTCAAAATTGACTTTTAACTTTTTTCTTAGGAGGAAGAGCAGAACCCATAATTTGAATCCTGATCCAGCATCCCTGTCCCTATCTCTATGAGCAGTCTCAGTATATTCCCTTAGGCAAAATAAGAGGGGGGGGGGATAAAATCAGAAAAGGAGATATTGATGGTAGTGAATTATCATGGCATAGGTAGAATGTGAACTTGTGCTCACGAGGAAGAAGTTTCTTTTCTGTGAAAAAAGAAAAATAACGAGGCATGCTGACCAGTGAACTCTGATTTATTTGTTCTTCTTGCATTCTTCAAGACCTGGCATATGCCCACAGGCTTGGGGCGTATGAGCTGTGCTCTGCCCCTGGGCCTAGGAAATGTCCCTCCATCGGCGAATGTGAGTTGATTGTGCTTGTATGTTGTATGAATGTGATTAATTTTATTGTCATAATAATTTATTGTCATAATTTTATTGTATTTTTTGTAAGCCGCCCTGGGTCTTAGGAGAAGGGCGGCATATAAGTTCAAGTAATAAATAATAAATAAACAAAGGTTATTGTGAACATTCTGTGTAGTGAAATAATGGACTTTGTGACCTCTTAAGTGTTTGGTAACGCTCTACCAAAGTGTTCCCACTTACGTGCTTATAACATCACGGGTAATTCAAAGTTCTGTTTCAGTTTTGAGAAGTTCCCACCGACTTAATTAGTGGAGACTCTTCTTAATTTAGTCTGTTGCAGAGATTTGTGAACAATAGTAATTAGGGTTTTTTTCTTCCTATTTCAATCCATGTTTGTCAGTTGAGGTCACAGTCAAGAACAAGCATACAAATCAGCTGTTCTCAACCTGTGGGTTGCGACCCCATTTGGGGTCGAACGACCATTTCACGGGGGTCGCCAAACAATGCAGTCCGCCATTTTTTCCCCTTTTCCCCTCAGCCGGCGCAGGGGGCAGCACAGCGCATGCACGGGGTAGCACCGCGCATGCGCGATGCGGGCCGTCACGCATGCGCGATGCGGGCCGTCACGCATGCGCGATGCGGGCCATCACGCATGCGCGATGTGGGCCGTCGCACCGCGCATGCGTGATGTGGGCCATCGCGCCACGTATGCGCGATGCAGGTCGGGGTCGCGGCCTGAAAAAAGTTGAGAACCGCTGATACAAATAAAAAAGGGGGGGGGAGTCAAGGTTTTGTGAGGCTCTAAAATGGATAATGAGAAGGAAGGACTCCCTGGAGAAGAGCCTCATGCTGGGAAAGACGGAGGGCAAGCGAAGAAGGGGACAACAGAGAAGGAGGTGGCTGGATGGAGTCCCCGAAGCAGGAGGCGTGAGATTAAACGGACGCCAGAAGATGGTAGAGGACAGGAAGTCCTGGAGGAACGTTGTCCATGGGGTCGCGATGGGTCGGACTAACAACAGTAACAAAAATAGATATCTTGGCTGATCTCATAAAATCTAAACAAAGCTAAACTAGCCCTGGAATAGAAAATCTCCTGGGATATATCAGTGTCATAGGCTAGAGTGGGAAGTCAATAAATTTGGATGAGCTCAGTGGAAAACGCTTCTTTCTTGCTGCCAAGAAATCAAGAATATGCTTGATTTTTTCCGTGACATCTCCCTCCCTTCCCCCCGATTTATTTTTTTTGACCTTCTCTTGGAGGAACATATTTTTCCAAGGAGTTAGAAGAGTGCAAGACATTATCACCGCGTTGTGCAACTGTCGTGAATGCCAGTGCTGTTTAGCACAACTTATAAATAGCCATAGAAACCTGGAAGGAGTCTGGGTAGCACCTTTTCCAGTTAACAGGTTTTATTAAAAAGCACAAGCTTACTATACTATTTGGAAATCATGGCCACAAGGGCAATGTGGAGAAAAGGCACAGTCACGGTATAGATATTTGAGGTGTGGAACTAACTGTTCTACCTTTTTGAAGAACTCCTAATAATAACTATTTATTCACTGCATCAAGCCAAACTTGCATAGTCGGACACATGCCGATGTCTCCAGACCCAAAATGGACTATTACCAAACCTTACCATTTCAATCTGTTTCCCCCTCAATCCGATGATGCTACTACAGTGGCAACTGTAGTGTTAGAATACAGGAGCCCACAGTAGGGACAGCAAAAAGTTGAAACAACATCAGAAATGGGTTTGGATTACAGGAATGACTGTTTGCTGTAAGTCTTTTAGATGATAAGCCATGTGCTCATGTGTTTATAAATATTCTTGGGGTTTTTTTCCCTGTCTTCGAGAATTCAAGTTTACAAATGTGTTTTATACATAATAAGCACCACATTAAACTAATAACTTTTTCATTGGCAAAAAAAAAAAAAAGCACAAGCTTTTGTTCAGCTCGCAGAAGCTCAGGGCTGTTAGTAAAAGGTACCAATAAAGGAGAATATTTGCAGCTCAGGGGTGAACTGTGGGGGTCTTTGGTGCTCTCTGAGCTTGGCTGTATTCTTGCAGACGTTTCATTACCCAAACTAGGTAACATTATCAGTGCTAGTAAGGAGCGTGGTACGTTAATAAAATGTGCTAGTCAAAAAAAAAGGTGGTATCAGATTCCTGACTTTTTTGCTACCCTAGTGTAATACGCTAAGAAAAAGGCGCAGGCATGTCTTGAGCAGAGGTTTGAAGCTGCAGGACACAGCTTGACAAACTCTTGAGTTTATTGCTTCTTATATACTTGTTACGTACATAGGCTTTACCGTTAAATGCTGACATAAAGTTTTCTAGTAACACATTACCTGATCAAAGACCAAGTAAAGAACAAACAGGAGAAGGAACTAACAAAGGCAGGAAGAGATAGGAAGGAACTTAAGCATATTATCTACAGGAAGAGATAAGAAGGAACTTAAGCATATTTAGGTAGGTGAGGCATTAAGTCAAAAGTGGATGACCTTCTGGCTGCTTCATTAGGACAAAGGGTATCAAAAGCTTTGTTGGGGGGGGGGAAGCATGGCACACCCACGCCCTAGAGGACAGAGATATAATTAACATTTATAGCAAAGGTCTTTCAGCTTAGGCTGAAAATTGTTCTAAAACAAGAAGGCCCCATTGTAACCCAGGTTACTTACGGGACCGTCTGCTGCCCCATGAAACCCAGCGGCCGGTTAGGGCCCACAGAGTCAGCCTTCTCCAGGTCCCGTCAGCCAGACAGTGTCGCCTGGCGGGTCCTAGGGGAAGAGCCTTCTCTGTTGCGGCCCCGGCCCTCTGGAATCAACTCTCCCCGGAGATCCGTATCGCCCCCACCCTCTCTGCCTTTCGCAAATTGCTAAAGACACATCTTTGCCGACAGGCCTGGGGCAGTTAACATCTGTGTGTATGTTGAATGATTGGTTTTTTTTTAAATTAAGGGGTTTTATATACATGTATTTTTATATGTTGATTTCTACTATGTTGTGAGCCACCCTGAGTTCTCCGGAATAGGGCGGCATAGAAGTCAAATAAATAATAATAAATAATCTTGCCCCTAGCCAGTGTATGTATGTGTGCATGTTTGTTTGGATGATTGATTTTTTAATTAAGGGTTTTTTTCTTATAAAGTATTTTAATGTTAGATTTCTATCTATGTTGTGAGCCGCCCTGAGTTCCTGGAATAGGGCGGCATAGAAATCCAATAAATAAATAAATAAGCAAAGCTAGGAATATGTTTTAGAAATGCTTGCGGGGGGGGACTAAGTAGCATTAATACGCAAATTTAACTAACAAATGTCTCGTCTGTCTCATCCAGAGTTTGCATCAGAGGTCATTACAGGTAGTCCTCGACTTAGAGGCACAATTGGGACTGGAATCTCAGTCATTGAGTGAAGCAGTCCTCAAGTGAGATGCCGATGTGGCTGCTTCAGTCAATGAGTGCAATCCCAGAACTCCTGATTGTGGTTGTTAAGCGATCTCCCAGATTGTTTAGTGCAGAGGTCTCCAACCCTTCCGGGGTCACGGACCGGAGGGAAGGAGAGCAGCTTTAAAACTGGTGCACGGGCATGTACGTGCGCACACAGGGCCACACACTCTGGCACAGTACTAGCAGTCCCATTTGCGCATGCGGCATGCATTGGCACTATGTGCAAGCTTGAACAACTCTGCCCCCCCCCCGTGGTGGCTAGTGGCCCGTTCATACACGTGCAAATGGGCCGCACAACCCACCCGGGCTAGCGGCCCCTTCACGCATGGGCAAATGGGCCGTGGACATTTGCCCCGTGCTAGCGCCCCCGTTTCTGCCTGCATACATGCTCAAATGAGGCTGCGGGCACTAGCGCGAGTGGGGGGAAATGCGCGCCACGTGTATGCACACTGGCCAGCCATTTCCGCGGCCACTGGCTAAGAGTCCGAGGCCCAGGCCGCGGCCCATAGCTTGGGGACCCCTGGTTTAGTGCATGGGTGTCAAACTTGCCACGTCACGTGACGTGTCGCAATGTATCGTGACTTTTTTCGTATTGAGCTAGGATGGGTGCGGCGTCCAAATAATGCAACCGGCCTGCGGGCCAGGAGTTTGACACCCTTGGTCAGGGGTAGGCAACCCAAAACACTCAAAGAGCCAATGGGACCCGTTTCCCACCGAAAACAAAACACCGGGAGCCGCAAAACCCTTTTGATATCTAAAATGAAGATAACACTGCATATATCCTTTTTTACCTTTATTATAGGGGTGTGTGTGTTTGTGTGTCTGTGTGTGCGTGTGTGTATGTATGTGTATGTGTATGTGTGTATGTATGTATATATATATATATATATATATATATATATATATATATATATATATATATATATATATATATATATATATATATATATATATATATATATATATATATATATATATATATACACATACACACACAGGTAAAAAAGGATATATGCAGTGTTATCTTCATTTTAGATGTCAAAAGGGTCTCTCTCTCTCTGTCTCTCTCTTTTCCTCCCTCTCTCTATCTACTCTTGGTCTGCCAGTCCTCTTCCCCCACTCTCTTTCTCTCTCTCTCTTTCCTCTCTCTCTCTTTCTCTCTCTCTCTCTTTCCTCCCTCTCTCTCTCACTTTCTCCCCCCTCCTTCTCTCTGATCTTCTGCTTACCTGGCAAGCTGGCTTCAAGCTGTTCTCCAACAAGCTCAGGGGTAGGCAACCTCGGCTCTTTTATGACTCATGGACTTCAACTCCTGAGTCAGCATAGCTGGGCTAGCTAGCTTTCTCCTGCCCTTCCTGCTTCCTGCTTCCTGCAGAGACGCAGCAAAGGGAGGAGCCACACCCAAAAAGATTTTCAGCTCCTCAGAGAACACTGTGAGTGCACTCTCTTTTACACACACACACACACACACACACACACACACACACACACACACACACACACAGAGAGAGAGAGAGAGAGAGAGAGAGAGAGAGAGAGAGAGAGAGAGAGAGAGAGAGAGAGAGAGAGAGAGAGAGAGAGAGAGAGAAGCAGGGAAGCGCAATTGCCTCTCTCTGTCTCTGTCTCTCTTTGCAAATGGCAGAGGAGGCTGGGAGCCACAGGGGAAGGCTCAAAGAGCCGCATGCGGCTCCGGAGCTGCAGGTTGCCGACCTGTGCCCTTGGTTTAGATCAAAAAGGTTGCCTGCCAAAGGATTCAGGTCCTCATGGAGCTGAAGTCATCTGGCCAGGCAGCTCTTTGAGAATAAAAAGGTTGCCTGCACGAAGGCTTCAGCTCTGTGTGGAAATGAAATCCTCCCTTTATGTAGTCTTTTTGCTCTGAAATGTTCCTGTAGCTCGCTGAAGGATTTCTGTTTCACTTTGTTCACAGAGGAGAAAGCTTTTGGGAGCCTGCAGGAATGGAACTGAAATGTTCAGGATTTCAGCTCTCTTCTTGTGCTTGCCAAAGAGTTTCCTCTCTCCTTTTGATTTCCTGATTTAAATCCTTTCATGGACTGCAGAAACGGAGCTGAAATCCTGAACAATCCTTCAGCCTGGGAAGGATTCAGCTCTTCTCCATTTCCTCCACTTGCAATCTTTCCTGCTGGCTTCCCCATTGATTTTTTGGGGAAGCCAGCAGAGAAGTTTGCAGATGGTAATCACATGATTGTGAGGTGCTTGGCCACCACTCGTAAATGCAAAACAGAGAGAAAGTACCTGCAGCCCCCAACACATTGTATTCTGAAAGCAAGGGAGGAATCCCATTCCATCTTATTTTTTGCCACGGGTTGATTGGATGTGCCTCTAAAGAGCTTGCAGGTAATTTTAATTTTAGCTGTTTGTTTCCCGGGGTCCTTTGAGATGGAGCCTTCCTGGCAATGTTGCTAATCAATCAATTAGCCAATCAGTTTGGAAGTACTAGTGGTTGGACCTGAATGCCTTGTGATATTTAGGATTCAGGTAAGATCTTGGGGACACAGCAAGCTTTTTCGCTAATATCTGAGGTTTAACACTGCACTTTCTGTCAAGCAGGTGGACTGCCAAGATGCCTTGGAGACAGCTGCCCGGGCGGAAGGCCTACCTTTGGAGAGCTCCGCAGATTCTCACCTACGAGTGCTGGATGAAGAGCATCCCAAAGGGAAATACCACTATGGCCTCAATCTGATGAAACCCATCCGGACTACTTCCAAGTATGGCTTTCTTTAAACGAGCTGCAAGAGGCAGCTGGTTTTTAACCAGGAATGCGTAGCTCAGTGGTGGCGAACCTATGGCCCACGTGCCAGAGGCGGCACTCAGAGCCCTCTCTGTGGGCACACCTGCCGTTGCCCCAGCCTTGCCTCTTCCTATGACCCCCTCCTCACCAGCAGCCCCCCTGGAGGAGAGTCGCCCCCGAGCATGGCCCACACAGAGCAGCGCAGCCAAGGACATGGCAGCCAGGCAGCGTAGACAAGACTCTGCCCTTACACATCATCGCGCATAGTTGATGCTGCAGGGCGCGAGCAGAGGGCATAGCCGCAATGGTGCTGCTGGGCTGCCTGGGTGATCTGTGGCGGGCTCTGGAGGCGGTGAGTGGCCCTGCGGGCAGGCGGGGTGGGGGCGGGGCAGGGGGTGGAGCAGGGGCGGGGCCAGTTTTGGGGCACTCGGTCTCTACAAGGTTCGCCATCACTGGCCTAGCTGAATGGAAGTCTGTGGGAAAACAATGGCATCTTTATTTCAGAATACAGGCCGTCCTCAATTTACAACAATTCACTTAGTGACCGTTCAAACTTAACAACGGCATTGAAAAAAAAGTGACTTGTGGCCATTTTTACACTTAACGACCGCTGCAGCACCCCCAGGGTCACGTGATCAAAATTCAGAGGCTTGGTAATGGACTCATATTTATGACGGTTGCAGTGTCCTGGGGGTCATGTGATCCCTCTTTGCAACCTTCTGATCAGCAAACTCAACTGGGAAGCCAGATTGATTTAACAACCGGGTCACTAACTTAACAATTGCAGTGATTCACTTTGCAATTGTGGCAAGTAAGGTTGTGAAATGGGGCAGGATTCACTTAACAACTGTCTCGCTTAGCAAAAGAAATGTTGGGCTCAAATGTGGTCATAAGTCTAGGACTACCTGTATAGGGTAATGGCCAAGGATTTAGAACAACTCCATGAGCAGGTGAAAGTACTTTATTGTTGTTCTTCTATTTCAGCGGTTCTCAACCTGTGGGTCGCGACCCCATTTGGGGTCGCACGACCATTTCACGGGGGTCGCCAAGCACCGCAGTCCGCCATTTTTTTTTTGGGTTGGCCATTTTTTTTCCCTATTGCAATGTGGGCCGTCGCGCATGCGCGATGCGCCCCATCGCGCCGTGCATGCGCGATGCGGGCCGGGGTCGAGCCCCGGAAAAGGTTGAGAACCGCTGTTCTATTTTACAAGAATCTTGCCGGATCGACTACATTCTCTTGGGAACAGGCAAAGATGCCGAAGGTGCTTTTCGAAAACGCAAGTGGACTTTCTTATGTTTCGCTTCTCATCCAAGAAACTTCTTCAGTTCTTGGATGAGAAGCAGAACGTTTTCAAGGAAAAAAAACCCAAGAAAGTCCAGTTGCCATTTGGAAAAGCACCTTTGGGACAACCCATCACCTGGATGATTGACAGTCTCCATAGACGGTGTCCTGGTTCCGACAGATGAAACTCTTTGAAGAACTTTGAGGCATTGTTTACCTTAAAGAATCTTTA
The DNA here is from genome assembly GCA_034064705.1 of Bothrops alternatus. NCBI lineage: Eukaryota > Metazoa > Chordata > Lepidosauria > Squamata > Viperidae > Bothrops > Bothrops alternatus. Next base: position 2,773,869 of record JARGCV010000286.1, read on the forward strand.
TTTGAGGAGCATAGCATCGGCACTAACCCAATCGAAGCCAAATACTGGATTTTTCCCCCTCCCCTGAGCACATAGTATCAAAGCACAATTCCCTCCTCCAATTAACAGTCATAAATCACATTCTCCAATTAATTTGATATGCAGGCTTCCCCTCCAGTTCTCCAGCCCAGCGGTATCATCTCTTATTTCAATAACCTTGGTTCTCACTCATGCTAAACTCTCGTACACATTCCTCCCCCTCCAGCATCATTTAACTCCAACTCTAAGAGTAAAAGCATAAGAAGAAAATGGTTGCATCTCCATCTGTTGTTAAAGCAAGAACATCCAATGTTAGCAGCGTTGACAGACGGACAAAAACTTAGTCTGGCCTGTGTCACTTCCTCCTACGGACTGACTCTTAGCTCCCCTCTCTATTTTAGCTGGAAATTCCACCACATATAGGCCAGGTTCCATATAATAATAATAATAATAATAATAATAATAATAATAATAATAATAATAATAGTTGGAAGGGACCTTGCAGGTCATCGAGTCCAACCCCTGCTCAGGCAGGAAACCCTACACCAGGGGTTCTCAACCTTGGCTACTTTAAGACGTCCACAAGTCTTAAAGTTGCCAAGGTTGAGAACCCCTGCCCTACACCATTTCGGACAGATGGCTGTCCAGTCTCTTCTTAAAAACTTCCAGTGTTGGAGCATTCACCCCTTCTGGAGGCAGGTGGTTCCACTGATTAATTGTTCTCACTGTCAGGAAGTTTCTCCTTAGTTCCAGGTTGCTTCTCTTCTTGATGAGTTTCCATCCGTTGCTTCTTGTCCTGCCCTCAGGCACTTTGGAGAAGAGCTTGACTCCCTCTTCTTTGGGGCAGCCCCTGAGATACTGGAACACTGCTATCATGTCCCGCCCCCCGTCCTTCTCTTCATTAAACTAGATATACCCAATTCCAGCAACCGTTCCTTATATGTTTTAGCCTCCAGTCCCCTGATCATCTTTGTTGCTCTTCTCTGCACTCTTTCTAGAGTTTCAGCATCTTTTTTACATCGTGGTGACCAAAACTGGATGCAGCATTCCAAGTGTGGATGGTTTATGGGCTAAACCACTACAGCTTATCTTCTACAGTCATAAATGGCAAAAAGCTCTCTATTGTTCCTCCAAACAAAACTAATTGGATGCATATAAAGCACTAAGCAAAAAAAATAAAGCAGCTGCTTTCTGGTTTTGTTCAGCATATGCAAAACTATAAAAGCTATATAAAACTGGTTCATACATCCGTGTTAAGCTATAGTCCTCAACTTACCACCACAACTGAAGCCAAAATTTATGCTGCTTAAGTGAGAAATTTGTTAAGGGCGTGTTGCCCTCCCTTTTACAACTGTTCTTGCCACATTTGTCAAGCGAATCACTGCAGCTGTTAAATTAGTCACAGGGTTGTTAAGTGAATCTAGTTTCCCCATTGACTTTGCTTGTCAGAAGGTTGCAAAAGGGGATCACATGACTCCAGGACACAGCGTCATAAATGTGAGTCAGTTGTCAAGTATCCAAATCACACGACCATGGGGATGTTGCAACGGTCATAAGTGTGAAAAATCACTTTTTTCAATGCTGTTGTAACTTCGCACGGTCGCTAAGCGAACTGTTGCACTTCGAGGACTACCTGTATTCCTTTCCTGTGTGAAAGGATGGTGCCCATTGTGTATGTGTTTGTGATGAGCCGTGGGGAAGATGGGCTGTAGCCCTGGAAGACCCCATCCACACTTTCATGAATCAGACTAACTTGCCTTTGATGATTTCAACAGAAATGGAAGGATATTTCGTTTCCCACCATGGATGAATGGCTACAAAAGTTGATGGAGTTAGCAGAGATGGCTAAATTGACTGTTTTGTTGTAAGTCGAGGATTACCTGTACATCAACCGTGGCCACTTTAAGATGTGTGGACTTCAACTCCCAGGATTCCCGAGCCAGCATGGCTGACTGGGAAATTCTGGGAGTTTGAAGACCACACATCTTAAAGTGGACCTAGTTGATGAGCATTGATATAGTTCAGGAGTCTTCAAACTTGGCCCTTTTATGACTGAGCACACCTGGCTCAGGAATTCTGGGAGTTGAAGTCCAGAAGTCATAAAAGAGCCAAGTTTGAAGATCCCTGATATAGTTTAACTCAGACATCAGCTATGACAAAATGCATACTTCAGCCTTTAATGTTTTCTCTTTCTTCCTGTTCCTTTAGGCATCAGCACCCAATTGACAATGCTGGTTTATTTTCCTACATGACATTTTCTTGGCTTTCTCCTTTGGCAAGATTAGCCTACAAGAAAGGAGAACTGCTGACTCAAGATGTGTGGCCTTTGTCGACTCACGAGTCTTCCGAGGTTAACTGTAGAAGGTATGGAATTAACCTCTTCCCCAAGGATCACTTCATATTGGCTCAGAGACTTGTCTGCGGGAACTCCCATAATTAAATTCCACTTTTTCCCTTCATAAATCTGGGCAGTGTTGACGTGCAGGCTTCATTTTTCCCCAGGATTTCAACACCTGCATTTCTACTTGTCTGCATTCAAAAGGTGCAACTCCTGACCTGAATTTGCAGAGTCCAACCAGCATCTCCTGTTGCTTTCTTAATCCATGAAGCCATTTTCTTAGGTTTAACATCCTCGGCATATACATTCCTTAGCAAGGATTTGATTGACAGTAACTGTATCTGCTTCTTTCTTCCCTCCCAGGCCCTCCATCCAAAAATACTGGTAGTCCTCGACTTACAACAGTTCGTTTAGTGACTGTTCAAAGTTACGACGACGCTGGGAAAAAGTGACACGGCCATTTTTCACAAATACGGCATTGCAGCATCCCTAGGGTCCAAATTCAAATACTCGGCAACTGATTCATATTTATGACGGTTGCAGTGTCCCGGGGTCATGTGATCCCCTTTTGCAAAGTCAACGAGGAAGCCAGATTAAAGCTAGCCGGCCTGCTATGTATGTTATCCTCATGAGGTTGAAATCAAATAATTGTGTTCTTCATTTACTCAGTGCCTCCATAAGGAAAACTCACTGTTTCCAGTAAAAGGCACCGATTCTTTGGAATTATAAAGCTCATGTACATATATTAATATATATTATATATTAATATTAATCACCTTAGTCTTAGAGAAAATCCTTTTTTTAAAAAAACAACATTTGATAAAGAGATTTAAAAATAAAATAAAATAAGAAAAATACTTATTTCCTGGCTTCTAGGTAGGTAGAAAGATTGCTTGGATGTACTGTATGTGGTTTTATGTTCTTCCAGATTGGAAAGACTTTGGCACCAAGAGTTACAGGACTGTGGACCAGACGATGCCTCCCTTTGCAGAGTCGTGTGGAACTTCTGTCGCACCAGGCTCATCATTTCCATTATGTGTTTAATGGTCACACAACTCGCTGGCTTCAGTGGACCAGTAAGTACAATCCATCCTCTATCTTGCATCCAGACTGGCCTCTCTCCGGCAGCCAGTGCTAATGTCTTCAGGATACGTCGTGGAGAATCTTTTAGATGTTGTGATTAGTTAGAAACGTGCCTTGCAGCTTTGCAGAGAAGAAATAGGTCTTCCAGCTGCAGGAATCCTAAGACTTTCAAGCTTTCCTTTCCTTCCTTCCCTCCTTTCTTCCTTTCTTCCTCCCTCCCTCCCTTTCTCTTTTTCTTGCTTTTTGTGTGCCTATAGTTTTACTGCTTGTTTTCAGTGGCTATAGCTGGAGAAGGGTGGGCAAGGAACTTTACTGGGCTAAATCTACAGTTATCTATGAATAAAGTCCTAAGTTATTTGTCTGGCTCTCTCTTTCGAAGAAGTGGAACTGAAATGGTGGTGACAACGTTACGTTTTAAGAGGAACCAGGGTTCATAGGAGTCGATAGAGCTAGCGTTGTTCCAACTTGAGTGAAAATGCAGTTGGGCAGGTACCAGTGGCATGATTAGATTTGCTTCCAGCAGTGTTGGTTGATGAGGAAAAAACGTGTAACCTAAGTCTTCATATTCACAGCCATATTTTTTTTTGTCCCCCGCCTGTTTGTTGCACCTGCTGTGCCAAATTTACTCTTTGACATCTTGACTAAATCTATTCTCTACAAATTTCCCTTGAGGAATAGGAGCAGTGTTACTGCTTTGTAGTACACATTTCATTGTGGTGATAAACGGGAAGGTTCAGTGCTCTGGGTAAGTACAGCTGAGGTTCATGTTGAAACAGTTTTGTCTTCTGTCTCTTAAAAATAAAAATAAAAAAAAGAAACCCAACTCAATCCTATCCCATCCTTAAATCTGAAAAGTTTGCTTGCATTTCTTGTTAAGAAGGAAATAAATCGTGTTTCTTGGTCTTTGTTAACTTGTTGTTGTAATGGGAACGAAAGCTCTCACGAGCTGTTTTCGCTGGATATGCTTTTGATGAGAATGAGGTTTTAACCGAACCAGTTCCCCCAAGAAGAGCTTCTGTCATTGTTTCACTACAGAGTCCCGTGGACGCTCCCAACGCCTAGCAGAGGGTGAGCAGGCAACTCAATTGTTACCTTTGTTTTGCACAGTTTCAACCCATCTGAAATACAGGAGAAGAAGGAAGATGTAGCAGGCAGTCTGCCTTGAATTGGGATATACGCAGTTATTTGTATGCATCCTCCATTGTCCAGGAATTTTATATAACTTGAAAGACCGCCCAGATTAATTCAGAGTACGGAGGGAATTTCTTACCTTTACCCTTTGGCGCTAACAGAAATTTCTGTGGGTTGGTTTGCTTTGCTTTTTGATCCAAACATATATTTTCATGTCCAATGGATGCCTGGGGAAAAAAACAAAACACCGCCTTTCCATTGCTAAGTAAAAGTGAATTTTGGGTTTTATTATTATTTTTTATTTTTTTGCAAACGACCATTCATATCTTCAGGTCCGGAAACCTAGAGCTCTAGCAGGAAACAGCTGATTGGGCTCGTCGAAATTCTTGGGGTTAATAATGCCTAAAAACAAAAGAAAAAGTGCTGCTGTTCCTAAGCTCCTTGAGTATCCAGACTTGCCCCCCCCCCCCAAAAAAAAGTAGCATCAGGAATTTCTGCTCTGCTATCTGGTTTGTCCCACAGCCTGCCGAGACATCTTAGATTCTTTTAACAGCCCTCCGAATCAGCACGACATTCTTATTTATTTATTTATTTATTTGTTTGTTTATTTGTTTAAAAAGGAGTCTCCTGTACATTTGCTGCTGAACAGGTCACCTTTTTCAAACTCCACGGGACGTGGACTTTCTCATTGGAAAGCATTGTGCAAAGGGTCCTCCTTTGCAGAGGGCATTGTGGAATGGGGAGGGTGGAAGGGGCCGGACCGGTGGGGGAGAGCTGTTTTAAGGTAAGCCTCCCGTTCTTCCACGTTCATTCCAGCCACCACTTGTTCGGCTCTGAAAGGCTGGAGGTGAGTCGGGAGAGTGTCCTCTGTAGTGGAGCCAATGACAGAAGCTGTTCTTTAGCATTTCCAGGATGGCTGTATTCTGCGATCAGAATGAGACAGTCAAGCTGGGCAGAATCCCAAACGCCAAGATGGAAGGTAAGGTGACGTTTATTTGTGGGAATGTTTATGACAGCCAGGGCAGCTTAGGGCAGCTACTATGCCATGAGTGGTTTTCAGGAATAATTTCAGGAATAGCTTTCAGGGATGTAATTTCCTACTCTTCTGCTAGTTTTGGGTTACTGTATGTTTTTAAACGGAAACCGTATGCTGGTTGTTCCCGTCATGATTTTAACCAGAACAGTGTTTTTTTAAGATTGCATATATTGTTTCTTTTTCCCTTTTAATCTTTCTGCCGTTGCTTTCTTTAACTCTATAACAACAAGAACAAAAAGTCCCCGTACAACCCTTGTTGTTCTTCCCTGGAAAGCTCTTACTTTCTAGTTATTATGGTAGAAGAGAGTTCCTGCTGATGTTGCAAACATTATCCCTGTTTCTTCCTGTACCGAGTTGGTTTGTGAGAAAATGTTGGCAGACCTTGTCAGCGTGTGGGGTCGTAGGTTGTGAAAGGAGAGCACCAAAGGGTTATTCACGCTGCCAGTGACTTAATTTCAGCGGATGGATTGGATCCCAGACCACAATCTTGTTCCTGAATAGTGTCAACCAGCCAATATAAGCCAGCGGTGGCTCGGATAGAGAGCAAGTAAAAGTCAAGCAATGGAGAAACAAGCTGGCACCGTGTAACCGTGGAATCTGAGCTCCTGTACTGTGATCAGAAATTTGCTTGAGGTTCTCTCTCTCTCTCTCTCTCTCTTTTTGGCTTGTTTTGTCCGTTTTTGGACCCCTTTGGGCACATGGTGGATGACCATGTTGACATGTGCCCATGAAAACTCAGGGGAGGAATCCTACCGCCGAGTGAATTCAGAATCCGCCACCTTGGGACTTGCTCGTGGTCCTTCTTCACTTTTTAACTTGATCCTGAGCCTCCGCTGCTCACTTGAGAAGCCTGGGTTTCCACCCGTTGTTGCCCAGAACATTGATTTACAAAGCCAGTTGTAGCCGTGGGGACTTCCTATAGACTCTGGAAATTCACCCCAAGCGTCTCCAGCCTTTTGCATTTTTCTGGTGGGCAACCCTTTTGCCTTTGATTAAAGAACCTTTAAGCTCCAGAATTTGTAGATGTCCTTATTATTGGAAACGCATCGTGCAAAAATCGTCCCGCCTAGCCAAGCTGTATTAAAGCAAAAAGGGGAAACACATCTGACCACGGAGATCATTAGCCACCAATGTATCCCTCCTCTTTGGACTTTGTGAACCAATACTCGACCTGCTTTCTTCCCTGTAACATTTAATTTTTTTGTGTCTTTGCCAAATGTGAGCTCTATTTTGTGTTGGACGCTCGAGTTGGATTCAGGCCTTGTGTAACCTTTAGTTGTGCATGCCGATTGTACGTTCTTCCACGGTACCTTTCTTTTCTTTCATACAAGTGTTTGTGACATGCTACTGCTCACTTTTCATAAGATGCTACTGGTTTTTTTTTTAAACAAATAAAAAGTTTCCTGCTTCCTTTTTATTAGTACTTAATATTGTTCATGAATCTGAGCTGTAACAGACCGCACTGTCCTTTCGGCCAATGCACGTGAGTGGGGGAATTTGTGGCCTGGGGCCTGTTTTTCTCTTTTTGCAGGTGGTGTTTTGAAATTGTGATTCCTGAGGTAAAATTGTTTTTGTCTTTAAAAGGAGGGAGGCTGGGATGGGGGATGAGGGTTGAGGGCTGGTGTTTTTTGTTTTTTAAAAATTGGTATCGCCTGATTTGATTTCTTTTTTCTTTTCCTGCTTGTCCTTTTCTTTACTTTTAAACTGCTGATGTTTAATTTTCAGGAATGTTTTGCAAAATGTCCTTCTCACACTCCTCTTCCCCAGTTCAACTGTAGGTACATTTGTTCCTTTTTCTCAAATAAGCACGTTTGAAAGAAAGAGAATTTAAAAAAAAGGTCTGATGTTTGTAAAATGCTCAGTTTTTTCATAAAGTACACCTTATTGTAAAATTGGCAGCAATGATGAATTGTTTCCGCTATCTCAGGCTTATGTTAAGTTAGACAATGTATCAAGGAGCAGCAACGGGGGTCGGCGTAAAGAATTGGACGATTTCAAATTATTCTGCACTGCCTGATACGTTTGATTCCCTTTTGGAGATTCAGCGGGCTGCAGTAACCGCAGCTCTTCCCTCTCGGAAGCCTTCCGATTAATGATCAAAATTCCTACCTGAAAGTCAAACAGCTCCTTTTTTCTAACTTAACATAAATAATAATAAAAAAAATGAATGGTTCCTCTAACACGCTAGGATGTTCATGCCGTGTTGCCTTTCTCCCTGTAGGCGTTTATGGTGAAACAGCTCCTCGAATACACTCAGCAAACGGAATCCAACTTGCAATACAGCCTGTTGTTACTTTTTGGCCTCTTAATAACGGAAATAGTGCGTTCCTGGTCTTTGGCGCTAACATGGGCTTTAAACTATCGCACTGGGGTCAGGCTGCGTGGAGCTATCCTTACAATGGCTTTCAAGAAAATACTCCGACTGAAAAATATCAAGGAGAAATCTTTGGGCGAGGTAAGTAGACAGGGTGGTAGGTGTAGACCAGGGGCGTCAAACTCAATGTCATGGAGGGCCGCATCAGCATTGGGGTTGCCCTCAGGGGGCCGGGTGGGTGTGGCCAGGGTGGGTGCGGCCTACTGGGTGGGCGTGGATGGAGTGGGTGTGGCCTATTGGGTGGGTGTGGCCAGCTCTACAACGTTCGCGTCAAGGGTGCCTGGGGGGGGCCTGGGCAGGAGTGGGACAGATCTGAGGGTCTCTGGCAGAAGGGGGAGGACCGGGGCAAGGGCCAAGGCATGGTCCACTGGAGGAGCCTCACTGTTCCTCTCAGGCCATGCAGGGGTGGGGGCTTATGGAGCTAAGACTGAATACGTTTCAGCATAGATGGCCACCACAAAATTGTACATTGGCTCCTGGCCGGCCTAGGCCAGGGCCAAGGCAGAGGGGGGGGCATTCCCTCACTGTTTCCAGGATGGCTTCGCGGGCCACATGAAACCACTTCGTGGGCTGCATCTGCTCCCCCTCCCCCCGGGCCTTGTGTTTGACATGTCTGGTGTAGAAGGACAGGCTGAAGCGGAAGGTGGGGTTAAACATGTCATCACTTTGGAATCCTTGTGTTGCCATAAGAGACCTCATTAGTTGGCTAAATTCTTCTATTAAAGACAGCAATAATGGACTCTTCTGTGGGTCTCATTTTATCAGAGGTCTTCAAACCTGGCCCTTTTATGACTTGTGGACTTCAACTCCCAGAATTCCTCATGCCTGGCTGAGGAATTCTGGGAGTTGAAGTCCACAAGTCATAAAAGGGCCAAGTTGGAAGACCCCTGCATTTTATCACTGGTTAAATTGATATCCTGCCTTTCGGCTGCATATTTGCACCCAAGAGGCCATATACAAATAAAAGAACATACAGGTAGTCCTTGACCTACTACACTTCACTTAGTGACCGTTCAAAGTTACAACGGCACTGAAAAAAGCGGCTTATGGCCATTTTTCACACGACTGTTGCAACATCCCCATGGCCAAATTTGGACGCTTGGCAACTGGCTCCTATTTATGACAGTTACAGTGTCCCGGGGTCCTGTGACCCTCTTTTGCGATAAGCAAAGTAGGGGGGGGGGAAGCCAGATTCACTTAACCGCTGTGTTACTAACTTAACAACTGCAGAGGCAAGAAAGGTCGTAAAATGGGCTAAAATTCATTTTAACTAGTGCCTTGCTTTAGCACCAGAAATTTTGGGCTCAGTTATGGTCATAAGGCTCTTGGGCGCCAGGGACCGATTCTGTGGAGGAAGGTTTTTCCATGGACCGGAGGGGGCGTGGTTTTGCATGCTGCCTGCATCCCGTGGATGGGGCTTCACTTGTTTCTGCAGCCTGGTTGCTGGCATATCGCTGCCTGGTGCTGGTCCATGGACCAGAGATTGGGGACCCTGGTCTAAACAATATAGCAAATCTGTGGATGCTTTTTGTCCTCTACCCTTGATAATGATCACACGAAGTGTTAATTCCACTTTACAAGGCCCTGGTAAGGCCACACCTGGAATATTGCATCCAGTTTTGGTCACCACGATGTAAAAAAGATGTTGAGACTCTAGAAAGAGTGCAGAGAAGAGCAACAAAGATGATCAGGGGACTGGAGGCTAAAATATATAAGGAATGGTTGCTTCAATTGGGTATGTCTAGTTTAATGAAGAGAAGGACGAGGGGGGACATGACAGCAGTGTTCCAATATCTCAGGGGCTGCCCCAAAGAAGAGGGAGTCAAGCTATTCTCCAAAGCACCTGAAGGCAGGACAAGAAGCACAGATGGAAACTAAACAAGGAGAGAAGCAACCTAGAACTAAGGAGAAACTTCCTGACAGTCAGAACAATTAACCAGTGGAGCAACCTGCCTCCAAAAGCGGTGAATGCTCCAACACTGGAAGTTTTTAAGAAGAAATTGGACAGCCATTTGTCTGAAATGGTATAGGTTTCCTGCTTGAGCAGGGGTTAGACTAGATGACCTCCAAGGCCCCTTCCAACATTATTATTATTATTGTTGTTGTTATTATTATTATTACTATTAATTGGCACCACATATATTTCAGCTCATAAATGTCTGCTCCAATGATGGCCAGAGAATGTTCGAAGCTGCAGCTGTGGGTAGCTTGTTGGCTGGAGGTCCTATCGTTGCCATTCTTGGCATGGTTTACACAGTTGTCATTCTTGGACCAACAGGCTTCCTAGGTTCAGCTATTTTCGTCCTCTTCTATCCCGCCATGGTGAGTAGAAAACTTTCTGCTTAAAAGCCAAATCACTGAGTATTGAAATGGGCCAATGTATTGTGAATATTTACAGTCGTGGCGAATATGGGTATAGGATCTGGGTGAAGGTTCCTGGTGGGTTGGTTTCCAAATGTTTTGTTACCAGGTTAGGTAACCTTTTCAGCGGAATGCAACTGGAAAAGGTGCAAAAAAGGGCAACAAGAATGATCAAGGAAATGGAGCGCCTCCCTTATGAAACCAGACTGCAACGCCTTGGTCTCTTCAGCCTTGAAAGACGGCGTTTAAGGGGTGACTTGATCGAAGTGTATAAAATCATGCATGGGATAGAAAAGGTGGATAGAGAAAAATTCTTTTCTCTATCACACAATACCAGGACAAGGGGGCACTCCCTAAAGCTCATAGCTAAGAAAGTGAGGACAAATAAAGGGAAATATTTCTTCACCCAGAGGGTCGTTGATTTATGGAATTCACTTCCAGAAGGGGTCGTGACAGCTGTCAGGCTTGACAGCTTCAAGGCAGGGCTAGATAGATTCATGGATGCAAAGTGTATCGGTGGTTATTAAAACGGATGTCCATGTGCCGCCTCTATGTTGGTTGAGGCAGGCAGGATTCCCTTGAGTACCATTTGTTTGGGGGTCAAGGGAAAGGGAGGGTTTTGCCTTCTCTTTCTGCTCAAGATCCCCATGTACAATTGGTGGGCCATTGTGTGGCACAGAATGCTGGACTCGATGGGCTTTGGCCTGATTCAGCATGGCTCTTCTTATGTTCTTATGTTATCTAGCCTGGTAACAAAATGTTGGGAAACCTAGCAGAGGGGGGGAGGGGGTGTCAGGTTGTTCACCAAAGCACCAGAGGGAAGGACAAGAAACAATGGTTGGAAACTGATCAAGGAGAGAAGCAACCTGGAATTAAGGAGAAAATTCCTGACAGTGAGGACAGTCAACCAGTGGAACAGCTTGCCACCAGAAATCTTGGGCACTCCATCACTGGAGGTTTTTAAGAAGAGACTAGACAATCTGTCTGAGACGGTATAGGTTCTCCTGCTTGAGCAGGGGGCTGGACTAGAAGACCTCCAAGGTCCCTTCCAGCTCTATTCTATTCTGCTGTTCTTCAACCCACCAGAGGAACCTTCACCCTCATTGTGAACATTGTTATTCATGCCACAGAAATTCAAAACACTCTCACAAATAACTGAGAAAAATTAACTGCCTAAGCAGACTATTAGTTCAACAAGGGAATACAGGACAGTGTTTTTTCTTTTGCTTATGTTACCGTATTCAGATGGATTTAATTTTTCTTCACTGTTGTGGTTGTGCTGAAATAGTTTTCAGGCCCTTGCTAGAGAAGCATGCAAGGAGTGTGCTTGTAAGGACCAAAATTAAGCTGCCGATCTGCACACCAGCAGGCAAATCTAGTTTTAAAAAAATCTCTTCATTCAAGGAAACGCCTGTGAAAATAATACTTTAAGCAGCTTTAAGATGGTGGACTTTATTTCCCCAAATCCCCCAGCTAGAATGCAAGACATTCAGCTTTCAAACTTCCCTAGCCAGGATGCTGGCTGCGGAATTCTGGGAGTTGAAGTCCATACAAAAAGGATTGTGTATTGTGAAACATTATTCTAGAGCAGGGGTTCTCAACCTTGGCAACTTTAAGACTTGTGGACTTCAACTCCCAGAATTCCTCAGCCAGCTTTGCTGGCTGAGGAATTCTGGGAGTTGAAGTCCACAAGTCTTAAAGTTGCCACGGTTGAGAACCCCTGTTCTAGAGCAGGGGTGTCAAACTGCTGGCCCGCGGGCTGCACGACGTCACGTGACATTGCGAGTTTGACATGTCTGCTCTAGAGTATTGGCTAATTCACTTGATAGATGACGCTTTTCACACCCACAGTGTCCTCAGCTTAACCACCACAGTTGAGCCCAAAATTTCTGTCGCTAAGCGAGACAGTTGTTAAATGAATTTGGCCCGGTTTTACAATCTTTCTTGCCCCAGTTCTTAAGTGAATCACTTTCAGGTTTTAAGTTACTAACATGGTTGTTAAGTACATCTGACTTTGTCAGAAGGTTGCTAAAGGGGATCACATGACCCCAGGACATGGCAACGGTCCTAAATATGAGTCAGTCACCAAGCGTCTGACTTTTGACCATGTGACCATGATGCCACAATGGTCGTAAGTGTGAAAACCGGTCATAAATCACTTCTTTCAGTGCCGTTGTAACCTTGAACGGCCAGTAGCTGAACTGTTTGTAAGTCGAGGACTGCCTGTATTGTTCGTTGGCTGAAGGAGCCTGCACCTTCTCTCATGCTGATGTCTTTCGATTCCAGATGTTTGCATCCCGGCTTACAGCTTATTTCAGACGGAAATGCGTGGCTGTAACTGATGAACGCGTCCAGAAAATGAATGAAGTGCTCAACTACGTTAAATTCATCAAAATGTATGCTTGGGTGAAAGCTTTCTCTCAGACCGTTCAAAGTGAGTTTTCTATTTCTTTACTGTCTTGTGTACAAGCCTCCCTTTGGCTTCCTCTCTGCCAGCGAAATGGCCGGACTATATAAAGCAGCGGTACTCAACCTGTGGGTCGCAACCCCATTTGGGGTCGAACGACCATTTCACGGGGGTCGCTAAACACCGCAGTCCGCCATTTTTTTTTTGGTTGGCCATATTTTTTGGGGGGTCCGCCATTTTTTTCCCCCGTTGCGATGCGGGCCGTTGCGCATTTTTTTTCAGTCGGCCATTTTTCCCCCCCTTTGCGATGCGGGCCGTCGTGCCGCGCATGTGCGATGTGGGCCCGCCATTTTTTTTTGGGTCAGCCATTTTTTTTGGGGTCCGCCATTTTTTTCCCCCTTTGTGATGCGGGCTGTCGCGCTGCGCGTGCGCGATGCGCCCTTCGCACCGCACATGCGCGATGCGGGCCAGGGTCGAGCCCCGGAAAAGGTTGAGAACCGCTGATATAAAGAGTCTGTACTGTACCGCTGCTGCAATTTGTCTGAAAGTTGAATCACGGCGACTGGATTTATTTTCTGGCTGGCTTGAGCCGTTTTCACTGGCCATCCAAGCAGCTTTTTCGGTCTCAGCAAGTTGGTTAGGAGAATCTGAGTAGGCCAAGAGTTGTTGGCATGTAAGCCAGCTCCTAAAATTCCTAGGAATGTTTCTTCACCAATCTCAGGGTTTCTTCCCCAAAGTGTATGGCAATATGTCAGTGAAGATTCTTAGTCATCGAGGTAGGATTATGTAAAAGTTGAGTCGTGTCAATTGGACTTATTTTCTAATTGGTTTTGGACATTTTGCTGCCCACCCAAGCGGCTTCTTCTTGGATGGGCAGTGAAACATCTCAGCCAACTTGACTTCCAGACAATTCTACCTGGACGACTTGAGAATTGTCATCAAGATTTCTTTGGTTTTTCTACTGTTACTACTGTTAAGAAATTAAAAGACGCTTGCTCCTGGGGAGGAAAGCTATGGCAAATCTAGACAGCATACTAAAAAGCAGAGACGTCGCCCTGCCAACAAAGGTGCGTATAGTCAAGGCCATGGTTTTCCCAGTTGCAATGTATGGCTGTGAAAGTGGGACCCTAAGAAAGGCTGAGCGCCAAAGAATGGAGGCCTTTGAACTGAGGCAGAATGGAAAAGACATACTCATAGTAGCTGAACATATTAGTAGACGCTTCCTTGCTTTGATGTTGTAAGCTTGGGGAAAAGGGAACTTTCCTTCATGTAACAATTAGTTAGCTGTGTGCGCTGCGTGCTAGTTATTTACTGTAACGGAAAATATTGTAAGAAAGGTACTGAAAGTCACAGATGGTGTAAGATGATATCCTTATAGAGAAATATAGTATGATAGCCAATTATATAAACTTTTCCTTTTCCCCCTCCTGCTATTGCTGATAAGGGTAACGCCTCAGGCGAAGCTAGGGTTGCAAACGGGATAAAAATGCCCTGGGAGTAGCCCGGGGTTCAGAATTTGTCATGCTAATGCTCTGAACCTTTGCGCAAATAAACCTGTTTCTCCAACCCTTCGTGGTCTTGTCTTCTGAATCAACATCGAGGTTTTCTACTACAGAACTATGGAGCTGGAGAAGACTCCTGCGAGTCCCCTGGGACTGCAAGGCGATCAAACCGGTCAGTCCTAGAGATCAACTCCGACTGCTCTTTAGAAGGCCAGATCCTGAGGTTGAAACTCAAGTCCTTTGGCCACCTAATGAGAAGGAAGGACTCACTGGAGAAGAGCCTGATACTGGGAAAGATGGAGGGCAAGAGAAGAAGGGGACGACAGAGAATGAGGGGGCTGGATGGAGTCCCTAAAGCAGCAGGCGTGAGCTCCAATGGACTCCAGAAGATGGTAGAGGACAGGAAGGCCTGGAGGAACGTTGTCCATGGGGTCACGATGGGTCAGACATGACTTCGCAACTAACAACAACTGACTACATTTGCATGGCTATCGGAAAGGTGCTTTTTCAAGAGGCAACTGGACTGTCTTGTTTTTCTTTGAAAACGTTTCACTTTTCATCCAAGAAGCTTCTTCAAAGCGGAACGTCTTCAAAGAAAAAACAAGGAAGTCCAGTTGCCTCTTGAAAAAGCACCTTTGGGACAACCATGACCTGGATGATAGAGGATCTCGATGGACATTTTTAATGACTAATCATAGATAAAACTGAGCTTGCATTTTTTTTCGCCAGGGAGGGCCAATCTGAATGGAAGCCAATTCTTTTAAAATGTGTAAACCATGCTTCCTTTTGCATTTTCATTTTAGTCGGCTGCAAGTGTGGTTCCCTGCAGATGACAAAACCGCAGTTAACATGGCAAGGAACTTAACCTTCTGCTAATCACTTTGTCTTCTCTTCCCAGAAATCAGAGAGGAAGAACGCAAAATCCTGGAGCGCGCAGGATACTTCCAGAGTATCACTGTGGGAGTGGCACCCATCGTTGTAGTGATAGCTAGTGTGGTGACTTTCTCTGTTCATATGATCTTTGGCTATGATCTCACAGCAGCCCAGGTAATTTTGGGGGGCAGATGGTGTTCACATCAGATACAGGAAGGGAATCCTAGTGGACCATCACTTAAACAAGAGCCAGCCGTGTGCTGCAGCTGCCAAAAAAAGGCCAACACAGTGCTAGGCTGCATTAACAGAGGGATAGAATCAAGATCACGTGAAGGGTTAATACCACTTTACAATGCCTTGGTAAGGCCACATTTGGAATACTGCATCCAGTTTTGGTTACCATGATGTAAAAAAGATGTTGAGACTCTAGAAAGAGTATAGAGAAGAGCAACAAAGATGATTAGGGGGCTGGGGGCTAAAACATACAAGGAAGGGTTGCTGGAATTGGGTATGTCTAGTTTAATGAAGAGAAGGACGAGGGGGGACATGATAGCAGTGTTCCAGTATCTTAGGGGCTGCCCCAAAGAAGAGGGAGTCAAGCTATTCTCCAAAGTGCCTGAAGGCAGGACAAGAAGCAACGGGTGGAAACTAATCAAGGAGAGAAGCAACCTAGAACTAAGGAGAAATTTCCTGACAGTTAGAACAAGCAGGGGGTTGGACTAGAAAGACCTCTAAGGCCCCTTCCAACTTTTTTTTATTATTGTTGCTGTTGTTGTCATTATTATTAATTGTTATTGTTATTATTTTGGAAACTTGGGATCGTGGATGCTTTTCTCACATGCTCTGATCCAAATTTGCATACTGCTTTCCTGTGCCATGAGAAGTTGCTAGTGACAGGGTTAGTCCTACATAAAGATGCAATTACCGGTAATTGTTGTAATGACCTAGGAACTAAGCTGAACCTTCAGTACAATAGTGATCAGCATCTATGGTAGCATTTTGTATTTTTGATTGCAGTAGGTGTTAAGAAAAACTGGTATCTTTGGGGGGGATGTTCCTGCAGGACCCTCTATTCTGTATTTTTTATTGTTTGAAGTAGACTTACCTTATGGCTTCTATAATATCTGAAAATAACAAAGAAAGAGTCTCTATTTCTGCTAGAGGCATTTCATTGTTGCTCTATATTGATGGAGAAGTTGGATCTTTGTGCCAAAAAAATGTAATTTGGTGTGCAATATTCTTAAATTAAAAAGGAATTGGACTGTTGGCTCTTCAAAGAAAACCTCCTACGCTGCAGTGTTCATGTTTCCTGAAAATCCTCCATGGGATATCTGCGTGTCATACTTGTTATAATTGGGGATTAAAACAAGTCCAGCTATGTTCTTTCTCTTATTAACGGTTTTCAGGAAGAATGAAAAACATCTGGGTCATCTGAGTGATATCTGCTTTCTTTTGTTCCTGTTAGCACAGTGATGGCGAACCTATGGCACGTGTGCCAGAGGCGGCACTCAGAGCCCTCTCTGCGGGCATGCGTGCTGTCGCCCCAGCCCCGCCTCCCCCCGCGGCCCCCTCCTCACCAGCAGCCTCCCTGGAGGAGAATCGCCCCCGGGTGCGGCCCACACAGAGCAGCGCAGCCAAGGACATAGCCGGGCAGCAGAGACACGACTCCGCCCTCGCACCCCATAGCCTGCAGATGATGATGCGGGGTGCGGGCGGAGGGCGTGGCTGCCATGGTGCTGCAGGGCTGCCTGGGTGATCTGCTGCGGGCCATGGAGGCGGTGCGTGTTCCTGCAGGTGGGCGGGGCAGGGGGCAGGTGGGGGCGGAGCAGGCAGGGTGGGAGGCAGAGCTGGGGCGGGGGGCGGTTTTTGGGCACTCAGTCTCTAAAAGGTTCGCCATCACTGTGTTAGCAGTTGATATACTTTCCTTCAGAAAGTATTCAGACCCCCATCACTTTTGTCAATAAGGTTATGCTGCAGCCTGATTCTACAATTGTTGAAATTCATTTTTTCCCTATTGATCTACACTCAGTATCCCAAAATGCCAAAATGAAAACGGCATTTTTAAAATGTCTATAAATTTATTAAAAAGAAAAAAAACCCTGAAAGGTCACATTGGCATAATTATTCAGACCCTTTGCAACCACACATGAAATGTAGCCTCCCATTTCTTTCGATTGTTGCTGACGTATTTCTACATTGTGATTGGAGTCGACCTGTGGTAAATTAAATTGATTGGACATGATTTGGAAAGGCACACACCTCTCTGTGGAAGGCCTCATATCTGACAATGGGTACTGTTAGCAGAGCAAAAGCCATGAGGTCAAAGGAACTGCCTGCATACCTCGGAGATGGCGTTATTGCAAGGCACAGATCTGGGGAAGGCTATAGTAAAATTTCTGCTGCACTGAAGGTTCCTAAGAGCACGGTGGCCTCTATAATTCTCAAACGGAAGAAGTCTGGCACAATCAGGACTCTTCCAAGAGCTGGTCGCCTGGTCAAACTGAGTGATCGGGAGAGAAGGGCCTTAGTAAGAGAGGTGACCAAGAACTTGACTGAGCTCCAGAGATCCTATGAGGAGATGGGACAGAGTTCCAGAAGGACAACTCCTCACTGCAGTCTTCCACTGATCTGGGCTTTATGGCAGAGTGGCTAGACCAGGGGGTCTTCAAACTTGGCTGCTTTAAGACTTATGGACTGAATTCCTCAGAATTCAGTTTTTTTTTAAAAAATAAATTTGCAGGCATTTTCACTTTGTCATGATAGGGTACTGAGTATAGATTAATGAGAGAAAAAAGAGATTTTCTTTTTTTTCTTTTTTTTATAAACAATTTTTATTGGTTTTCAATTTTACACCAACAGAAGCTTAAGCATTTTACACCAACAGCGTGGAGATATTACAAAATTACAAAAGAAACAATAACATTATAAATATACAATTCACACAACGTTTCTTAAAATTTCCCTATCTATCTATGTAGAATATTATAATCAAATAGATTCAAATAAATTCATTCATTAATATATCTAAATATGTTTCCTTAATCAATAGAAACTTTCAACCGCTCAATATCAATATAATAATCAAATTAGTACAATCCTATAACCAATTCATTCATTAATATATCACTATATATAAATTAAATGCTTAAATCAAAACTAATGGTCTCTGTTTAAATTATTGTAATCTCAATACATTTCTAACACAAATTTTCATTAAATATATCACTGAATATGAATTTCATTAATCAATAAACATTTGCAAGAGCTCCTTATCTATCCCCAAAATCCTGTTTTAAACTTTATTAATTTTTCAAATATTTAAAATTAAACTAACCTATTTACTTTACTATTTAGGGACCCCAAATTTCTCTTATTTAAACATATTAGCTCCAAAACTTAAGTTCTTACATTTCTCAGCTATATTTCTATTCTTTTTCAATAATTCTCCAATTATTAATTCCATCTCGTTCCCAAAAAGAAAAAAACAAACAAACAAACAAACATAGACACACACAAAAAACCCCACATATTCTTATTATAGTTCAATATTAAGTTCTAGATCATTATTATGAAATGATCTAGAAAAAAAGATTTTCAACAACTGGAGAATCAGGCTGCAGCATAATAAAATTGGCAAAAGTGACAGGAGGGGGGCTCTGAATGTTTTCTGAATGCAATGTAATTATTTATTCTACAGAAAGTGCAGAAGTACAGTCAGATTTTGGCTTTGTCCTCAAAACAATGTCAACGCAAAAAGCTTGGAACTTCCAGAGCAAAACATAATTTCCTTTTCTTGCTTCCTTCAATCCATTTCAATGCACTCTGTAGAATTTTCTTTCTTTTTTTAAACCTGGATGAATACTATCACTGTTGCCGATTAGCTATAAATTCTTGAATTTACACAGGGCTTCTTACTGCTGCTGCAGTCAAAAATGCTTATTTCCTTCTGTGTTTCAGGCTTTTACGGTGGTGACAGTCTTCAACTCCATGACTTTTGCTTTGAAAGTCACCCCGTTTTCCGTGAAGTCTTTGTCTGAAGCTTCTGTTGCGGTTGACAGATTTAAAGTAAGTTACCCCTGCCTTGTCGTGTTTTACTATTTGGTTGGGTCCTTTTGCAGATTCTGAAATACTCGCGTATTAAATCTCTGGCTGCCTTCATCGCTCTGTTCTCACCATAAGGAGCATGATCTAAACACCCTGAAATTCTATTTGCCAAAGTGGCCATTTTGCTGTACAATAGTAACATCCCTAACGTTAGTAATTGATTGCATTCAGTTGATTACCAAGTCAGAGAGAGGATAGGACTGCAGGATTTAAATAAATTTGAAGCATGGTAATGAAGCATGATACACATGCATGCAGAACCTTGTAGAATGCAACCTATAGCATGCCTTACAACAGCTTACAATATCAAATGCCTTGGCAGTGATTTTCATTTTTTTTAAAAAAAGTTTTCCATATTTCCTTGTGTACAGTAGAACTCCTGTGAGTTGCTGAAGATTTTAGCATGCACAGTTCATTCAGAGGGAAAGGTGATCTGGCTATTGGGCTTCATCCTTGTCACAGTTACTTTTAAAGTGCATTTCAGAACATAACCTGGAAAAAATTGAGAAGAGCCCAACTGAGACGCGTTCTTCAATTTTCATTTCCCCCCCCCTCTCGGTTTCTGAATGTTTGCAGTTCCTCTCTCACTGTGCTTAAACTAGCTAATGTCCAAGGTTTCCCCCCCCCCCACCATAGAACTATGTTATCAGCAGAAGTGTCTGCCTGAGATTGCATGAAGGCATTGTACCGGTATATAGTTTGAAATGTAAATTGCTTTTAGGTCTGTCATTTGAATACCCAGGAATTCCATCAAGCAAGCCAATCTTTAGGCCAGTGGAATAATTTTAGTATTCTTGGCGAGAACAACATTAGCGTTTTAAAATATGCAGGATGCTAAATCTTAGTTAAAAGAAAGTTGGGAAAGAGGAATCCTTCAGAGAAAACCAGTAATATTGCCTCTTAAGACAAAGGCTTATAGTTTGCTTATTTTATTTTTATTTATTTATTAAATTTTTATACCGCCCCTCTCCCGTAGGACTCGGGGCGGTTCACATCATCCGTGGAACATTTCAGTCCAAGCCCCACAATTATTCCGGGGATGGGAGTCATTAAAGAAATAAGTCTCTTTGCAAACACTTGATTAACTAACTCGAAATGTGTTTTGGTTTTTTTTTCTGTGTAAACTGTTGAACAAAGACTGCACAATATTTTTGAACAGACGGATGCAGTGGAAAACACGACATAGAGGCTCTGGGTTTTTGACGATGCGGTTTTGTCATCCGTGATAACACACAGTCAGATTCGAAAAGTGCCTGATTTTTTGTTCAGCAGAGAGTTGAGCGTTGTTGTTGGTTTTTTTTTTTTTTGAATCTGGGTCGAGCAGGGGTCTCACCTGTTTACGCTGGCGGTGTTTCTGGCGTACAAAATTTCTCGCCTGCAAAAATGGATCCCGCGTCTTTTAAGTCTCTGTCTGAGGACCACTGCATTCGTGGGTGAACCAGGTCCTTCTTAAGGACCTGGCGTTAGTTTTCACTAATGAGCTACCTTTTGCTCTTCAGCTTCCCCGCACTGTATAAGCCTGATGTGTTTTGCTGCGTGAGTGTGCCGTAGACTTGTCCCCCCCTCAGTCTTGACCAGGTGTCTCATCTTTGCACCTCTCTCACAACTCCTATCAGAGTTTGTTTCTAATGGAAGAGGTTCATATGGTAAAGAAAAAACCAGCCAGTCCTCACGCAGCCATACAGATGACAAATGCCACCTTAGCCTGGGAATCCTCCCATGCTAGTGTCCAGAGCTCACCCAAGATGACCCCTAAAATGAAAAAGGGCAAGACAGCCATGAACAGGAAAGACAAGAAGAAACAGCAGCAACACGAGGGACGGCAGACCATGCTCACTGAGCAGAAGGGCCATCTTCTGGTGGATAGCGATGACCCCCCGAGTCCCGAGGAGGAGAACCAGCGCATCCAGCTTGCGAACGTCCGGCTGCAGAAGGTCCTTTACAACATTGACCTGGAAATTGAGAAGGTGAGGAAGCACTTCCCTCCTTTCCCCATCTCTCTCTGTCTCTCTCTGTCTCTGTCTCTCTCTCTCTGTCTCTCTCTCACTCTCTCTTTCCCTCTCTCTCTTTCCCCTTCTCTTTCTCTTCCCCCTCTTTCTCTTTCCTTCTCTCTCCCTCTTTCTTTCTCTTTCCCTCTCTCTCACTCTCTTTTTTCCTTCCCCTCACTCTTTCTCTTCCCCCCTTTTCCTCTCTCTCCCTCTTTTTCTCTTTCCCTCTCTTTCCCTCTCCCTTTCTTTCTCTTTCCCTCTCTCTCTCACTCTCCCTATTTTTCTTTCCCCCCTCTCTCTTTCCCTCCCCCCTCTCTCTTTCTTTCCCCCTCTCTTTCCCCCTCCCTCTCTTTCCCTTTGTCTCTCTCTTCATCTCTTTCTCTTTCCCTCTCTCTTTCTCTTTCCCCCCTCTCTTTCTCTTTCCCTCCCCTCTTTCTCTTCCCCCCTCTTTCTCTTTCCTTCTCTCTCCCTCTTTCTTTCTCTTTCCCTCTCTCACTCTCTTTTTTTCCTTCCCCTCTCTCTTTCTCTCCCCCCCTTTCCTCTCTCTCTTTCTCTTTCCCTCTCCCTTTCTTTCTCTTTCCCTCTCTCTCACTCTCCCTATTTTTCTTTACCTCTCTCTCTCTCTTTCCCTCCCCTCTCTCTCTTTCTCTTTCCCCCTCTCTCTTTCCCCCTCCCTCTGTCTCTGTCTCTCTGTCTCTCTCTCTCTCCCCCTCCCCCCTCTCTCTCTCACACACACACACACTCATTCACTCTCTCTTACTGTAGTTAGGAAGTGGCATGGCACTCGGGTTCCCCCCCCCCAAAAGGCTGATTTTTCAACAACAAGTCCACAAGTCCTAAAACGTCAAGTTTGAAGACCCCTGGTCTAATTTAAGCAGAGCCAGCTATTTGCCAGCTGAAGGAAAGACTGGCAGATAAACATAAGCCTAGCTAAGCTAGGGACAGGTTTGCCCTTCGCGTTGGGAAATTATTTTCAGCACAATGAAATATTTGTCTTCCAGAAAGCTGGGCGCACAGCAGAGATACGCTGGAGCCACAATTTCATCTTGCATTAGTTCTGATAATATTCGGGCGGCAGCAATTTCGTGCATTTATTTATGCAAAGACCTCTGTTCTGCGTGACTTCAGAGAACTCAAGCCAGGAGTTTGATAAAGGAAAACTGATTCCTTTCAGTGCCATCTTTGGGAATCTGGCTGAGTGCCTAAGTGCAGGAAAAAAAAAATCTCCACAAGGTTTTGCTGTCCGTTTAGTGCAGTTTTTCTTTGAAAGAGACATTGGCAGTTGGTCATCTGACACAGCCCTACCCCCCCCCCAAAGCTTTATGCTGAGGGCTGCAGGGAATAATTTCATCATCCACTAATATTATGTACAGCAGTTGGATTCCGTTCGATGTTTATTAAATAATTGGGTGGTAAATCGCATTACTTTCTTGCGTGCTTCTTCATGCGCTAATTTGTCTTCCCCCTTTTTCTGGTCCAATCTAGGGGAAGCTTGTTGGTATATGTGGCAGCGTGGGGAGTGGGAAAACCTCCCTCATTTCAGCCATTTTGGGACAGGTGAGACATCACGACTCTTTTGATCTATCTTTCTTTCTTTCTTTCTTTCTTTCTTTCTTTCTTTCTTTCTTTCTTTCTTTCTTTCTTTCTTTCTTTCTTCTTTTTGTCCTTTGACTGCGACAAAAATGTTGTGTTCATTGACCAACGTCTCTGGATTGAATCTTCCTGTCCAGTGGAATCAGGAAGAGAGGATGCGACCAGAGGTGCCTTTTGGATCCTCAGGACTTGTTAGAAAATTTCCATTAAAAAAAAAAAATCTACTTTGGATTTTTTGGTCATCCTTTCAGTTGGAAACCATATTAAAGTTGACAGTTTATTTTTGCCGCCCCCTCCCCCCAGTGCTGTTTGGCAGGCATAACTAATGGCATTCCATTGTGAAACGCTCCCTTCTTAGAACATAAGAACATAAGAGGAGCCATGCTGAATCAGGCCAAAGCCCATCGAGTCCAGCATTCTGGGTCACACAGTGGCCCACCAATTGTACATGGGGATCTTGAGCAGAAAGAGAAGGCAAAACCCTCCCTTTCCCTTGACCCCCAACAAATGGTACTCAAGGGAATCCTGCCTGCCTCAACCAAGAGGCGGCACATGGACATCCGTTTTAATAGCCACCGATACACTTGGCATCCATGAATCTGACCCTGCCTTGAAGCTGTCAAGGCTGACAGCTGTCACGACCCCTTCTGGAAGTGAATTCCATAAATCAACGACCCTCTGGGTGAAGAAATATTTCCCTTTATTTGTCCTCACTTTCTTAGCTATGAGCTTTAGGGAGTGTCCCCTTGTCCTGGTATTGTGTGATAGAGAAAAGAATTTTTCTCTATCCACCTTTTCTATCCCATTCTTCCAAGACTTGATAGCACAGAGAAGCTACCTTCCCTTTAAATTGTAAGGAGCAGATTGCAAAGGTGTTTCCAGAAGTTTCCAGCTTCCAGTAACAGCATTATTTAAAGTTCTGCTGGCTTAGTGTGCCCAGTTGCACCAGGCATGTGGTGACCAGCCTGCCTAGTCTAGGAGAGGTTTTATTGATGAAGGAAATTTACATGGCTTCCCTCGTGGTGACTCCAGGTCTTTTACAGAAATAAAACCCCAAAACAAAACCCAATAAACTCCCAGTCCCCTGGTGACAGCCATCAAACCAGCCACTTGATTGGCTCCCTATCACTTTGGGGTCCAAAACTATGTCTTCAGGGCCTTTTGAAAGAGTATCAAGTTGGAGGCCAGTCTTATCTCTGCAGAGATGATGGTCCACATGGAGGGGGCCCCCATGGAGAAGGCCCTTCTTGGTCCCACTAGATGGACCTCCTTAAGAGAGGGGACCCCTAACGTACACTGCCTCTTCCCTCTCTGGTATGTTGAGTAGATGTAACTGGGAAAAGTCCTTCAAACAACCCGGTCCCAAGCCATGACTTCTTGCTTTCTTGCGAGTCATTCACACTTAAAAAAGTGTGGGAGCATTAACCTAAGGCCCAGGTTTACCCTTCTTGTTGATTGGGGAGGCCTCTCTCCAGGCAGAGGAGGTGCCTGGTAACACCATATCCAGGGAAGTGGAGGTCTCCTCAGCCTTTGGTACACGTCACTGTTAGAAGATCTCTAAGCTTGCTTTTTGGACCGAGACAGGGCTTCATCAGTCATTTCTTTGAAGGAAGGCCATCTGCAGGTGGCCAATGGTTAGGCTTTCTTTGTAATAGCCCCCTTCAATGGAACAACCTTAATTTCCAGATACCTAGACCTTCACCATCTTTTAGGGCTTCCAAAGAGTTGTAAAGATGAGGCTCCACAAGAATACCTTTTGAGATGTGGTAGTTTAGCCTCTTTCCATAAATGGGAGGTGAGAGAGGAAAGAAGCGTCTGAGAGGGAGGGCGGGAATTTATAAGACTTGGAGGGGTCCTTGGTGATCCCTCAGCTTAGTTGCTTTCCTGCAGATTTTTCTAGCTCTGATGACGTTACCTAGTTTGGCTAATAAAACATTGCGAGCTCAGAGAGCACCAAGGATCCTCCTTCCAACCCTGAGCTAAAAATATTCTCCTTTATTGATGAGACTTTGAGGCAGTATCTTTGACAGGCCTGTTGCTGCTGTTTCAGATGACTTTATTAGAAGGCAGCATTTCCGTGGACGGGACCTTTGCTTATGTGGCCCAACAGGCCTGGATTCTCAACGCCACGCTGAGAGACAACATCCTTTTCGGAAAGGAGTTTGAAGAAGAAAGGTTGGTTTGCTGGAGTTTCGTGAACTTTTCTCTTGTGATGCAGGTGGGGAAAGGCTGCTGGGTGGAGGCTGGTCCTGAACTGCTTTGCAGCCATTTTGGACCGATAGTTTATGTCCAGGAACAAGATGGTGATTTTCTGTCTCGGCCCCCTTACTGTGAGCGTCCTGCTTTTAATCTTCACTGGCTGCATTGAAATAAAACATTGGACCAGGCCTTGTAACAAAAAGCCACGATTTAGTACCGCATTTTCCCGAAAGTAAGGCCTACACCAACAATAAGCCCTAGCTTGATTTTTGGGGGTGGGCCTAATATAAGTCCTATCCCAAAAACAAGCCCCACACCCACTTGTAGCCAGGCCTCTCCTTGCCGGCTCACTTCTTCTTCTGAGGCCTCTTTTGTGGCCAGGCCTGCATTTCTCAGTCACGGGGCTTTCTGGAAGGCCTCTGCAGCCAAATAGCTCGGTTCTGCAAGAGCTCAGCAGCTGAGCTCCAAGCTATGGATTCAATCCATAGCTCGCTACTCGGCTGCCTAGGCCTTCCGGAAAGGCCTGACTGCAAAATGTAGGCCCGAATGCAGCTGCAGAACTTTGGCCCCAGAAGAAGTGGACCGGCTGGGTGGGGCTGTCGGTGCCGGAGATGAGGTAAGGCCTACCCCGAAAATAAGACCTGGTGCCTCTTTTGGAGGAAAAAAAATAAATAAGACACAGTCTTATTTTCGGTGAAACACGGTATTAAGTACACAAGACTGTGAGGCATGACGGCTCAGTGGATAAAAACACTGAGCTTGTTAGCTGGAAAGCCGACAGTCCAGGTTTGAGGCCTGAGTGCCACATGACAGGGTGAGCTCCCGTTAGTTGCCCCAGCTCCTGTCAACCTAGCAGTTCAAAAGCATGCAAATGTGGGTAGATAAATAGGTACCACTTTGGTAAGAAAGTAATAGCCTTCCATGCACCTCAGCGGATAGTCGTGCCGGCCACGTGACATGGAAGTGTCTTCAGACAACACTGGCTCCCTCGACTAAGAAATAGAGATGAGCAGCGCCCCTTAAAATTGGACTTGACTGGACAGGGGAATTCTTTACCTTTACATGAGACTCGGTGAGCCTGAACTAAGCAGTGGAGCCACGTATCTTCCATTCTTCCCAACTGGGAGAAAGTCTTTAAACCCTGATTTTCCCAAATTCCTGGCTTATTAATTCACTACATCCCAGGAATTGTGGTTTTAGCCAAACTGCAGTTGCTTATTAAGCCAGAACCGCAAAATGGAGAGTGCTTTTCAAACATTACGTTTGGGGCACAGATAAGAACTTTGGTAGGAATCAATGAGAATTAATGTTGAGTTGAAGGTATTGGATTAGGAGCAAGGAGACTGAGGGTAAAATGGGCTCTAAACCGCAGAAACCCCTAACTGTGAGTCAGTCATTCTCTCTCAGCCCAGCCTACCTTGCAGAATTGTGCCGTGTTTAATAGAAGCCCCTAATAAATAAAAAGAGTAAGTACTAAATTAGAATCCAATGAGAAAAGAATTTGGTGTAATATTTAAGACAGAGGTCTTCAAACTTGGCCCTTTTATGACTTGTGGACTTCAACTCCCAGAATTCCTCAGCCCAGCTAAATTTGGCAGGAATTTTCCTCCCTAGCCAGTTAAGAGGATGGAGAAATACATGTTATACAAAATTATAACATAGCATTATGTAAGAGCCAGCCTGATAATTAAATCATTCAAAATGCAACTGATGTTACAAGTCAGTTTTGAGCCAATCACTGTCTTTGTTGCCCATTGTGGTGCTCACCAGGCACATAACTATTTCAAAGCAATTAGTTAATTGGTCTAACAGTTTCTACCTGGGGCAAAACCAGATAAATTTTTAAATATCCCAGTGGGGCAGATGTGTCTGAGATACATTTTCTAAATCTGTCTTTCACTCTTTAAACAGGCCCTGGGGAAATGCTATAGGGGGGGAATTAGTCCCATTTAACTTGGAAATGGTCTCTTTACTGCTTTTTTAAAATATGTATATTCATCTATACATATATGTATACATATATAGGTACAATATGGTGTTGAATGATTGCTGTCTCCGACCTGATCTGGCTATCCTGCCAAACGGGGATCTGACTGAGGTAAGAATCTTGCTTGACTGAGGTAAGAATCTCGCTTGACTGAGGTAAGAATCTTGGTTGACTGAGGTAAGAATCCTGCTGAGGTAAGAATCTTGGTTGACTGAGGTAAGAATCCTGCTGAGGTAAGAATCTTGGTTGACTGAGGTAAGAATCTTGCTGAGGTAAGAATCTTGGTTGACTGAGGTAAGAATCTTGCTGAGGTAAAAATCTTGCTTGCTTCCCTCTACCCATGTGTAGAGGGAAAATGTGTGACATGCTTAGGGGTTGATAAACAGCTTTGCCTGTGAATTTCATTACATCCTTAATATGTCATCAGACTAAAATATGAGACCTGTTTACCTTGCTATGTCATTAATGGTTTCATGGGTTAATGTCAGGCAAGAAAGACCAGATCTACATGTGTGAAGGTCCAATTAAACTAATTTATAGATAACCATGCCTGTGCACAGAAATAGTCTCATCTAATGGCCAGCACCTGCTTGGAGTCAAATAAGAGTCAAGGAAATTCAAGGGAAGTTAGACTTCATTTGTTTGTGGCTACGTAGGGATTCTAGGCTGATCCCTCTTTCAACTCCACCCCTAGTTTCTGCCAATCCTTCTTTTACAGTTAGGGCACATCCTGTTGTACTTTGAGGAGAGGGTTCTCAAAACAGGTGCTTTGCCAGCCTACTTTGTATGGGGATGGGCAGTTTCAAAATTTGTAAATAAATTATGTTCCTAGTGGTACAAAAAGGTAGGTACCTTAAGTGAGGGGTGAGTTTAATAAGGCATTTATTGCTAAGGAAAGATTATTATCGTGGAAAGAGCAGGTTCTGTCTGTTGTTTCAAGTTAAATTCAATTGATGGAAATATTATAAAGTGCTTTTTGAATGGCAGCACCCAAACTGTACAATTTCCTCCCAAAGAAGCAAGGGCCAACTCCATCTTTGGAGGTTTTAGGTAATAAAAAACATTCCTGCTTTAAATGTGTTTGAAACCTTTATTTTACTCCTTTTTGCTTTTTAGAAGGACAGTTTCCATTTCATTTCTAATTTCTTAGGGTCAGAAAGTGGTTGAAAAGACCCCCAATTGATAAAATACAACTGAATGTAACCTTGGATGTAGTTCTACTTCTCATTTCAGTTTAATTGCAAAATTATCTAACTGCATTAAAATGAGTTGAATGCCCATGCACTGATGATCACTGATGTTCTTTTAAATAGGCATCTGCTGTTTTCTGTTAATTGTTATGTTTCCGTTGTTTTCAAATATGTTAAGAAACTTTGTCTCAAAAATTCCTTAAACAAGCATTCTTTAAGTAAATGACAGGATGCATGCATTAAGTAGGCTACGGTAGTGGATAGTTTGTTTCTGTAGGAACTGAGCTTTGGATCTTTGCTATCAAATTCAGTAAATAGTTTCCGGTTGTCAACTGTGCAGTTGGCATTTCCAGAAAAAGAAACTCCTGGGATATGATTTTACCAAGAGTATAATACTTTACTGAAAATTTACATTGGCAGAGAAGAAGCGAAACCAGCTCTGGTTTTCCCGCTCAAAAGCTTACTTAATGAAACAATAGTTTCCCTTGCCCCCACCCATTGGGTGTTCACATTATCCAATAGTAACACTTCTTCTTATGGGAAAAGTCCACTTCATCAGTGGCATTGGCTTTATCAGCTCCAAGCTCTCAGAGACCTGGTTGCCTAGCTACCATCCCTCCCACTTTTGCATCCCACAAACTTTGTCAAACTATGAGCGGAAGAGAGAGAAAGTAGGTGAAAGCGAACCAATCTTGACACCGGTAAATTAGGGCTATTTGAATTCTGTTGAATTATTTGAATCAAATGGCAGGATTGATAAGTAAGAAGTTCTGCCGTGCCTTAACCGAGACCCAAACAAATACTTGAACAAGGCATGTTTTATTTAGATTGGTGAGCGGGGCGCAAACTTGAGTGGGGGGCAGCGCCAACGGATCAGCCTTGCCCGTGCGCTATACAGCGACAACAGCATTTTCATCCTGGATGACCCGTTGAGTGCCTTGGATGCCCACGTTGGAAACCACATCTTCAACAGTGCAATCCGGAAGCACCTGAAGACCAAAACAGTTGTGTTCATCACACACCAGCTCCAGGTAGGCTGACCGTGTCCTCTTGCTCTGTTCTGCTCGGGAGTTTATTGGCTGAATAAATGTGGGCAACTGTAACTTTTGCTGTCCAGAGAAGCTCTTTAATTTAATCAACCTAATTGGGTTACTGCCTCGCAGAGGAAATAAAAATAGAGAGGATTTTAGCCTAAGTGTATTTGAGAGTCAAAAGCAGCCAAAAGTGAGAAGGAAAAGCAAGCAATTTGTTCACTGATTTGCAAAAGGGTACACTCTGCATTTATAGTGCACGCAGGTGGTCCTCGACTTATAGACATTTGTTTAGGCACCGTTTGAAGTTACAGCGGCACCGGAAAAAAAATGACTTAGGACTGTTTTTCACACTTAACGGCCGTTGCAGCATTTCCATGGTCAGGCGATTAAAATTTGAACGCTTGGCAACTGGCATGTATTTATGGCAGTTGCACTGTCCCAGGGTAACCATTGGTAACCTTCCCAGCCAGCTTCTGACAAGCACATTCAGTGGGGGAAGCTAGATTCACTTAATCACCAATGATTCGGTTAACAATGTTTTAGGGGGATTGTCTAATTTTTAGGATTTTTGTAATTTTTAGGATTTTAGGATTTGTATATATTGGGTTTTATAGATTTTATGGCCTAATTTGTTTAATTTATTTTTAAATATTTTAATTTTGTACATTTATATGTTTTTTAAATTTTAAGGCTGTAAACCGCCCCGAGTCCTTCGGGAGAGGGGCGGTATAGAAATTTAATAAATAATAATAATAATAATAATAATAATAATAATAATAACAACTGCAGTGATTCACTTAACAACTGTGGCAAAAAAAGGCCATAAAAGGGGGCAAAACTCACTTAACCATTGTTTAGCAGTGGAAATGTTGGGTTCAGTTGTGGTTGTAAGTTGAGGACTACCTGTATGGACTGTTTATATCCAAATTACGATGGGGTGGATTTTTTTTCTCATGTGCTTCCCATGTTTAGGAAAATCTAGTAGCTTATTTAATGCAGAGGTTCCCCCAGGGACCGGTTCCGTGGAGAGAGGTTTTTCCACGGAACCAGAGAGTGCGTGTTTTTGTGTGCTGCCTGCATCCCACGGATGCGGCTTTGCTTGTTTGTGTGGACCGGTTGCTGGCATGCCACGGCCCAGTACCGGTCCACGGACTGTGGGTTGGGGACCCCTGATTTAATGAATCTGTGATGCTCTGCTAAAGAGACAGAAAGCCGGCTCAAGATGAATGGATGCAAATATTGCTTCTGCACATTAATCAGAGATGTTATTGATTTTGTCTGCCTTGCAGGGTTGTGATAGTGACTAATATAAGAAAAATGAAAATGGGTGGGATTTAGGAAGGAGGAACTAGTTCATGAGACTTGCATGGTGAATGGGTGGCCGCACCAAATGAACGAACAAACAGAAATATAGAAAACTGACAGCAGAAAAAGACCTCATGGTCCCTGGAGTTTGGCTTTTGAGTAATTCTTTGTTGTTGTTTTTCACATCTGGGACTGTTGCAGTATCCCCCTGATCACGTGATCAAAACTCGCCAGAGGGTTGGCAACTGGCATGTGTTTGTGTTAGTTGCACTGTCCCAGGGTTAGGTGATCACCATTTGTAACCTTCCCACCAGCATTCATTTTTTCATTATTGGTTTTTAATTTTTTTTAAATTTTGGTGGCATGATTGGTCCCCCTCACCATGAATGTTCCTCTTCTTCTTATCAGTATCTTGTGGATTGCGATGAAGTGATTTTCATGAAGGAAGGCTGCATCACTGAGAGAGGAAGCCATGAAGACTTGATGAATCTGAATGGCGACTATGCAGCCATTTTCAATAGCTTGCAGCTGGGAGAAACACCACACATTGAGGTATTATTTTTTCCTGTGCTACGGTTCTTGCCCTAAACAGCAATAAAGTCACAGGTAAATTACCCTAAAGCCCAATAACCTATTATTTATTACAAGCCATTCATATAATAGCAAAATTATTGTCTTGTTGTTAGTTGTAAAGTCGTGTCCGACCCATCGCGACCCCATGGACAACGTTCCTCCAGGCCTTCCTGTCCTCTACCATCTTCTGGAGTCCATTGAAGCTCACGCCTGCTGCTTCAGGGACTCCATCCAGCCACCTCATTCTCTGTCGTCCCCTTCTTCTGTTGCCCTCCATCTTTCCCAGCATTAGGCTCTTCTCCAGTGAGTCCTTCCTTCTCATTAGGTGGCCAAAGGACTTGAGTTTCAACTTCAGGATCTGGCCTTCTAAAGAGCAGTCGGGGTTGATCTCCTCTAGGACTGACCGGTTTGATCGCCTTGCAGTCCAGGGGACTCGCAGGAGTCTTCTGCAGCTCCATAGTTCAAAGGCCTCCATTCTTTGGCGCTCAGCCTTTCTTAGGGTCCCACTTTCACAGCCATACATTGCAACTGGGAAAACCATGGCCTTGACTATATGCACCTTTGTTGGCAGGGCGATGTCTCTGCTTTTTAGTATGCTGTCTAGATTTGCCATAGCTTTCCTCTCCAGGAGCGTCTTTTAATTTCTTAACAGTAGTAACAGTAGAAAAACCAAAGAAATCTTGATGACGATTCTCAAGTCATCCAGGTAGAATTGTCTGGAAGTCGAGTTGGCTGAGATGTTTCACTACCCATCCAAGAAGCCGCTTGGATGGGCAGCAAAATGTCCAAAACCAACTAGAAAATAAGTCCATTTGTCATGACTCAACTTTTACATAATTCTACCTCGATGACTAAGAATCTTCTTCACTTCTCCAGCATCATAGTTCAAAGGTCTCAATTCTTTGTCGCTCAGCCTTTCTTATGGTCCAACTTTCACAGCCATACATTGCGACTGGGAAAACCATGGCCTTGGCTATACACGCTTTTGTTGGCAGAGTTATTGTGTAGGCTTGTAATATCTTTTCTGGACCAAGATGGAGACTGGGTAAACCTCTCATTTCTGTAAATTGCCAATCACTTGGCTGATAACTGATTATCTTCCTTTTAGCCCTCCGCTTAAAAGGTTCTAGCTGTCATACACCCAAACGAACAAATGTACAATAAACAATTATTCAAATGAAAACATGGTCCATGGTTTTTTTTGCTCAGTGGCTGGCAGAAAGAGAGGGAAATTTCTGTTGAAGTCAGTCTTTTAAGAGGGCGGTCAGAATAACAGAACAACAGTAGGAAGAAACCTGGGAGATCGCCAACCTTTTCGGCTTTGCGGACCGGCAGGGGGGAGTGGGGATGGTTCCGCGCGAGTGGCGGACAAACACGCATGCGCAGCTCCATTTGCACAAGCGGTGGGCACACGAACCCGCCACTCACACAAATGGAGTACGTGCACGCACTCACCCGCTGTTCATGTAAGTGGGAATGTGCCCACCGCTTCTGCGGCCCGGTTCTAAATGGCTCAAGGCCCGGAGGTGGGCTGTGGCCTGGAGGTTGGGACCCCTGTTCTAGTTCAACCCACTGCTCAGGCAGGAAACTCTGTATAATTTCAGACAAGTGCTTGTCTAATCCTACCGTGTTTCTCCCAAAATAAGACCAGGTCTTATATTAATTTTTGCTCCAAAAGACACAAGAGGGCTTATTTTCCGGTTAGGTCTTATATTTGGGGAATATACGGTACTAAATATGTCCATCTGACTGAGGATTTTAACTGGGGCTTCTTTTTGGGATGGGGTTTACCTTATGAGCATCCTGAAAAAAATCATGCTATTTTCCAATGGGCTCTTATTTTGGGGAAAACACAGTTTTAGTATATTATAGGGCATCCATTTATGGAGGCTTTAACTAGGCCCTTTTCCTTCTTCTGGGGAATGTGCTTATCATGTTTTCCTTGAAAAGTTGAGGCAGGCTGAATCTGAGTTACCTCCTCTCTCTCTCTTGCAGGTTAACTTAAAGAAGACCGCAAACAGTTCGTTGAAAAGACTCCCGGAGAAAGGCACCAAAACGGGATCTGTGAAGAAAGAGAAAGTAGTCAAGAAGGAAGAAGGTACAGGTTGTTATCCAAAAACACACGTTTCACTGCTACCCACCGTGTTGTGCGTTCAAGTATTCTGTCAACAGTTCAGTAGGTTCCGGATGATCTTAGTGGATCTGAGCTCAGACTAGATCTTGCCTTCTTTCTTTGACCCACAAAGACTAGTGCTAATTTTTGAAGCAACGTGCTTCCTCGGTCTTCAAAATTGAGCACAGTAATCTAAGCAAGCGCTTAGAATAGTTTAAGTCAGCGGTTCTCAACCTTTTCCGGGGCTCGACCCCGGCCTGCATCGCGCATGCGCGGCGCGACGGGGCGCATCGCGCATGCGTGGTGCGACGGGGTGCATCGCGCATGCGCGGCGTGACGGCCCGCATCGCGCATGCGCGGCGCGACGGCCCGCATCGCAAAGGGGAAAAAAATGGCCGACCCAAAAAAAATGGCCGACCAAAATAAAAAAAAAATGGCGGGCCCGCATTGCGCATGCGCGGCGCGACGGCCTGCATCGCAAAGGGAAAAAAAATGGCCGACCCAAAAAAAATGGCCGACCAAAAAAAAATGGCGGGCCCGCATCGCGCATGCGCGGCGCGACGGCCCGCATCGCAAAGGGGAAAAAAATGGCTGACCAAAAAAAAAATGGCCGACCCCCCCCCAAAATGGCAGACTGCGGTGTTTGGCGATCCCAGTGAAATGGTCGTTCGACCCCAAATGGGGTCGCGACCCACAGGTTGAGAACCGCTGGTTTAAGTCATGTGTAGGAAAATTGAACCAGGGTTTAATTCTAGCCTATTTACAGATTTTGGGTTGGCTACATTTGAATGCTGTCTGTGTGTATAAAACATTTTCAGGGAACTTTGTATAGGTAGCCTTCGAGTTACGAGTGTAACATTCCACTCGTAACTCCAAAACTCATAGAGAGAATCCTGTGCCTCGAACGAATTTGCTCCCTTGCTCGTTAAAACGCTCATGGGTCAAGTGCACATGAGGTATGGGGGGGCCTAATGATGGAATAGGCCCCTAAGGCCTCCCCGACCAATGAAGGTACCTCATGCTTCCCCCTCCCTTCTTGCCACACCGGACTCACCTTGAAAAGATCCGTGTCTTCTCTGCTGCGGTTTCTGCTTTTAAGGGACAGGAGAGTCGATGGAAGCACCTGGGTGCCATAATATCGCGCGAGTTCAGGCATTGATCCTCTTTCGCAGAGAATGGGTGCCTGAATTCTCGTGCTTTTTGCGGTGCCTGCCTCCTTCCCCCCAACTCTGGAGCCACGTGGCTGCTGCCCCCGGAACGGAGATTGGCGGGGGAGGTTGGATCCAGGCCTCGGAAGGATCTTACAAGCCATTTGCACCAGGAACGGAGGCCAGGCGGGGGAGGCTTCTGCATGCCTCCGGAGGTTGGATCCAACCCTCGGAGGACTGCTCCAAGCCATTTTGCACCCAGAAAGGAGCTTCCAGAGATTGGATCCAAGCCTCAGAGGCATGCAGAAGCCTCCACGTGATCAAAATTCTGCTGCCTGGCAACCCACATTGTACTTAACGACGGTTGCATTGTCCCGGGGTCATCAAATCACCCTTTGCGACCTTCCCAGCTGACTTTCAACAAGCAGAATCGATAGGAGAAGCCAGCTTTGCTTAACGACCACACGGTTCCGCTAACAGCTGCAGTGACTGGTTAAACAACTATGGCAAAAAAGGGTTGTTAAATGGAACACTTAGCAACTGCCTTGCTTAAAAGTGGAAATGTTGGGCTCGATTTTGGAGGCCAGTTGAGGACCGCCTGTAATCTAGTGCAGATTGGATTTGTTGAATTCTCTCTGCTTAACCTTCTCCTCTGCCCATCTTTCCCTGTGCTTTAGTTCAGCTCATGCAGCTGGAAGAGAAAGGCAAAGGTTCTGTCCCCTGGTCGGTTTATTGGGTCTACATCCAGGCAGCTGGAGGCCCAGTGGCTTTCCTGACCATCATGGCGCTCTTCGTATTGAATGTGGGCAGCACGGCCTTCAGCAACTGGTGGCTGAGCTACTGGATCAAACAAGGCAGCGGGGTAAGAACAACCAGCATCTTTGCATTTATTTATTTCTTTGATTCCTATAGCCGCCCACCTCGATAAATGACTCTGGGCGGCTTACAGTTCAAAACTTAGTGGGACCCTCGGTATTTGGCTATTTCAAAATTCGTCGAATCTGGTACTTGATGCATTTTGATGCAAAAATATTGTCCCGCTACTCATCGTTTCTTTGGTACTTGACGTCCTGCAAAAGGAAGTGGGGGGAGGACAGCCACAGAGGGTGGACAGGAAGTAAGCCATGCTGGGAAGGTCACTGACATAGGAAAAGGGACAGATAGGAAATTCTTCCCAGCCGAAACAAAGGTTCATATAGTAAGCCACATGGTTTGTTTGGTGCTTGTCCTTTTTAGTACTCTTTGCACCCTCCAGAACCAATTATAGACTAGTACAGAGGTACCACTATATTACTATTAAAAAAAAATATTTTAAAGCAACATTTTAAGCCAATAAAAACAGTAAAAAAACATTTAAAAGCAGTAGTGAACCTTAAAACACCTAATTCGAAGTACACACTGGCTCGTTAACAATACAGCCAGGAGGAGGGGCCCTTGGCACATGTGGTTCCCGAGGCTTGGGAGCATAGTAGCCCTGTTCTTGGAGCTTTACAAAAGGTTCTAATGTCCGAAGGGAGGATGTTCCATAGAGCAGAGGCCGCTGCAGAAAAAGAATTGCCCTTCGTTTAAGGCAGGGGTGGGGAACCTTGGCTCTTTTATGACTCGTGGACGTCAACTCCCAGAATTCCTGAGCCAGCATGGGGGAACTATGGCTCCTTCATGACTCGTGGACTTCAACTCCCAGAATTCCTGAGCCAGCATGGGGAAACTATGGCCCCTTCATGACTCGTGGACTTCAACTCCCAGAATTCCTCAGCCAGCATGGGGGAACTATGGCCCCTTCATGACTCATGGACTTCAACTCCCAGAATTCCTGAGCCAGCATGGGGGAACTATGGCCCCCTTCATGACTCGTGGACTTCAACTCCCAGAATTCCTGAGCCAGCATGGGGGAATTATGGCCCCTTCATGACTTGTGGACTTCAACTCTCAGAATTCCTGAGCCAGCATGGCTCAGCTTGGAAAGCTCTCCCTTTCCCCTCAGCATGGCTGGCTCAGGAATTCTGGGAGTCGAAGTCCACGAGTCATAAAAGGGCCAAGGTTCCCCACCCCTGGGTTTAACGGAAGTTCCAAGATCATTGTTCTGTTTGTAAATAAGGAAGCAAATAATAAGTGGTATGTGTGAATTGTTATTGAACAAACAGTGCAACGGCAACAGTGTGCTCAAGCTAGTATTCTGGTTCTAGTGATTCTCGGATTCTGGAGCTAGTAATCAGTGGAAGGGCCTGCCACAAGAAGTGGTGGGTGCTCCAACAATGGAGGTTTTTAAGAAGAGATTGGACAACCGTTTGTCTGAAAGGGTACAAGTAGTCCTCGATGTAAAATAGTTCTTTTAGTGACAGTTTGGTGTTACAGCAGCACTGAAAAATTCTGGGAGTTGAAGTCCACAAGTCTTAAAGTTGCCAAGTTTAGAGACCCCCGGGAAAAATCACGGACAAGATATCATGTGTAGATTTCTTAGCTGCATTTATGAGATGGGCCAACATGTGCCTTATTTCTGTCTTATTCATGAAACTTGTTCTTTTCTATTTTTTTTTTTAAACAAACCCAGAACACTACTGTGACGTTGGGGAATGAAACCATGGTGAGCAACAGTATGAAGGATAACCCTCACATGCGTTACTATGCCGGCATTTATGCACTCTCCATGGGAGTCATGCTGATTCTGAAGGCCGTTCGTGGTGTTGCCTTTGTCAAGGTTGGTATTTTGTGTAAGGAGGAGAGAACAACACAGTTCTAGGCCGCATTAACAAAGTGATAGAAACGTTTGTAGCCACTTTATATAAGGCCTTAATACAGTGGTTCTCAACCTTTTTCAGGTTGAGACCCCACTTGCGCCGCCCATGCGCGCCGTTACCCCGACACGGGCGCGCGCGCGCTGTGCCAATCCGCGCATGCGCGGCACGCGACGAAAAATAAAATAAAATTAAAAAAAAACCAAAATGGCGGACTGTGACGGGCTGATCCGCACATGCGCAGCGCGCAACGGAAAAAAACAAAAAAACTAAAATAAAATAAAAACAGAATGGTGGACCGCGACGGGCTGATCTGCGCATCCGCGGCGCGCGCGCGACGGGCGGAATCGCGCATGCACAGCGCGCACGCGACAAAAAAAAACAAAAAACAAAATGGCGGACCGCGACGGGCCGATCCGCGCACGCACGGCGTGCGCGTGACGAAAACAAAACAAAAAACAAAATGGCGGACCGCGACGGGCCGATCCGCGCACGCACGGCGTGCGCGCGACGAAAACAAAACAAAAAACAAAATGGCGGACCGCGGTGTCCTGCGACCCCCGCGAAACGGTCATTCGACCCCAAATGGGGTCGCGACCCATAGGTTGAGAACCGCTGCCTTAATAAGACCACACTTGGGATATTGCATGCAGTTTTGGTCACCACGATGTAAAAAAAATATTAAGACTTCAGATAAAATGCAGAGAAAAGCAAAAAAAGATGATAAGGGAACTGGAGGATAAAACACGAAGAACAGTTGCAGGAATTGGGTGTGTCTAGTCTAGTGAAAAGAAGGACAAAGGGTGACATGCTATCATGTCTCAGGGGCTACCAGAAAGAAGAGGGGGGGTCAACATATTCTCCAAAGCACCTGAAGACAGGACAAGAAGCAACAGATGGAAACTAATCAAGGAGAGAAGCAACCTAGAACTAAGGAGAAATTTCCTGACAGTTAGAACAATTAACCAATTAACCTGCCTCCAGAAGCTGTGGGTGCTCCAACATTGGAGGTTTTTAAGAAGAGATTGGACAACCATTTGTCTGTATAGGGTTTCCTGCTTGAGCAGGGGGCTGGACTAGAAGACCTCCAAGGTCCCTTCTGTCAGCAAAGTAATTCTTTCTTTTTCTCATTCTGCTATTCCAGACAGTAGATTCTTTCCGCAAAAGGAACTGCCTTCATTTCCTGATTTCTCCTTCTATAGCAGCGGTTCTTAACCTTTTTCAAGCCGCGACCCCGACCTGCGCTGTGCATGCACAGCGCGACCCCGACCTGCACCGCGCATGCGCGATGCGACGGCCCGCATCGCGCATGCGTGGCGCGACGGCCCACATCACGCATGCTACCCCGCGCATGTGCGGTGCTGCCCCCTGCGCCGGCCGAGGGGAAAAGGGGGAAAAGTGGCAGACTGCGGTGTTTGGCGACCCCCGTGAAATGGTCGTTTGACCCCAAATGGGGTTGCGACCCACAGGTTGAGAACCGCTGTTCTATAGCTTGATGTCATCTCATAAATATGGTGGAAGGCATTTGTAGTGTAGTGTAGTGTAGTGTAGTCCCCTTCCCCTGCAGCCCCTTCAGGTCATTTGTGACTTTTCGTTGAAAACTCCGGTTCCAACTGTCCTCTTCTATGATCACTATAGGGGACATTGCGGGCCTCCTCCAGGCTGCATGACGAACTCTTCCGACGGATCCTCCGTAGCCCAATGAAGTTTTTCGACACCACACCTGCAGGGCGGATTCTCAATCGGTTCTCCAAAGATATGGATGAAGGTAATAAACTCTCCTCCAGTAACCCGTTGGTGCCAATACAGATGGCCTTTGATTGAGAACCATTCATGTAATGACTTCAAAATTACAACAGCACTGAAAAAAGCGACTTGTGACACATGTTTTACACACATGGCCCCGTTTTCGCGCTTACGACGGTTGCAGCATTCCCCCCCCACAGTCACGTGATCAAACAGGAAAGCTGTCTTTGGAATGGTGCCAGTTTGTTGGGGATAAAAACTGGAAGAGGGTGTGCTCCGTCTTTTGTTTTGAATTTCTAGCAGAAGCGCAAGATATAAATCTTAAGACATAACAACATGGTGAATGAGATAGACCCATTTGGTCAACTCGCTGCTGGCTTTTCATCGAAGGAAGGCTAAAGTTCAGTTGCATATCGCGCTTAGAGAAAGCCCTTAAAGGTGTTCACCATTTGGGCAAGACTTCCTGAAATAATGAAATCCAGTAGCTGTTGGCACTTTTGGTAAGGGAATCTGGCTCTTGAAGACTTCTGAATAGACAAATTGATGAAAGCAGAGTAGGAGGACCGTGAGTGAATCTTACCTGGGCTGGCCTTACCTGACTCTCTCCTGGGCTGGACAGGAGAGGCTATAACAAGGTGTTGTCCTCCCCCACCAGCCGTGTTGTGTATATGTATAGGATATTATGGTTATATTTTTATCCCGCTTTCATATAAATAACTAAAGATGGGAAACATACCTCATGCTCCTTTTTCCCCACAACAACAAACCTATGGTATGGATTGAGCTGAGAGAGAGTGACTGGCCCAAAGTCAATCAGCTGGCTATCATGGCTAAGGCGGGGCTAGAACTCAAGGTCTCCTGGTGATTGGCCCAAAGTCAACCAGCCAGCTTTCATGTCTAAGGCGGAACTAGAACTCAAGGTCTCCTGGTGATTGGCCCAAAGTCACCCAGCTGGCTTTCATGCCTAAGGCAGAACTAGAACTCACCGTCTCCAGGTGATTGGTCCACAGTCACCCAGCTGGCTCTCATGCTTAAGGCGAGACTAGAACTCACAGTCTCCTGGTGATTGGCCCAAAGTCAACCAGCCGGCTTTCATACCTAAGGCGGAACTAGAACTCACCATCTCCAGGTGATTGGCCCACAGTCAACCGGCTGGCTTTCATGTCTAAGGCGGAACTAGAAATCAAGGTCTCCTGGTGATTGGCCAAAAGTTATCCAACCAGCTTTCATGCCTAAGAGTGGGGGACTAGAACTCAAACTGTCTTGGTGATTGCCCCAAAGTCACCCAGTTGACTTTCATGCCTGGGGGGGGGGCTAGAATTCAGACTCCTCTGGTTCCTAGGCCAGCACCGTCACTATTACGCCTAACTTGGTTGTCGATATTGTTCACCTTGGTGAGAATTTAAGGCTATGCTAATCGGCTGGGTCTGTCCATCTCTTCCAGTTGATGTCCGCCTGCCTTTTCAAGCTGAAATGTTCATACAGAATGTCATCCTGGTGTTCTTCTCCGTGGGAGTGATCTCTGGCGTCTTTCCATGGTTCCTAATGGCAGTGGGTCCCCTCGTGGTTCTTTTCACCATTCTTCATGTTGTGTCTAGGTAAGAGCAGCAATTGTTATGGGTCATTTAAGACATTGTTCACCTAATGCAGTGGTTCTCAACCTTTCTAATGCCGCGACCCCTTAATACAGTTCCTCATGTTGTGGTGATCCCCAACCATAAAATTATTTCCGTTGCTATTTCATAACCGTAATTTTGCTACTGTTTGGAATTGTAATGTAAATATCTGATATGCAGGGTGTATTTTTATTGTTGCGAATTGAACATAATGAAAGCATAGTGATGAATTACAAAAACAATATAGCAAAAGATAGATTCATGGATGCAAAGTGTATTGGTGGTTATTAAAACAGATGTCCATGTGCCGCCTCTATGTTGGTTGAGGCAGGCAGGATTCCCTTGAGTACCATTTGTTTGGGGGTCAAGGGAAAGGGAGGGTTTTGCCTTCTCTTTCTGCTCAAGATACCCATGTACATTTGGTGGGCCACTGTGTGACACAGAATGCTGGACTCGATGGGCTTTGGCCTGATTCAGCATGGCTCTTCTTATGTTCTTATGTTCTTAATGCTCACTGGAGAAGCTTACTCTTCCTTGCTCAAAAATGTTGGAAGGGAGGGAAGAGGAAGGAAGGAAGGAAGATTGAAGGGGAAAGGAAGGAGATGGAGAAGGAAGAAGATTGAAGGGGAAAGGAAGGAAGGAAGGAGAAAGAGATTGAAGTGGAAGGGATGGAGATGGAAGGAAAGAAGGAAGATTGAAGGGGAAAGGAAGGAGATGGAGAAGGAAGGAGATTGAAGGGGAAAGGAAGGAAGGAAGATTGAAGGGGAAAGGAAGGAGATGGAGAAGGAAGGAGATTGAAGGGGAAAGGAAGGAATAAAGGAAGGAAGGAAGGAAGGAAGGAAGGAAGGAAGGAAGGAAGGAAGGAAGGAAGGAAGGAAGGAAGGAGAAAGATTGAAGTGGAAGGGATGGAGATGGAAGGAAAGAAGGAAGATTGAAGGGGAAGGAAGGAGATGGAGAAGGAAGGAGATTGAAGGGGAAAGGAAGGAAGGAAGGAAGATTGAAGGGGAAAGGAAGGAGATGGAGAAGGAAGGAGATTGAAGGGGAAAGGAAGGAAGGAAGGAGAAAGAGATTTAAGTGGAAGGGATGGAGATGGAAGGAAAGAAGGAAGATTGAAGGGGAAAGGAAGGAGATGGAGAAGGAAGCAGATTGAAGGGGGAAGGAAGGAAGGAAGGAGGGAGATTGAAGGGGAAGGGATGGAGTTGGAGATGGAAGGAAGGAAGATTGAAGGGGAAAGGAAGAAGATGGAGAAGGAGATTGAAGGAGGAAGGAAGGAAGGAAGGAAGGAAGGAAGGAAGGAAGGAAGGAGAGAGATTGAAGGGGAAGGGAAGGAGATTGAAGGAGGAAGGAAGGAAGGAAGGAAGATTGAAGGGGAAAGGAAGGAGATTGAAGGAGGAAGGAAGGAAGGAAGGAGAGAGATTGAAGGGGAAGGGATGGAGATGGAAGGAAGGAAGATTGAAGGGGAAAGGAAGGAGATTGAAGGAGGAAGGAAGGAAGGAGAGAGATAGATTGAAGGGGAAGGGAAGGAGATTGAAGGAGGAAGGAAGGAAGGAAGGAAGATTGAAGGGGAAAGGAAGGAGATTGAAGGAGGAAGGAAGGAAGGAGAGAGATTGAAGGGGAAGGGATGGAGATGGAAGGAAGGAAGTTTGAAGGGGAAAGGAAGGAGATTGAACGAGGAAGGAAGGAAGGAAGGAAGGAGAGAGATTGAAGGGGAAGGGATGGAGTTGGAGATGGAAGGAAGGAAGGAAGGAAGATTGAAGGGGAAAGGAAGAAGATGGAGAAGGAAGGAGATTGAAGAAGGAATGAAGGAGAGAGATTGAAGGGGAAGGGATGGAGATGAAGGAAGGAAGGAAGATTGAAGAAGGAAGGAAGGAGAGGGAGATTGAAGGGGAAGGGATGGAGTTGGAGATGGAAGGAAGGAAGGAAGACTGAAGGGGAAAGGAAGAAGATGGAGAAGGAAGGAGATTGAAGGGGGAAGGAAGGAAGGAAGGAGAGAGATTGAAGGGGAAAGAAAGGAGATGGGGAAGAAAGGAAGATTGAAGGGGAAAGGAAGGAAGGAAGGAAGGAGAGAGATTGAAGGGGAAGGGATGGAGATGGAAGGAAGGAAGATTGAAGGGGAAAGTAAGGAGATGGAGAAGGAAGGAAGATTGAAGGGGAAAGGAAGGAAGGAAGGAAGGAAGGAGAGAGATTGAAGGGGAAGTGATGAAGATGGAAGGAAGGAAGGAAGGAAAATTGAATGGGAAAGGAAGGA
Source organism: Bothrops alternatus (assembly GCA_034064705.1). Classification (NCBI taxonomy): domain Eukaryota; kingdom Metazoa; phylum Chordata; class Lepidosauria; order Squamata; family Viperidae; genus Bothrops; species Bothrops alternatus. Next base: position 2,816,571 of record JARGCV010000286.1, read on the forward strand.
GATTGAAGGGGGAAGGAAGGAAGGAAGGAGAGAGAGATTGAAGGGGGAAGGAAGGAAGGAAGGAAGGAGAGAGATTGAAGGGGAAGGGATGGAGATGGAGATGGAAGGAAGATTGAAGGGGAAAGGAAGGAGATGGGGAAGAAAGGAAGATTGAAGGGGAAAGGAAGGAAGGAAGGAAGAAAGGAGAGAGAGATTGAAGGGGAAAGGAAGGAGATGGAGAAGGAAGGAGATTGAAGGGGGAAGGAAGGAAGGAGAGAGAGATTGAAAGGGGGAGGTGCTGCCAAGGACGCACAAGCAGCTCCACACAATTGCCCGGGGAAGGGGGGAGGCTCTGGCAGAGAGCCTGCTGGAGAGCCAAGGGGCAGCACATCCGGGCCTTGGAAGCTGCGCGGAGGATCCGCGCGCCTCGGAGTCGCTGGCTGCCCTCTCACACCCACCAAGGGATGGAGATGGAGATGGAAGGAAGGAAGATTGAAGGGGAAAGGAAGGAGATTGAAGGGGGAAGGAAGGAGATGGACAAGGAAGGAGATTGAAGGGGGAAGGAAGGAAGGAGAGAGAGATTGAAGGGGGGAGGCGCTGCCAAGGACACACAAGGAGTTCCGCACAATTGCCCAGGGAGGGTGGGAGGCTCTGATGGAGAGCCAAGGGGCAGCACATCCGGGGCCTCAGAAGCTGCGCGGAGGATCCGCGCGGGTCGGAGGCGCTGGCTGCCCTCTCACACCCGCCAACTGGAGCCCCCATCCTCATCCCGGCATCTCTTGTCCTCTCCCAGTTGCCCCCCTGGGACCTACCCGCCCCTCCAGCCTCCTGAGTGCCATCGCAGCGGTGGGATCGTAGGAGCTCCTTTCCATGCCGCACAGCCCATTGCGGCATGGAAGCGCTAGCTCCCGCTTGGAAGGTGCGCTTCTCCCCTTCTGGCCCGGCTGGCTGGCCTCCGATGCACAGGCGGGCATCGCCGCCGCCTTGCCCTGTTCCCCACCCCCTGGCCGCTTCTGAGGCCCGGAGCCCAGCGAGCCAGGAAGGAGCCAGGCGGCAAGGGAGGCTGGGCGGGCAGCGCGGGGCAGGCTCCTGTGTGGCACGGAGGGCGGCTGGGGGGGGGCTGTAGCTCAGCTCAGCCGGCAGCGCCAGCAACGGCGGAGCAGCCCAGCAGCAGCGCCAACAGCGGCCCAGACCCGGCTCGGCTCAGACCGGCCGCTGAGCTAGCCCAGGGCGGTGTTGGGGGCGCGTGCGATGGTGCTACGGCAGCAGGAGCAGACGCTGTTGGAGAAGGGCGCCTTGGAGGCGGAGGAGCCGGTGGAGGAGGAAGAGGGTGGTGGCGGCTGGATAGAGGAGCGGTGTCTCGGTTTCTAAGACCCATCGGAAATATGTGTTTTCCGATGGTCTTAGGCGACCCCTGTGAAACGGTCGTTCGACCCCCAAAAAGGGTCGCGACCCACAGGTTGAGAACCGCTTACCTAATGAGAAGGAAGGACTCACTGGAGAAAAGGGCAATAGAAGAATGGGACGACAGAGAATGAGGTGGCTGGATGGAGTCACTGAAGCAGTACATGTGAGCTTAAATGGACTCCAGAAGATGGTAGAGGACAGGAAGGCCTGGAGGAACATTGTACTTGGGGTCGCGATGCGTTGGACATGACTTCACAACTAACAATAACAAAGACATTGTTAGCCTTGAAGGTCTTCCATAACTTGGTGTTACTTCATTGGTTGCCAGCTGCTTCCAAACCCAATTCGGTCTAAAGCAGGGGCCTTTAAACTTGGCCCTTTTATAACTTGTGGACTTCAACACCCAAAATTCCTCAATTAGGCATGCTGGCTGAGGAATTCTGGGAGTTGAAGTCCATAAGTCATAATAGGGCCAAGTTTGAAGACCCCTGGGCTAAAGCATCCAATGACTGGTTGTTCTCATATTTTTGTTAGACCTTTACTTCCAGTTGGTTGTGGTTTTTTTTGTACGCAGAGCGCTCATTCGGGAGTTGAAACGACTGGACAACATTACGCAGTCTCCATTTATTTCTCACATCACTTCAAGCATTCAAGGTCTCTCCACCATCCACGCCTACAATAAAGGAGAGGAATTCCTATATAAGTGAGTCTGTTTGTTTTCTGACGTTCAGTCTTAGCTGCTACAAAACAGACAAGCCAGGATTTTTTTTTTTAAAAGTTGGGTTTATTATACAACCCATAGCGGCTTAATTCACTCCGAAAGCCAGTTCATGTAGAAATAGTGATAATATTTCAAATGAATTGGTTCACAAGCTGCTCCCTTAATTTGCTAGCAGTCACGTGCATCGTGTTTTGTGAAACTTCTCCAATTCTGGTTAAAAATGAGATACGGGTGGTCCTTGATTTACGACTGCAATTGAGTCCAAAACGTCCGTTCCTAACGAGACGGTTCTTAAGTGAGTTTGGTCCTATTTTACAACCTTTCGTGTCACAATTGTTAAGTAAATCATTCCAGTTGTTAAGTTAGTGAGGGTTGTTAAGTGACTCTGGCTTACCCCATTGACTTTCTTTGTCAGAAATCAAATGATGGGATTTACCAGAGTGAATATTTTAAAATTAAACATCAGTTTGAATATGGTTAAAGAAATAGAAAGGTTTTGGATATAAATGAAGATTAATTTAAGAGGGATGAACCCCTCAAGTAACATAATATTTTCTTTCTTTTTTTCTTTTGTTTCGCTTTTTGACATGAGAAATATAAAAATGTTGGGACGGTTTATATAGAAAAGAAATGTTTTCTCTGTTTCTTTTCTTTTCTTTTTAAGATGTGAGAAATGTAAAAAGTGTTGGGATGGCTTGTATGAGAAAAAGACTTAAACACTTAAGCGTAATCCATTCTGAGAAAATCTTAACCAGTCAGAATGTTTTGAATATTGTGAGGAAAACAAATTTAAATAAGAATTTTGTAAACAGGATCTGTGACGAGGCAATCGAGATGATCAATTAGAAAAGAAGCTTTATATTATATTGCAGAAAGATGAGAAAAATGTCTACATTTAAATTGTCATTTATTTAAATAATAAGAACTATATTAAGGTTGGCAAAAGAGAATATTATTGGAAGAAGAGAAAATCAAGCAAAAGGGGAATCATGTGACCAACTGGGGGACACGGCGACCGTCCTAAATACATGGCAGTTGCCAAGCATCCAAATTTTGATCACCCGATCTTGGGGAAGGCTGCAACAATCATTGTGTGAAAAATGGACATAGGTCACTTTTTTTGGTATCGTTGTAGCTTTAGACAGTTACTAAACGAACATGTCATGGTTCTGATAGATGAGACCAGTAGAAATAAGAACTCTGAGGCAATTGCTTTCCTCAAAGAACAATTTTAATGGCTACATAATATCAGCATGAACATAGGTGAAACCAAAACTGGAAGTTCCCCCCCCCCAAAAGGTTACAAAGTAAAAGTTAAACTCCCCACCCACTAAATATGTAATAAATCACATTCTCCAATTAACACCTTTGGCGGCTCTATTTGACCTTGGTTCCCACAGGAAAGTTATTGTTTTGTCTGAAACAGAAGAATGCATTTTCCTTCCACTCAAAGCTGTGGCAAGCCGATAAACGAAGGAAGATGGTTGTGTGACCAAAAGTAGTTTTGTAGGTTTGACAGAACGCCTGTACTTGCATTTTAATTGTAAATATTTTCTGCTTTTAGATATCAGCAACTGCTGGATGACAATCAGGCGCCCTTCTTCTTGTTCAGCTGTGCGATGCGCTGGCTGGCTGTGAGACTGGATATTGTCAGCATCGCCCTCATTATAACCACTGGCCTAATGATCATCTTAATGCACGGCCAAATCCCGCCTGCGTACGCTGGGCTTGCCATCTCCTATGCGGTTCAGGTGAGTGCTCCTCTTGTTTGTCAAAACAGAGTTGCCTTTTGGAACTCCACAGTGCAAGCTGGGCCCAGTCACAAGGGCGTTGTTGAATTGATTTTATATTACAGTAGTCCTTGACTTACGACTGTTCGCTGGGCCACTGGTCAAAGTTAGGATGGACTTACCTAGGGGGTACTTACACCCTGGATTCCAAGTTCTGATCATCGGAGCCCCCCACCCCACCCCAAACACACACCAGCGTGCATAGGACTGCAACGGGCACTTGGCAAGCAGGCTGCATTTACAACCGTTTGTCGTATCTTATGATTGCGTGACCCACGTTTTACAGCTGTTTGGCTGAAAACTGGCATCTGCTTCCGGTTTTCAGAAAGAACAACCCATAGCAAATTATGGGTTCCCTTAATGACCGCCACAAGAAAAGGTCATAAAATCTGTAACAACTCTCACAACTTAACGACCATAATGGGCAGGCTTCATTACGGTCATAACGTGAGGATTGCCTAAAAAGACTAGCAAGTAGCCCCCGTCTGCTTGCTCCTCTGTCCATCAAAAATCCTACGACACTGAAAATAGGTAGTGGGGACACTGTGGAATATTTATGAACATCCTCTGTTAAAATGGCGTGTTTGGAAGAAAAAGTGCCTGTGGATTAAAAAATAAAAAACCTCGGAGCTGAGAAAATGCAGGGATGAGGTGTGGCTGAAGAGGCGGTAAGGTGAATAAGATTAACTATAGTTTTCGTTCGTGCTGGCTCTTCTCCACGGAGGCAGCCTTGAATGGAACTTGACCACTAACGAACGGAAAGCCTTGAATTTTGTGACACTCCTTTCCTTCCTATTGCGGCGTGGTTCATGATAAAGCCTCACTTCACCGCACTCATCCGATGGGATTAAGTTGTTCCCTAGAGAATCACTCTTGAGGTTTTCACAGCTAATAAGTTGGTTCATGTATCTTAGTGCTGCAAGTAACAGCGATTCGTTTCCTTCTCAGTTAACGGGACTGTTCCAGTTTACGGTCAGGTTGGCTTCGGAGACGGAGGCCCGCTTTACATCTGTGGAGAGAATTGACCACTACATCAAGGTATTTAAGATTCTGTCCACTGCCCAATATTTCCCCCGGTGCCCCGCATCCTCTAGAACAGGTGTCCTCAACCTGGGCATCTTTAAGACTTGTGGACTCAGGATTTCTGGGGGTTGAAGTCCACAAGTCTTAAATTGCCAAGGTTGAGGACACTTGCTCTAGAAAGGTGCTCCCTGCTCCATCTGCTAAGCTCAAACTGATTTCTGCCATATATTCTTAAACCATCCAATCACAGGCCGTCTCAAAGACGCTTTTCCAAAAGGGTTGCTTAATTCTTTCCTTGAAAAACATTTCGCTTCTCCAAGAAGCTTCTTCGGTTCTAACTTCTCCAGACAGTGAACAAATTAAAAGATAAATTCAAAAGGACAGCAGTGAGTACCATCAAGAAGGATAATGGTGTAAAAATCCAAAATGTTCCTGACGTGCCTACAAGAATCGGTCATCTGGAACCAGAAGAAACATAATCTGAACACAAAGGCTAACCTCTCACAGATGAGACAGAGATCAACAAAATAGAGGAAAGTTGATACCTCTTGTAAGAGAAAGATAGTTTGGGCTATTATGTGTGAGGTTCACTCTGCTGAAAAAAGCAGAACAGATGCTTGAGGAATTATTAATACTACATTACACTGCCTTAGTAAGGCCACACTTGGAATACTGCATCTAGTTTTGATCACCACGATGTAAAAAAGATGTTGAGACTCTAGAACAGCGGTTCTCACCCTTTTTTAGGTCGCGGCCCCCGATCTGTCAAGCGCCGCGCATGCGCGGTGCTGCCTCCTGCGCCGCTCATGCGCGGTGCCCCCTGCGCCGGCCGAGGCGTAGGCCGCCACCCGTTCGACGTGGCAGCAGGCAGGCCCAGGTGTTCCTGGGCGGCCGCAGCAGTGACAGCGGAGGGCGACCACGGGCTGGGCTACCAGCTGGCCCAGCCCAAGTGAGGTAAGCCACCCGCCAGGCCCCATGCGCGCCAAAAACTCTCCCTGCGCCCGCTGCTGCCTCGCTAGCCTTGCCTTCGCTGCCGCCCATTTGGGGCGGCAGCAGGCAGGCCCAGGCGCTCCTGGGTGGCCGTGGCAGTGACGGCGCAGGGCGACCATGGGCTGGGCCACCAGCTGGCCCAGCCCAAGGGAGGTAAGGCACCTGCCGGGCCCCACATGCACCAGCTGCCCTCCCTGCGCCCGCCAGCCTCCCACCTCCCACCCCTGGCCCTCTTTTACTTACATTTTTAGTAGTAGCTCAGCAGGGAGGGGTGGAAAGTTCCGGACTGCTCGCCTTCGCTGCAGACAACTTGCAGCACCGTTTGCAGACTGGGACTTTTGGCGGGCTCAGCAGGGCAGAGACAGCCTGGATAATTCCTATTGGCTTTTGAAAGCCAATAGAATTAGACTCTATTCAAGAGAGTCTATTCTATTGGCTTTCAAAAGCCAATAGAATAAGAGGGAGTAGCACAGCTAAGGAAAAGGGGGAAAAATGGCGTAGCACAGCTAAGGAAAAGGGGGAAAAAATGGCGGACTGCGTTGTTTGGCGACCCCTGTGAAATGGTCGTTCGACCCCAAATGGGGTCGCGACCCACAGATTGAGAACCGCTGCTCTAGAAAGAGTGCAGAGAAGTGCAACAAAGACGATTAGAGGACTGGAGGCTAAAACATATAAGGAACGGCTGCTGGAATTGGGTATGTCTAGTTTAATGAAGAGGAGGACGAGGGGGGGACATGATAGCAGTGTTCCAATATCTCGGGGGTTGCCACAAAGAAGAGGGAGTCAAGCTATTCTCCAAAGCGCCTGAAGACAGGACAAGAAGCAATGGATGGAAACTAAAGAAGGAGAGAAGCAACCTAGAACTAAGGAGGAATTTCCTGACAGTGAGGACAATTAACCAGTGGAATGGCTTGCCACCAAAAGTTGTGAGTGCTCCGTCACTGAAGATTTTTAAGAAGAGACTGGACAACCATTTATCTAAAATCGTATATGGTTTTCTGCTGAGATTGGACTAGGATCCCTTCCGACTCTGTTATTCTGTTAATTGTTCTTAGAATGCTGCCCGTAATTAACATCTTTTCTCTTGTCTCTCGGTGATTCCCAGACTCTTTCCCTGGAGGCCCCGGCTCGCATCAAGAATAAGGCCCCCCTTCCAGACTGGCCCCATGAAGGAGAAATCCGCTTTGAAAATGCCGAAATGCGTTATCGTGAGAACCTGCCGCTTGTCCTCAAAAAAGTCTGCTTCACCATTAAACCCAAGGAGAAGATCGGAATTGTGGGGAGGACCGGCTCAGGTAAGGCTGGGGTGCTGCTCTAGCTGCTCCTGTCTAGATTTTTCTTTTTTAAAAAGCTCACTAGAGCCACCTTGGGGATTAGAAGTAGTAAAAAAAAACCCAACTATTTCTGAAGAGGGGGGGGGGAAATCGCATCTGTATTTCCTGTGCCAAAATAGGTTTTATGAAGATAAAACATCGGATGTTTTTGCATTGACAACAGAGGGAAATGTTGCCATCTTTTACCTTTTGCTTTTAGAGTTAGATGATGCTGGGAGGGGGGAGGTGAACGAGAGTCCAGCTAGACATAACAACACTAGAGCTAGCCTGAGAAACAAGGTTATTGTAACCAGAGCTGATAAGGAATTGGTGGCTGGAGAACGGGAAAGGAAGCCCTTGCTTCAAGCTAATTGGGGAATGTGATTTATGACTGTTAATTGAAGGAGGGAATTGTGCTTTGATACTATGTGCCCAGGGGAGAGGAATTCAGTTTTTGGCTTCCTTCTATACAAAATAAAGATTCTTTAAGGTAAACAATGCCTCGAAGTTCTTTGAAGAGTTTCATCTGTCGGAACCATGACAGGATGACTAATTCATAGTAACTAGGGTACATGTCTGTTCAGCCAATGCACAAGTGTTACTTAAGATTTCTCATTGAAGTATCTCCTAAAAATATCAATGGTTTGAGAGTCTAGATCAGTGATGGTGAACCTGTGGCACGCGTGCCAGAGGCGGTATTCAGAGCCCTCTCTGTGGGCACATGCACCATGCCCCCGAGATGGCAACCGTCCCTCTTCAACCAGCTGCCTGCTAACTCGCCGAGGTCCCACATGGCCAGATGCATCCCAGCACCCATGCACTCACTGGCCTCTGTGCAGTGGCTGATGGTGTCCGGCAGCAGCCGCCCCATCCCCTGCCTCACCTTGCCCTGTGACAATGGCACCCCCACCCTGCCTCGCCTCGCCCAGCAGGACTAGCCTCCTGCCCACCGCCCCACCTGCCAGAGAACCCCTGGATCTCCCCCAACCCTGACCGGCCCCCACAGGTGTCCCTCCCCACGAGCAACATCAAGGTGATCACACCCACCTTGGCCACACCCACCCAGTCTGCCATGACCACCACAGCCATGCCCACCTAGTGGGCCACACCCACCTGGCACCCGGCAATAAATAAGTGGGTTTTGGGTTGCAGTTTGGGCACTCGGTCTCTAACTAGTCTAGATGTCACAGGGCATTATAATGCTGTCAGCAAATGGGCCTTCCGTATGAATACAGGTCGTCCTGGACTGATGACTGAAGTTATGACAGACTTCCCCCAAGAGTACTTTCAACCTGGTTCTGAACTCAAAACGACAGACTCGGTGGACGACTGGGTCCTTTTTCTGCCATCAGCTTTCTATGTTTCTGTTAACATTGGGTCAGTCATGTGGGTGACCCGGTTTACGGCCATCACGACTTCACAACCTTTACGGTTGCAAGTGGAGAGTTACCTGCACCTGCTTCTCTGTTCTGAGTGTGCACTTAGCGACGGTTTTCATAGACGTGGCATTGTAGGATAAGAAAGGAGGATCTGGTCTTCAGAGGCCGCAGGGCAATTACTCCTTAAACTATGCCAGTGTGTGTAGACTCCAGACTCCTGCATAATCATGGATCCTGGGTGTGGGTTTTTTTCTTCTTCTTCTTTCTCTTTGCATTATTCTTTTGTATATTGTCCACTGCATTGTAAAACTCTCGTTTTAAACTCTAAACTGCCTTGGATGTGCTGGCCATAAAATAGTATTAAAAGGTAGAACATAGAACGTAAGAACGTAAGAAGAGCCATGCTGAATCAGGCCAAAGCCCATCGAGTCCAGCATTCTGTGTCACACAGTGGCCCACCAATTGTACATGGGGATCTTGAGCAGAAAGAGAAGGCAAAACCCTCCCTTTCCCTTGACCCCCAACAAATGGTACTCAAGGGAATCCTGCCTGCCTCAACCAACATAGAGGCGGCACATGGACATCCGTTTTAATAGCCACCGATACACTTGGCCTCCATGAATCTGTCTAACCGTGCCTTGAAGCTATCAAGGCTGACAGCTGTCACGACCTCTTCTGGAAGTGAATTCCATAAACCAACGACCCTCTGGGTGAAGAAATATTTCCCTTTATTTGTCCTCACTTTCTTACCTATGAGCTTTAGGGAGTGCCCCCTTGTCTTAGTATTGTGTGATAGAGAAAAGAATTTTTCTCTATCCACCTTTTCTATCCCATGCATGATTTTATACACTTCGATCAAGTCACCCCTTAAACGCCGTCTTTCAAGGCTGAAGAGACCAAGGCGTTGCAATCTGGTTTCATAAAGGAGGCGCTCCATTTCCTTGATCATTCTTGTTGCCCTTTTTTGCACCTTTTCCAGTTCCATTGAGGTGCGGTGACCAGAACTGTACACAGTACTCCAAGTGTGGTCTCACCATCGATTTGTACAGAGGCAATACAACACTTGCTGACTTATTTTCGATTCCCTTCCTAATCATGCCAAGCATGGAATTTGCTTTTTTTTACTGCTGCTGCGCATTGGGTTGACATCTTCATCGAGCTTCACGTAGAATCCTAGAGTTAGAAGGGACCTTAGAGATCTTCTAGTCCAACTCCCTGCTCAAGCCAGGAGACCTTATACCAGTAATGGCGAACCTTTTAGAGACTCAGTGACCAAACTGCAACCCCAAACCCACATATTTATCATAAAGTGCCAGGGCTGCATCAGCATTGTGGTGCCCTCAAGGGGTTTGTTTGTGTGTGTGGCCCACTGGGTGGGTGTGGCTGCAGTGATCACAGCAGACTGGGTGAGCGTGGCCGGGGCCAGTCCCTCGCCATCCCGAGGGGCCAACGCCGCTTGCACGCTCACTTCCTGCTCTGTCACTTCCAAACACCACGTTCTCACTACTCTGGCGAACTCTGCTGGGGCAACGGCGTGTGTGCCAACAGAGAGTGGGCACGCCGCTTCTGGCACGCATGCCATAGGTTCGCCACCACTGCTTTATACCATGCCAGTGTAATGATTGCCTAGTCCAGCGGTTCTCAACCTATTTCAGGTTGCGACCCCGACATGTGCCGTGCATGCGTGGCACGACCCCGGCCTGCACCGCACATGTGCGACGCGTGATGGCTCACATTGCGCATGCCTGACGTGTGACGGCCCACATCGCACATGCGTGGCGCGGCGGCCCGCATCGCGCATGCGTGGTGCAACAACCTGCGTTGCGCATGCGCAGCGCGCACGCGACGGCCCGCATTGCGCATGCGTGGCGCGATGGCCCGCATCGCGCATGCGTGGCGTGACGGCCTGCATTGCGCATGCGTGGCACGACGGCCCGCATCGCGCATGCGCGGCGCGGCGGTCTGCATTGCGCGGTGCGGCGATCCGCATCGCGCCTGCACGATGCGCGCGCGACAGCCCACATCACGCCTGCACGATGCGCGCGCGACAGCCCACATCACGCATGCGCGATGCGCGCCTGACGTCCACATCGCGCATGCACGGTGCTATCATGCGCAGTGCTGCCCCCTGCGCCGGCCGAGGGGAAAAGGGGGGAAAATGGCCGACTGCGGTGTTTGGCGACCCCCGTGAAATGGTCGTTCGACCCCAAATGGGGTCGCGACCCATAGGTTGAGAACCGCTGGCCTAGTCTATTTTGGAAAACCTCCAATGATGAAGCACCCACAACACCTGCTGTAGGCAAGCTACAACATAACTCAACTGTATAGCGGTAGTCTTCCACTTACAACTTCAATTGAGCCCCAAATTTCTTTTTCTTTTTTTAAATAAAAAAGTTTTTATAGGGTTAGGGATAAAATGGGGTCAAGATTAGGATTGGGGTTAGGGTTGGGGTTTTCCCAGGTAATCTTTTCAATATTGAGCAAACAGCATATTATCTGGGCAGGTATATTTAACTAACAATAATAGATGTCGTTAATAATCTTAAGCAGTATTAATGAATCACTCAGTAGCCTTCTTCTTACTCAATATGTATTCAAAATTACGTATCGCGTTCCTTTCTCTCTTGATTCGTTTTTCTAGCCGTTGGTAAAAGTGATCCCATGTTCTAAATTGAGCCCCAAATTTCTGTTGTTAAGCAAAACGCTCGTTAGGTGAGTTTTGCTCCATTTTACGACCTTTCTTGCCACCGTTGTTAAGGAATTGTTGCAGTTGTTAAGTTAGGAACCTGGTTGTTAAGTGAATCCGGCTTCCCCCCACTGACGCTGCTTGTCAGAAGGGCGCAAAAGGGGATCCCATGACACCCCCGGGACGCTGCGACCGACGTAAATACGAGTCCATCGCCAAGCATCCGCATTTGGATCACGTGACCATGGGGGAATGCTGCAACGGCTGCAAGTGTGAAAAAGGATCATAAATCACTTTTTTTCCACTGCTGCCATAATTTCGAACCGTCACTAAATGAACAGGTTGTTTAAGTTGAGGACTGCCTGCATTCCATTGTTCCGAATGTCAGAAAGTTTCTCCTTCCTTCCAGATTGAATCTCTCTTTAACAAGCTTCTGCCATATTTTTTTTTAAAGCCGCCGCGAAAGAGCTCCTGCGAGAGCAGATAGGCCAGCCTTGCACGTTCCTCAATATGGCAGCTGACTGCGATTTCCCTTGTTTTCTTTCCCCAGGGAAATCCTCTTTAGGGATGGCTCTCTTTCGCCTGGTGGAGCTCTCAGGGGGCTGCATTAAAATTGACGGAGTGAAAATCAGCGACATTGGCTTGGCAGATCTTCGGAGCAAGCTTTCCATAATCCCCCAGGAGCCAGTCCTCTTCAGTGGCACTGTGAGGTTGGTATAACAGCAAAGCAAATAAGAGAGAGACAGAGGGAGGGAGGGAGGGAGGGAGGGAGGGAGAGAAAGAGAGGGAGAGGGAGAGAAAGAAAGAGAAAGAGAGGGAGAAAAGGTGGGAAGAGAGAAGAAGGGAGAGAAAGGGAGAAAGGGAGAGGGAGAGAAAGAGAAAGAAAGAGAAGGAGGGGGGAGAGAAAAAGAAAGGGAGAGAAGGGGAGAGGGAGAAGGAGAGAGGAAGGGAGGAGAAGAAGAGAGAGAAAGAGGGAAAGGGAGAGAGGATGGGAGAGAAAGGGAGAGAAAGAGGGAGAGGGAGAAGGAGAAAGGAAGGGAGAGAGGGAGAAGGAGAAAGGAAGGGAGAGAGGGAGAGAAAGGGGGAGAGGGAGAAGGAGAGAGAAGATGGGAGAGAGATGGGGAGAGGAAAAGAGCAAAAGGGAGAGAGGGAGAAGGAGAAAGGAAGGGAGAGAGAGAGGGAGAAGGAGAGAAGATGGGAGAGAGAAAAAGAAAGGGAGAGAGAGAAGGAGAAAGGGAGAGAAACGAGGGAGAAAGAGAGGATGGGAGAGAGATGGGGAGAGAAAAAGAGAGAAAGGGAGAGAAAGAGGGAGAGAGGGAGAAGGAGAAGGAGGAAGGGAGAGAAAGGGAGAGAGGGAGAAGGAGAGAAGATGGGAGAGAGAAAAAGAAAGGGAGAGAGAGAAGGAGAAAGGGAGAGAAACGAGGGAGAAAGAGAGGATGGGAGAGAGATGGGGAGAGAAAAAGAGAAAGGGAGAGAAAGAGGGAGAGAGGAAGAAGGAGAAAGGAAGGGAGAGAGGGAGAGAAAGGGAGAGAGGGAGAAGGAGAGAGAAGATGGGAGAGAGATGGGGAGAGGAAAAGAGCAAAAGGGAGAGAGGGAGAAGGAGAAAGAGGAAGGGAGGGAGGGAGAAGGAGAGAAGGGAGAGAAAAAGAAAGGGAGAGAGAGAAGGAGAAAGAGGGAGAGAAACGAGAGGAAGAGAGGATGGGAGAGAGATGGGGAGAGAAAAAGAGAGAAAGGGAGAGAAAGAGGGAGAGAGGGAGAAGGAGAAGGAGGAAGGGAGAGAAAGGGGGAGAGAGGAAGGGAGAGAGAGGAGGAAAGAGGGAGAGGAAGAAGGGATTGCCTCTGATTAGTCATAATGAAAATGAGCTTACTGGGAAATATAATTCTGAAACTGGCTTCACAGATTGTGCTAAGCCGCAATTTGCTAGACCAAAATGGATCAACTTTATTGCCTGGCCCTTACAGGCAGTCCTCAACTTACAAGGGTTGCTTTTGCGACCATTCAAAATTCCAACGGCCCTGGAAAAAAAAGTGACTTACGACATTTTTTTCACACAAGCGTTGCAGACTTCCCCAAGGTCACCTGATGAAAATCCAGACCCTTGGCAACTCTTTCACGTTTACGATGGTTGCAGTGTCCCAGGGGTCACGTGATCCCCTTTTGCAACCTTGGCCCTGATTCGCTTAAACCAACGTGTGGCTAATTTAACAAAACCGCAACATTTCACTTAAACAACGGCGGCAAAGAGCAGCCCGTAAGATGGGGCAAAACTCAACTAGCAGCATGTCTCTTTTCAACAACATAAATGTTGGGCTCCATTGTGGCCGTAACTCGAGGACTGTTGGGAGTTCTTGTTTACAAACTGGGGTGGCAGGGTTTATGCAACAGGTATTTCTCAGCCTTTCAAGGTCTGTGTGGACTTCAATTCCCAGAATTCCCTATTCTGCGTGTGTGCGCTCAGTGTGCGCCCTTCCAGTCGAAGTCCGTTAATAACTCAGCTAACCGTTCTGCTCCTGCTTCTCCTGCTCACTCCTTACAACAGGGGTCTTCAGACTTGGCGACTTTTAAGACTTGTGGACTTCAACTCCCAGAATGCAGGGCTGGCTGAGGAATTCTGGGAGTTGAAGTCCACAAGTCTTAAAGTGGCCAAGTTTGAAGACCATTGCCTTGCAAGACAGAATTGCCCTTGAAAAGGGGCTTAAGTTTCCCGTGGATTATATCTATTTTGATGGAAACGGTTAGTGATTTGCTGTTACATTTTGGCTTCTTCAGATCCAATTTGGACCCTTTCACACAGTACAGCGAGGAACAGATCTGGGAGACTTTGGAAAGGACTCACATGAAAGACTGCGTAAGTACAAGAACCGGGAGTTCAATTCCTTTCTGTTCAGGGAACACAGACAGTCAGTCACTTAGCAACTACTTGAAGTCACAACGGAGCTGAAAAAGAGGGGCTTATATACTGGTCCTCGTACATATGACCTTCACAGCATCCCCGTGGTCATGTGGTCGTGATTTGGATGTGTGGCAACAGGCAGGTTTTCTACAATGGTTGCAGCTTCCCGGCGTCCCGTGATCTCAATTTCTCAGCCAGTTTCCGACAAACCAAATCGGTGGAAGAAGCCGGATTTGCTTAACCAGGGCAGGATCCACTTAACAATCATGGCAAAAAAGATTGCGAAATGGGCGCGACTCACTTAACGACTTAGCTGTGGCAGTTCCAGTCCCGATTGTGGTCGTCCGATGAGGACTATCTGGCTGGAAGAGGAGGAGAAGGGACGGAATCAAGAATCTGCAGATAGTTATTTTTAATTTATTTACTTTTATGGCTTAAATTTTTAGGCCGCCCATCTCTCCTATAAGGGGACTCTGGGCGGTTTGTTGCTGTTGACTCTTGTTGACTTTTCTTTCTGCAGCTTGTCCTCAACTTACAAAAGTTCATTTAGTGACCGTTCAATGTTACAACAGCATTGATAAAGGTGACTTATGACCGCTTTTCATGCTTAACGACCGTTGCAGCATCCCCATGGTCACATGTTCAGAATTCACCTAATGGTCACATGATCAGAATTCAGACACTTGAAGTGTCCCCGGGGGTCCCGTGACCCCCTTTTGCGACGTTCTGACAAGCAAAGTCCACGGGGAAGCCAGATTCACTGAACAGGCGAGCTACTCGCTTAACAAGCACAGTGATTCACTAAGAATCGTGGCGACAAAGGTCGTAAAATGGGACAACGTTCACTTAACATCTGCCTTGTTTCACAACCTGACAATTGTGGTCGTAAGTTGAGGACTTAACTATATTTCCAAGTAATAAACATATTTTTTTAAAAGGCCTGGGTTAAAAATCATCGGGGCTGAAATCTTCACTATCAGGAATCACTTTCGCTTCTGGTGACGTATCAGGTCAAACGTTGTACACTCTAGAGCAGGGGTCTTCAAACTTAGCCCTTTTATGACTTTATGGATTTCAACTCCCAGAATTCCTCAGCCAGATGTTGGTTGGGGAATTCCGGGAGCTGAAGTCCACAAGTCTTACAGCCAGCAGTGAGCCAGCTGTGTGCTGCAGCTGCCAAAAAAGCCAACACAGTGCTAAGCTGCATTAACAGAGGGATGAAATCAAGATCACATGAAGTATTAATACCACTTTACATTGCCTTGTTAAGGCTACTGCATCTAGTTTTGGTCGGCACGATGTAAAAAAGATGTTGAGACTCTAAATAGAGTGCAGAGAAGAGCAACAAAGATGATTAGGGGACTGGAGGCTAAAGCAAATAAGGAACGGTGACTGGAATTGGGTATGTCCAGTTTAATGAAGAGAAGGACGAGGGGGGACATGATAGCAGAGTTCCAATATCTCAGGGGCTGCCCCAAAGAAGAGGGAGTCAAGCTATTCTCCAAAGCCCCTGAAGGCAGGACAAGAAGCAACGGATGGAAACTGATCAAGGAGAGAAGCAACCTGGAACTAAGGAGAAACTTCCTGACAGTGAGAACAATTAATCAATTAACCTGCCTCCAGAAGCGGTGAATGCTCACTGGAAGTTCTTAAGAAGAGACTGGATAGCCATTTGTCTGAAATGGGATAGGGTTTCCTGCCTCAGGAGGGGGTTGGACTAGATGACCTCCAAGGTCCCTTCCAACTATTATTATTGTTGTTTCTGTTATTTATTTATTTATTTATTATTATTATTATTATTTGCTAAGTCTGGAGACCTTGGTTTAGAGCAGGGGTGGGGAACGATGGTCCCTTTATGACTTGTGGACTTCAACTCCCAGAATTCCTGAGCCAGCCCACCTCTGGCTTAGAACCATGCATTTGACCTTCTTCCATTGCTTTGTTCTCATTTAGATTTCTCAGCTGCCCATGAAACTTGAATCCGAAGTGATGGAAAATGGGGAAAATTTCTCCGTTGGGGAGAGGCAGTTGCTTTGCATCGCCAGAGCCTTGTTGCGTCGTTGCAAGGTGAGTTTTGTGTAGGAGGTTTCTGCTACTCGAGAAACCTGTTCTGAAATCCAACCTGGAAAAACAATTTCCTGTAGTTTGTTTCGACTTTGTTCCAAGGACTCAGGTTGATTTCTTCTGCTGATCCATGAGGAAAAACTGTTTAGCTTTTCTGAAAGTTCTTTATGCAAAATTTCAAAACTTTGTGGGGTGTGTGTCCACGTTGGGGAGGGGATGTTCTTTAGTATAGCTCACTTAAATATTGTTTTTCCTGGCTTTATTCTTTCAAAATTTCTCTGCGTCCTTGAGGGGTAGAGAGCAATTCTGGAGAAAGAAGATTGCAGCAGAGAGTTGTCTTAAAATGTTCCCCGTTGTCCTAAGTTTTGTTTTCTTAATTTAAATCAGAAGGATTGTATGTATTCAGGGAAAGGCGCAGGGCACTCGTACATGCTACAGGATTCATTCCTGGCCTACGATTAATGTTGGTTTGATACAACCCTAAATATGGGGAGCCAGTCCAACAGGAGAATGGGAAGAATGTTCCGGGCACTTTTGTAAAAGAAGCAAAAGACAATTAACATTTGCACTAGGCTTTTGCAAAAGGAAGGATTCCCTCACACGTACATGTCCTGGTTCCGACAGATGAAACTCTTCAAAAGAACTTTGAGGCATTGTTTACCTTAAAGAATCTTTTATTCGAGTAGCATAATATCGGCACTGCATAATCGAAGCCAAAAACTGAATTCCCCTCCCCTGGACACATAATATCAACGCACAATTCCCTCCTCCAATTAACAGTCATAAATCACATTCCCCAATTAGCCTGAAGCGGGCTTCCTCTCCAGCAGGCCAATTCTTTTATCAGCTCTGGGCTCAATAACCTTGATTCTCAAGCTAAGTTTAGTGTTGTTATATCTAGCTGGACTCTCATTCACATCCCCCCTCCCTTCCAGCATCATCTAACTCTAAAAGCGAGAGGGAAAAAGATGGCTACATTTCCATCTGTTGTCAATGCAAAACATCCGATGTTTTAACAGCGTTGACAGTACGTATGGAACCGACTATTTGACACAGCAGTATGAGCAGAAAAATGTTTTATGGCCCTTTAAAGCAAATGCATTTGTACAACAGTCCCCAGTCCACCATGCAAATTTATATTACCTTGAATTTATTCTATAGAGGCAGTCCTCAAATTACAACAGTTCATTTGAAGTTACAACCGGATTGAAAAAAGCAACTTATGACCAGTTTTCACACTTAACAACTGTTGCAGCATCCCCACGGTCACATAATCAAAATTCAGACACTTACATAAGAACATAAGAACATAAGAAGAGCCATGCTGAATCAGGCCAAAGCCCATCGAGTCCAGCATTCTGTGTCACACAGTGGCCCACCAATTGTATATGGGGATCTTGAGCAGAAAGAGAAGGCAAAACCCTCCCTTTCCCTTGACCCCCAACAAATGGTACCCAAGGGAATCCTGCCTGCCTCAACCAACATAGAGGCGGCACATGGACATCCGTTTTAATAGCCACCGATACACTTTGCATCCATGAATCTATCTAGCCCTGCCTTGAAGCTGTCAAGGCTGACAGCTGTCACGACCCCTTCAGGAAGTGAATTCCATAAATCAACGACCCTCTGGGTGAAGAAATATTTCCCTTTATTTGTCCTCACTTTCTTAGCTATGAGCTTTAGGGAGTGCCCCCTTGTCCTGGTATTGTGTGATAGAGAAAAGAATTTTTCTCTATCCACCTTTTCTATCCCATGCATGATTTTATACACTTCGATCAAGTCACCCCTTAAACGCCGTCTTTCAAGGCTGAAGAGACTAAGGCGTTGCAATCTGGTTTCATAAGGGAGGCGCTCCATTTCCTTGATCATTCTTGTTGCCCTTTTTTGCACCTTTTCCAGTTCCATTATATCCTTCTTGAGGTGCGGTGACCAGAACTGTACACAGTACTCCAAGTGTGGTCTCACCATCGATTTGTACAGAGGCAATACAACAATTCGTATTTATGACGGCCGCAGCGTCCCCCGGGGTCACGTGATTCTCCCTTTTGCGACCTTCTGACCAGCAAAGTCAATTGGGGGAAGCCCGATTCACTTCACACCCATGTGACTCACTTAACAACTGCAGTGATTCACTTAAGAACCAGAGTAAGAAAGGTGATAAAATGGGGCAAAATTCACTTAACAACTACTTCACTTAGCAGCAGAAGTTTTGGGCCCAGTTGGGATCGTAAGATGAAGACTACTCCTATACAGTCGAGTTACGTTGGCAACGCCATGAACTAAGTCAGGGGTAGGCCAACTTGGCTCTTTTATGACTGGTGGACTTCAACTCCCAGAATTCCTGAGCCAGCCATGCTGAGGGGAAAGGGAGAGGTTTCAAGCTGAGCCATGCTGGCTCAGGAATTCTGGGAGTTGAAGTCCACGAGTCATGAAGGGGGCCATAGTTCTCCCACGCTGGCTGAGGAATTCTGGGAGTTGAAGTCCACGAGTCATAAAGCGGCCTAGGCCTAGGCCAGAGGTAGGCAACCTTGGCCCTTTTATGACTCGTGGACTTCAACTCCCAGAATTCCTGAGCCAGCCATGCTGAGGGGAAAGGGAGAGATTTCCAAGCTGAGCCATGCTGGCTCAGGAATTCTAGGAGTTGAAGTCCACGAGTCATAAAAGAGCCAAGGTTGCCTACCCCTGAACTAAGTCATCACACTTGAAATCAAACGGAGAAATTAAGACATACACTTCTTCCTTGTTCGCAATTAATTGGAAATACACGGAGAGGTCCGCCGCCTGGTCCAAATTCTCCAGGACAACCCCAGTGATGAATTAAGAAATTGGTAAATTATCGCAGCCAGGTTTGAAACAAAGATTCCAGGTCTTATTATTATTCCAGGATGACCAAGGTTGATGCAGGACAGCTGAGCTTTCATTAGACAAATGAGAAGAGCTGTATTCTACGACCCCACCCACCCACCCTCAGCCCCTTTGCTTATACTTTCAACGTTATAGGTGTTTCATTTTGTGTCGTGCTATCTTTTAGTCCTAATGGAAGCCCAGGGAAAGAGTTGATTGCTACGTTTTTAATGAAGCTCCTGCGGTTGTTCCACAGATCTTAATCCTGGATGAAGCGACGGCCGCTATGGACACCGAGACCGATTTACTGATCCAAGAGACAATCAGAGAAGCCTTTGCAGACTGCACCATGCTGACAATCGCTCATCGTCTGCATACAGTTCTGGGCTCTGACCGGATTATGGTACTGATGCAAGGACAGGTGAGCCAGCTGCCAACTTCTTTTTCTTCTAAAAATTACCACGGAGGCGGGAACCACTCAATGGGTGACAAAACTGGGCAGCTCTCGTAAAATGTCAATTCGTAGTCAGCCAAGCAATGAAGCAGTCTTCCTTCTTTGTAATGTAAACAAGGTCTTAGCCAAGACGTTTCTAAAATGATAACTTTCCCGAGAATTATTTGGTCGCCATGATATAAAAAAGATGTTGAGACTCTGGAAAGAGCGCAGAGAAGAGCAACAAAGATGATCAGGGGACTGGAGGCTAAAGCATATAAAGAACATTTGCTGGAATTGGGTTTGTCTAGTTCAGTAATGGCAAACCTTTTAGAGACCGAGTGCCCAAGCTACAACCCAAAACCCACTTATGTATTGTCAGGTGCCGGGTGGGTGTGGCCCATTGGGTGGGCATGGCTGCGGTGGTAACAGCAGACTGAGTGGGACTAATCAATCAATCAATTCCAACTTTGCGAGATCTTTTTTTTTCCTGTGAGAAGTTGAAATTGATTGAACCCTTTTTTTTTTTTTTTGCACACGGGGGTGGAGGGCTAAAGCAAAAAGGATTTATAAACCCAACTGAAGGCCTAGGACTGGGGCGACGGCGCGCACAGGTGCCATAGGTTCGCCACCATGGGTCTAGTTTAATTAAAAGAAGGACGAGGGGGGACATGGTAGCCGTCTTCCAGTATCTCAGGGGCTGCCCCAAAGAAGAGGGAGTCAAGCTATTCTCCAAAGCGCCTGAAGGCAGGACAAGAAGCAACGGATGGGAACTGATCAAGGAGAGAAGCAACCTGGAACTAAGGAGAAACTGCCTGACAGTTAGAACAATTAATCAGTGGAACAACTTGCCTCTAGAAGTTGTGGGTGCCTCCAACACTGGAAGTTTTGAATAAGAGACTGGGCCACCATTTGACTGAAGACCTCCAAGGTCCTCTCCAACTGTTATACTGTTATTCAGACGAATCGTCGTGCCTTTATGGATAGGTCCTCCTAGTTCTCATGGCAACATTATGGAAATAGTGTGCTCGAATGTAGTCTGGATTTCCAGGAGGGAATTCCTGAGGAGCTAGAGACAAGATAGACCTGGTAGCTTGTGTGAGAGAAAGGGGATGAAGACGGCTCCTCCTCAACAGTTCCACAGTGCATGTTTTATGTGGCTGGTCGTTTGCTTTGGTTTGTCGAGATTCTGTTTATAAGTGACGACACCGGCTTGGAAGAATCACTAATCTTTCTTGGCTTTTGGAGCCTGGAAAGGATTAGCCATTGCTTTATTCCAAGAAACAGAATAAGAGAAGAAGTTGGAAGGGACCTTGGAGGTCTTCTACTACAGAGATCCCCAACCTTTTGGGCACCGTGGACCGGTTCCGTGGAGAGAGGTTTTTCCGGGGACTGGAGAGTGCATGGTTTTGTGTGCTGCCTGCATCTCGCGCATGGGGCTTTGTTTGTGCGAACCGGTTGCTGGCAGGGCGCGGACCGGTACTGATCCACAGACCGGGGGTTGGGGACCCTTGTTCTAGTCCAACCTCCTGCTCAGGCAGGAAACCCCATACCAGTGGTCCCCAACCTTTGCAGCTTGGCAACCCGGCTGGGGGGGAGAGAGGAGAACCGGGCCTTGCAAGCGGTGGGTTGGCACATGCACGCACACAAAGCTCCACTTGTGTGCGAGTGGCAGGCCAGCACGTGAGTGCATTCTTGCACAAGTTGAGCTGCGGGCATATACCTGCGCCGGCCCACTGCTCATGCAAATCAAGTTGCGTGCGCCTGTCTGCTCGCATGGCCTAGTTCCGAATAGGCCCGGTATTGGGGCGCGGCCTGAGTTGGGGACCCCTGCCTTATACCATTTTGGACAAATGGCTGCCCAGTCTCTCTCTTCTTAAAAACTTCCAGTGTTGGGGCATTCACCGCTTCTGGAGGCAGGTCGTTCCACTGGTTAATTGTTCTAACTGTCAGGAAGTTTCTCAGTTTTCTGTTGCTTCTCTCCTTGATGAGTTTCCACCCGTTGCTCCTTGTCCTGCCTTCA
The DNA here is from genome assembly GCA_034064705.1 of Bothrops alternatus. NCBI lineage: Eukaryota > Metazoa > Chordata > Lepidosauria > Squamata > Viperidae > Bothrops > Bothrops alternatus. Next base: position 2,838,117 of record JARGCV010000286.1, read on the forward strand.
GGCGCTTTGGAGAAGAGCTTGACTCCCACTTCTTTGGGGCAGCCCCTGAGATATCGGAAGACGGCCATCGTGTCACTCTAAGGGAACTCTAATCCTTTATCTAAAATAAAGGAATAGGATATCTTTGGGTCCCCTTTTTCAACGGTGATGCTACAGGTCGTCCTCGACTTACAACAGTTCATTCAGTAATGCCTACCAGGGCACTGGAAAATGCCGATTTTCACCCTTACGACCGTTGCAGCCTCCCACCGTCACGTGATCAGAATTCAGATGCTTGGCAACTGACCCATATTTATGATGGTCGCCGCGTCCCCCCCAGGGGTCACGTGATTCCCTTTGGCGATTCCCTCCCCTTCCGACAAGCCAAGTGCAACGTGGGAAGTCAGATTCACAAATGTGGCAAGAAAGCGGGTAAAATGGGGCAAAAAAACTCACTCAGCCGACGGCTTGCTGATCAAACACAAATTTGGGGGCTCAGCTGCAGCCGTTAAGTGGAGGGCTGCCTGTATTTGCCCCCCTCCCCCCCCCGTGGGTGCAGTGAACTTCATGCGCTTTCTCTTTCGTTTTGTTTCAGGTGACGGAATTTGACACGCCGTCGGCTCTTCTGTCCAATGAAAATTCCCGCTTCTCTGCCATGTTTGCGGCTGCGGACAACAAGGTTGCCGTCAAGGGCTAAAAATTCAGGGCAAAGTCACTTTAATAATACGGAGCGTTAATCCTCCTCTGCCTGTGGCAGGGGCGGTTCCTCCCTCCATTTTTTTTCATGTCTTCTCGAGCAGGTTGTCTTTTCACCTTTTAATTTTTTTTTAAGGATCGTGGGTCAGGATCGAGTTCTCTCTCTTTTTTTAAAAAAAATATATATATAGTACTGTAAGGAGGATCTTCACGGTTTTTATTATGGTATTTATTTCGTATTCTTCTTAACTATTTTTTTTTTTTGCTATTAAATGCACTCTGCAAAAATGGCTCAGAGAGCCACCTTATTATTATAAATGTAATCCAGAGGTCTATATTGAAGCTTTATACATGTAGCTATATCTACACAGAATTCTGTACATAGCCTATATTTACAGTGGAAATGTAAGCTGTTTATTTTATATTAAAATGAGCGCTGTGGTTAATACCAGTGCAAATTATTTTCTATCCTTTTATTTTTAATTTTTTTTTTTTTTTTTTGCTACCGTTTTAGTGGGGGGTTGGGGGAATCTGGCTTGGGCCAGGCTGCACTGGACTCTCCCTGGTGCTGGGGTTGTTTCCCCCCCCCCCAACTTCCCAGGGCGGAAGTGAAAGTTTTGTGTAACTTTTCCCTCTTTCTCCCCCTTTTCACCGCCCTACGTAAGGCGTGTGGGCCCTGACAAGAAACAATTGTCAAGATAGAAGCCACGGTTTCTTGTGGTACTGGGCCCTGGAGGGGTTTAATGTTCTCTCCCCCTCCCCATGGTGATTTCATTAGCGAATCCACAACTGTAGCCAGAAGTGAAGGGCCATCGGAAAACTCAGGTACCTGTGAACCCAGTGCATTCACCTGGGTGGACACAATGACACTGTCAGTTGTTTGGCTGATGTTTCATCCAACGCACAGTCCAGCCGCTCCCCTTTTGCTGTGTAAAAGCACCTCTCTACAGCGTATACCAGGTGGTCTCCAAACTTTAAAACTTGTGGACTTCAACTCCACAAATCTTTTGCGGATTTTCCCCACCACCACCACCCTTCCCTGGTATATATTCCCAAGCTAGAGCAAGCAAATCTTTTTTTAGACTGGAACCTTCTACTTCCGACAGCGTTTCTCTGTCGAGTTGCAGGCTTTTTGAGATAAATTAGCGTTTGTTTTGGAAAGTTCTCCAGATGCTTTGATATTTTATTGTTCATTCACCTGACTCTGTATGTGCACAACAGTTTGCTCTTCCCTCCTTGCCAATGGAATTATTACATCCTCAACATCTTGCAGCTTTTAGCAGGCACCTGATCGGGTTTTGACACTACTGGTGTAGGGAATTTCATTTTCTAATTGTAAAGAGACCTACCTCAGGTTGCTGGTCCTGTTGTGTTGTACGTTACCATGGTTACTGTACACCATCTGTGTTGTATGGGACCAGTAGCCCAGACGGGCGTGGTCGGTCTTGTAATAGCTGTTTCGATCGGTCAGCACTGCATGTTCGTTGATTTGTTTTTTTGTCCAGGTGGACATTTTATAGCCTTAGCATGTTTGCAAATTGTCTTGTCGAGACGGACATCTGCAAAAAGTGAATAAAAATTATTTTGGTTTTTGTAAAGACGTGTGTGTGCACTTTCATTATGGAGCAGTGTTGCATTTCCTCCCACGAAGCAACTGGGATGAGCTGTGTACTGTGGCTATTTAAGCAGGCATAATTTAGGAAGCGGGACTGACTCCAGTTTAGCTTAATAGCTTACGTTGTTTTATTTAGCATGCTGTGTCTTGCAGTTTTCTAAAAGAGGTTTCATGCTTATTGCTTTGCATGAAAATTGAATGATACATTCAATACACAGGTTTTTTTTAAAAAAATTATTCTTTAATCGTTTTTCTTAAAGAGTGTTTTAAAAAACAAAAAAAGAACATTATTGTTCTTACATGCATACATTAAAGAAATGGGGGGGAAAAGAAAAAAAACCAGATTTAGTAAATCTGTGGTTAAATGACCCATGGTTTAAGATGGATGTCTACCATCATCTAGGTAACTCTTAGTTTTTTTCATTTAAGTAGAACCTTGCTTACACATAAATTAAACCCATACTTCAGCATCCTGCAATTTGGGAAGTTATCCTCACCATCTAGACATTTGACGAACGTCATTGTATCCCCGTTTGATCCTCTCTCAGGTTGCCTGTCTCCATCTCCCTTCCTCTCTCTTCCTTATCCTCATTTTATTACCTTTCTCCAAACATGGGTTAGTTTTGTTCTAAAGATCAGGAGGATCACCTTTTCTGACCAGCAGTCATGTAACTTTGAGAGGGACTTTGGAGTCCCTGTGGACGATCACTTAACTATGAGCCAGCCGTGTGCAGCAACAACCAAAAAAGCTGATTCAATCCTGGGTTGTATAAACAGAGGCACAGAATCAAGATCACGCGAAGTACTAGGACCGCTTTATAAAGCCCTAGTAAGACCACGCCTGGAATCCTGCAGCCAATTTTGGTCATCATATCACAAAAAAGATGTTGAGAGCCTGGAAAAAAATTCAGAGAAGAGCAACTAAGATGATCAAAGGCCTGGAGACCAAAATGTACGAAGAACGGCTGTGGGACTTGGGTTTGGCTAAAGAAAAGAAGGAACAGGGGAGACATGATAGCAGTATTCCAGTATCTGAGGGGCTGCCACCAAGAAGAGGGGGTCACGTTATTCTCCAAAGCACCAGAGGGCAGGACGAGAAATGATGGAAACTGACCAAAGAGAGAAGCAACCTGGAATTAAGGAGAAACTTCCGGATAGTGAGGATAATTAACCAGTGGAACAGCTTGCCTTCAGAAATTGCGGGTGCTCCATCACTGGAAGTTTTTAAAAAGAGACTGGGCAATCATCTGAGATGGTATAGGATTTCCTGCTTGCGCAGGGGGCTGGACTAGAAGATCTCCAAGCTCCCTTCCACCTCTGTTCTGTTCTATTCTAAAACCCACAAAAGTTCAGGCTTTTGAACCAAATCGGTTACAGGTAGTCCTCGGCTCTCGACCGAAACTGAGCCCAAAATTTCTGTTGCTAAACAAGACAGCTGTTAAGTGAGTTTTGCCCCATCTAGCTGAGGAATTCTGGGAATTGAAGTCCACTAGTCTTAAAGTTAGCAAGACTTCTGATTTTTTTTTTTTTTTTGGCTACCATCATCTAACACTGTCTGGTTCTCTTCTAGTCTCTGAATCATTTTCGAAAGCCTTTGGAAATTTGAATTCAGGGTGTTAAGTAGCCTGGAGAGGTTCACAGTAACTTCAAAGGAAGTTGTAACGAACCAGTTATAAGTTGAGGACTACCGATACGATTATTATTATTATTATTATTTATTAAATTTCTATGCCGCCCTATTCCGGGAACTCAGGGCGGCTTACAGCATAAATAGAAATCCAATACAAACTAAATAGTACATTTATAAAAATAAATATATAAAAAGAAGAACCCCTAAATTAAGAACCATTCATTCAGCAAACATACACACAGACATACACTGGCTAGGGGCAAGATTTCAACCGCCCCAGGCCTGCCGGCAGAGATGGGTCTTTAGTAGTTTACGAAAGGCGGAGAGGGTGGGGGCGATACGGATCTCCGGGGGGAGTTGATTCCAGAGGGCCGGGGCCGCAACAGAAAAGGCCCTTCCCCTAGGCCCCGCCAGGCGACACTGTCTAGCCGACGGGACCTGGAGAAGGCCGACTCTGTGGGCCCTAACCGGTCGCTGGGTTTCGTGAGGCAGCAGGCGGTCTCGTAAGTAACCTGGTCCGATGCCATGTAGGGCTTTATAGGTCATAACCAACACTTTGAATTGCGTTCGGAGACCAATAGGCAGCCAATGCAGCTCACGGAGTGATGCTGAGATGTGGGCATTTCTGGGCAGGCCCAACACTGCTCGCGCGGCTGCATTCTGCATTACCTGAAGTCTCCGAACGTTTTTCAAAGGTAGCCCCATGTAGAGAGCATTGCAGTAGTCGAGCCTCGAGGTGATAAGGGCATGAGTGACTGTGAGCAGAGACTCCCGGTCCAAATAGGGCCGCAACTGGTGCACCAGGCGAACCTGGGCAAATGTCCTCCTCGCCACAGCCGAAAAATGATGTTCCAAGTTTAGCTGTGGATCGAGGAGGACGCCCAAGTTGCGGACCTTCTCCGAGGGGGTCAAAAGCTCCCCCCCCAGGCTGATGGACGGATAGATTGAATTATCTTTGGGAGGCAGAACCCATAGCCACTCCGTCTTGTCGGGGTTGAGTTTGAGCCTGTTGGCACCCATCCAAACCCTAACAGCCTCCAGACATCGGCACATCACTTCCGCTGCTTCACTGAAATGACACGGGGTGGAGATGTAAAGCTGGGTATCATCAGCATACTGATGATATCTCACCCCGTGTTGTCGGATGATCTCACCCAGTGGTTTCATGTAGATATTAAACAGCAGAGGGGAGAGGACCGATCCCTGAGGGACCCCACAAGGGAGGAACCTAGGGGTCGACCTCTGACCCCCCGCCAACACCGACTGTGACCGACCAGTGAGGTAGGAGGTGAACCACTGCAAAACAGTGCCCCCAACCCCCAACCCCCCCAGTCGGTGCAGAAGGATACCATGGTCAATGGTATCGAAAGCCGCTGAGAGGTCAAGTAGCACCAGGATAGTGGAAAATCCCCTATCCCGGGCCCGCCAGAGATCATCCGTCAGCGCGACCAAAGCAGTTTCCGTGGAGTAGCCGAGCCTGAATCCTGACTGTTGAGGGCCCAGATAATCGGCCTCATCCAAGGACCGCTGGAGCTGGAGTGACACCACCTTCTCAACAACCTTCCCTATAAAGGGAAGATTGGAGACAGGACGGTAGTTGTTTAAAACAGCTGGGTCCAGGGAAGGCTTCTTGAGGAGGGGGCGCACAATTGCCTCCTTGCAGGGAGCCGGAAAGGACCCCTCCCTCAAAGAAGCGTTGACAATCTCCTGAACCCAGCCCCGCGTCACCTCCCTGCTGGCCGAAACCAGCCAGGAGGGGCACGGGTCCAATAAACAGGTGGCGGAGCTCACAGCTCCAATGGCCTTGTCGACTTCATCAGGTGCCACCGGGTCAAACTCCTCCCACACAACAGGATCAAGACGAGTCCCTGTCATCTCGACTGAATCATTATCAGCCGATACTGCATTCCAATTGGAGTCAAGGTCCATCCGAATCTGGGCGATTTTATCCGCAAAAAACTTATTAAAGTCCTCAGCACTACCCTGCAAGGGTGCATCAACCCCCCCCTGATTAAGGAGGGAGCGAGTTACCCTGAACAGGGCGGCTGGGCGGGATTCCGCAGATGCAATCAAGGCGGAATGATACGCGCATCTTGCCGCCTTGAGCGCCACCTGATAAGTCTTGATATAAGATCTTACAAGTGTTCGGTCAGATACGGATTTACTTTTCCTCCATCGCTTCTCTAGGCGTCTCTTCTGGCGCTTCATCCCCCTGAGTTCCTCAGTAAACCAAGGAGATCTCCTGGGTCTGCTACCACAGAGAGGTCGCAGCGGCGCAATCCGGTCAAGAGCCCCCTTCGCAGCCATATTCCAGGCCGTAACCAGGGACTCTGCCGAACTGTGAATGAGAGAGTCCGGTATTTCCCCAAGCGTCCTCTGAAAACTCTCTGGATCCATCAGACGTCTGGGGCGGAACCACCTAATCGGTTCCGCCTCCCTGCAGGGGAGGAGTGGAGCCTTAAAAACAAGCCGCAGCAGAGAATGATCTGACCATGACATAGGCAAAATATCTAAGCCCCTTAAATTCAGATCATTGCTCAACTGTTCTGAGAGGAATACCATGTCGGGAGTGTGTCCCCTCTCGTGAGTCGGACCCTGAACTACCTGAGTCAGGTTCATGGTTGCCATGGTGGCCATGAACTCCTGCGCCAACCCAGAGGATTCGCCGAGCGACGGCAGATTTAAGTCCCCCAAGACAATAAGCCTGGGGAACTCAACCGCCAGCCCAGCAACCTCCTCAAGTAGCGCAGGCAGGGCTGTTGACACGCAGCTGGGAGGCAGGTACGTAAGCAACAAGCCCACCTGAACCCCTAGGTCCAACTTCACAAGAAGCAACTCACAACCCGCAATCTCAGAAACAGCAAGCCTGCGTAGACTAAAGGTCTTCTTGGCTATAATAGCCACTCCTCCCCCCCTTCCCTGGGGTCGTGGCTGATGCCATACCTGAAACCCGGCTGGACACATCTCAGAGAGAGGAACTCCTCCCTCCGGGCCCAGCCAGGTCTCAGTCACACATGTGAGGTCGGCCTCCTCATCCAGGAGAAGATCACGGATGAGGGGAGCTTTATTTACAACCGACCTGGCATTGAGCAGCAACAGCCTGAGCCCAGGGTCCGGATTTCCCCCATCACCAGTACTTCGGGCTGAACTCACAGGGTCGGAGCAAGGGATCACTTTTAAACAGCGAGCTCTTGTTCCCCGGGAATGGCCTACCCTGTGGCCCCCGCCATATCTGCCTCTCCCCAGCAAGACCGGTATACTTTGGCCCTCTATCACCCCAGAGCCAGCGCCCCCCTCCCCCTCCGCCTCTGCCGTGCCAGGCAGGCTAGCCAGTCCATCCCATTCATTCCACTCAACCACAACTCCATCCATATCATTTAATTTACCCCTCCCAAAAACCACCCTATAAACTAACAATTTAAAAACGAGCTAACCATCCATTCATCCATTCAACCCGATTCATTCCACAAACAGTCAATCCCCCCCCAATCTTTCATAACTTCTAACAAGTCAATTAAAATTGTATTAAATAGATATAAATATTTAAAATTTAGACAAACAGTATATAAAAAAAACTTGAAAAACATAGTGACAAACAGAGTCGGCTGATTAGAGCAATGGCTGCTCAGCGGCTCAATTGTTCTCTTCCCCTCGGACTCCCAAGTTCAGCTGCTCACGTTTGGGGCGGCTGGGCTGGGGGAGTGGCTATACAGCAGCCCGGTTCTTCTCTTCCCCTCGGACTCCCAAGTTCAGCTGCTCACGTTTGGGGCGGCTGGGCTGGGGGAGTGGCTATACAGCAGCCCGGTTCTTCTCTTCCCCTCAGACTCCCAAGTTCAGCTGCTCAGCGTTTGGGGTGGCTGGTTTGGGGGAGTGGCTATACAGCAGCCCGGTTCTTCTCTTCCCCTCGGACTCCCAAGTTCAGCTGCTCACGTTTGGGGCGGCTGGGCTGGGGGGAGTGGCTATACAGCAGCCCGGTTCTTCTCTTCCCCTCGGACTCCCAAGTTCAGCTGCTCACGTTTGGGGCGGCTGGGCTGGGGGAGTGGCTATACAGCAGCCCGGTTCTTCTCTTCCCCTCGGACTCCCAAGTTCAGCTGCTCACGTTTGGGGTGGCTGGGCTGGGGGAGTGGCTATACAGCAGCCCGGTTCTTCTCTTCCCCTCGGACTCCCAAGTTCAGCTGCTCACGTTTGGGGCGGCTGGGCTGGGGGAGTGGCTATACAGCAGCCCGGTTCTTCTCTTCCCCTCTGGAGGGCATTAAGTTGAGGAAGATTTTTTGCAGAGATGCTCATTATCCATTTCTTTTTCAAAAGTGCAACTGTGTAGAAGCACTTTCTAAATATGTTGAGGATACCAATCAGCTGGTATTTTGTTTCTTCCAGGATGGGTATTTAAGCAGACCTAGGCAGCTCCTTTGCATAAAAATGACACAATGGAAACCAACTCTTGTTTCAGACGGCGTAGATAATGATCCATGCTGTTCATTTCCATCCTCCCATCCGAGTCCAGCTTGCCGACTGCTTTAGACGCCGCGCACAGCAAATCCTGCCTCAGCCGCGGCACTTCTTGCCCGCCCCGCCGGCTTAATCCAAGGGCCCCTTTAAATGCCCATTTGCCGCCTCGCCGCTACGAGAGCGCTCTCCCGCAGACCGCCAAAACTTCCTCCGCCGAGGAAACGGCGACCGTGGCCCCGACGTAAACCAGAAACCAGATTACAGAACCAGGAAGGAAAGTGACTTGGGTTTACACTATTTCCACAACTGATTAAGAGAGTGACTTGGAGAATAAGTCAAAGATCTCTGCGGGTCAGAAGAAGGATGAAAAGAATATAACATTTTAAAAATTTTGTGGATGTTGAATTTAGTACTAAATGGATGGAGTATAGCAGGGGTCTTCAAACTTGGCAACTATAAGACTTGTGGACTTCAACTCCCAGAATTCCTCAGCCAGCCGTGCCTGGCTGAGGAATTCTGGGAGTTGAAGTCTACAAGTCTTAAAAGTTGCCAAGTTTGATGACCCCTGGAGTATAGCATGCAGCCAGTTTCATTCCTCTTTTCCCCTCTCCCTTGCTCTGCTCCCTTTTATCTATCATCATGTGAATAAGTAAATTGCATCTAAACTTCTTTTCATTTTTGACATACATGGACATACCATTTTGTTTTGAATGAAGCAACGTACAGAGATAAAAAGAGGTAACTGCGAAAAAACTATGGGAATTTAAATTTGCAGTCATTTATTCCAGAAAATGTTAACTGATATCCTATCTCCTTCCATGGAAAAAGTACAGCCGTGGTTCTAATACTTGGCATGATACCTGCTTTGGCAGAAACCTCAAGTAACTGCCTACCAGTTGCTGGCATCAACTGGGAGGAAATTTTTCCCTGCTCTGCCATGCGGAATTCTTTTCAGCTGCGCAGTGTTTTTTTTCTTTCTTTCATTCATTCATTCACTCACTCCCTCATTCATTCAATTCATATACCATCCAACTCACTGTCAAGTGACTGGGCAGCTTATAATATAAAGCAACAATGTAAAGCAATTAGTATGTTTAAAACATTAAGCATTAAAATCAGAACATTAAAAGTTAATGGAAAACTGGATAAAAGGGACCAATAACAGTGGAAGTGGTCTCCCTCCCTCCCTCCCTCCCTCTCTCCCTCCCTCTCTCTCTCTCCCTCCCTCTCCCTCTCTCCCTCCCTCTCCCTCCCTCTCTCTGTTTTCTCAGCACTACCTCAACAGGCTGGGTCTTTGGTTTGTTTTGCTGAAAGGCTGAGTTTAAGGTTGTCTCTTTTCCTTCCCACTTTCTTAGAAGCAGAAAGTCACTGGTCTAATCTAATACAATGTAATAACAATAATAATAGAAATAAAGTGAATTATGTGTTTGTTTGTTTAGAAAATGTAGAATATAATGCACTGAAATCATCCTGAAAACTCCCCCCCCCACAGGTCCATGGAAAAATGGTCTTCCAGGAAACCAGTCCCTGGTTCCAAAAAGACTGGGGACTCTGTTCTAATCTACTAACCACCTCCAGACTGGGAGGCCCCATTGGGCCCCCAAGCCAGTTGGCAAAGCCAGGTTTTCAGGCTCTTTCAGAAGGGCAAGAGGGTGGGAACAGATCTGGGGGGGGGGATGATGTTCCTGCCAGCCAAAGTTCCTTGACTGAAGAGGTCCATCCCATGTCCCTTCTGCCGGGGAGTGTGGGACAGGCCAATCCCATTGGTTGAGACAAGTTTCTCCAGTTTGTTTGAGGTGTTTCTGGATATGTCTAGTCCCGGGGTAGGCCACCTTGGCTCTTTTATGACTGGTGGACTTCAACTCCCAGAATTCCTGAGCCAGCCATGCTGAGGGGAAAGGGAGGTTTCCAAGCTGAGCTATGCTGGCTCAGGAATTCTGGGAGTTGAAGTCCACCAGTCATAAAGGGGCCATAGTTCCCCATGCTGGCTCAGGAATTCTGGGAGTTGAAGTCCACGAATCATAAAAGAGTCAAGGTTGCCTACCCCTGGTCTAGTCTAACAACTAGAAGGAAAGCACTGCTCCAAGATCTAAGAGGCTGCCACAAAGAAGAAGGAGTCAACCTATTCTTCAAAGCAGCTGAAGGCAGGAAAAGAAACAATGGATGGAAACTAATGAAGGAGAGAAGCAACCTGGAATTAAAGAGAAATTTCCTGCCAGTGAGAACAATTAATCAGTGGAACTACTTGCCTCCAGAAGCTATGGATGCTCCAACACTGGAAGTTTTTAAGAAGAGACTGGACAGCCATTTGTCTGAAATGGTATAGGGTTTCCTGCCTGAGCAGGAAGCTGGACTAAATGACCTCCAAGGTCCCTTCCAGCTCTATTCTATTCTATATACTTAGAGGTTGTGCTTATTTTTTCTATATGCAAAGTTTGTATTTATTTAAATTACACAATGGATTACAAAATGTACACAATGCATGGAGTTGGTTTATATTGTTGTTCAGTTGCTAAGTCATGTCTGACTGTTCGGGACCCCATGGACCATAGCACTGCAGACCCCCCCCATGTCCTCCACTGTCTCATGGAGTTCGCCCAAACTCATGTTCATTGCGTCGATGACACTAGCTAAACATCTCATCCTCTGCTGTCCCCTTCTCCTTTTGCCTTCAGGTTTTCCCAATATTTCAGCTTCAGCTTCCAGATCTGTCCTTCCAAGGAACAGTCAGATCACATGACCCTGGGACACTGCAACGGTCACAAACATGAGTCAGTTGCCAAACGTCTGAATTTTGATCACGTGACCATGGGGATGCTGCAGGGGTCGTACACGGGAAAAACAGTCATAAGTCATTTTTTTTCAGTGCCGTTGTAAGTTCAAAGGTCAGTAAACGAACTGTTGAAAGTTGAGGACTAGCGACTTCAATGCTCGGGGAATTCTGAGAGTTGAAGCGCTCGCATTTTAAAAGAGTTTGAGAAACCCAGCTATGGGAGTCACTCCATCACGTTCACGGTCCTTCTTAACAACACTGCAAGTTCTTTAAGGAGAGATTGGGCAACCATTTGCCTGAGACAGTGCGGGTAGTCCTCAACTTACGACCCCATCTGAGCCCAAAATTTATGTTGCCAAGTGAGAAATTTCGTTAAGTGAGTTTTGCCCCATTCTACAGTTTTTCCTGCCACATTTTGTTAAGTGAATCACTGCCGTTGTTAACTGAGTAACACGGTTCTTAAGTGAATTCTGGCTTCCTTGTTGACTTTGCTTGTCAGAAGGTCGCAAAAGGGGATCTCATGACCCTGCCACCGTCATAAAAGCGAGTCACTTGGAAAGCATCTGCACGTAAATCACATGCCCATGGGGATGCTGCCACGGTCATAAGTCTGAAAAACGGCCAAGTCACTTGTAACTTCAAATGGTCACTAAGCAAACTGTTGTAAGTCGAGGAATACCTGTACAGGGTCTCCTGCCTGAGCAGCGGGCTGGACTAGGCCTCCAAGGTCCCTTCCAGCTCCTTCTGGCAAACCAATAGATCCCTGCTCAAAGAAACTCCCCTCCCCGCTCACCTTCTGCGGACCACACGATCCCTCTCCCCCCTCCCCCGCCGCGAGATCCCTTGGCCAGATCCAAGGAGGGGATCGCTCCTGCCTCCCGGCGCCATGCTCTCCCGAGCACCGGGCCTCATTCCCTGCGTCTCTCCCGCCCCAAGGCTGAGCTCCTCCGGGCACGGGGTCGATAAAGCCCCGGGCCCGGCCCAGCCAGAGGTCCCCGTCCAACGGCCGGCCAAGCAAGGCGCGCATCCAAAGGCCGCTCCGGCCGCCTCGCGCCGCTCTCGGGCGCCGCCCAGCGCCGCCGTAGCCTCCGCCGCCGCCGCCAGCCGCACGCAGCGCGCCCCGCTCGGGGCAGGCCGGCTGGGCCTCGCCTCTTCCTGGCGCCGCCGAGCGGCTTCCCGGGCGGCCTGGGTGAGTCGTCGGCCGCCGCCGGGCCTCCCTCGCCCGCCGCCCATGGATTTCACCTAGGCCCCATGGCGGACCCCGAGACGCCCCCGGACGTGGCCTCGGTCTCCAGCGCCTCGCTCTTCCGCCTCCGCCACCTCCGCCTCGGGCTGGACCTGCGGCCCGAGGCCCGCGCCCTGGCCGGCTGCCTGGTGCTGGAGCTGTGCGCCCTACCGGCGCCCGGCGTCGGGGCCGAGGGGGAGGCGGCCGAGGGGGAGCGCCGGGCCCGCCGCGCCCGCGTCCTGGTGTTGGACGCGCACCCGGCCCTGCGGGTGGCCTCGGTGGCTTTCCGGGCCTGCTCAGCCGGCGAAGCACGCTGCGGCTTCGTCTTCTCCAGCGCCGGCGGAGAGGGCGAGCCGGGCCGGGTCAACCCTCCGCCGGCCCGCCCGTCCTCGGCCCCCGCCGGCCACCCGCACCCGCACTGCCCGCTCAGCAGCGCCAGCGCACTTTCGGCCCTCGGAGGGCAGGCGCCGCCGGAGGGGGACCGGCCGGGCCCAGGTGCCTTCCCGGACGCCTCGGCCGAGGTGCCCCCGTTTTGGGGCGAGCCTCCCCCGGCCGGGCCCTGGGCCTGCGCCCCGCTGGAGAGCGCCGAGGCTGCCTCGCCGCCGCTGCCCGCCTTCCCCCGCTCGGCGCCCGCCGCCCGCGCCCCCTGCCCGCTCTTCTTCCGCCTGGATCCCTTCAGCGACTACGGCTCGGCGCTCAGCATCTCCCTGCCGGCCTCGCTGGAGCCGCAGCAGCCCCTTCCAGGTCATCGTCCCGCTACACGGCCGTGGATGCCCCCGCGGTAAGTGGGGTCTGTTTTCGGCCGCTGAAAGGGAGGACCGAGCGGGGTTCAATATCTGAGGGGTTGTCTCTGTGGAAGAGATCCGGGAGGTCTTGGGTTGGGTCCGACTTCTCTTTGAAGAAGAACTTATTGCTTCATGTGGCAGGCTGGTCCACGGGCTCCTTCTGTTGCTTTCCTCTGTTTCTTTTCCCATTTTTTCCCCTTCTCTCCTCCTTTCCCTCGTGTGGTCTTATCATGCCACACTTGGAATATTGCATCCAGCTTTGGTCACCATAGTAATGAAAAAAAAAAGAGGTTGACATTCTAGAAACAGTGCAACAAAGATGATTAATGATGATTAATGGTTCAAGATGATTAATGATTAAACCATATGAAGAATGGGTACAAGAATTGGGTATGTCTAATCTAATGAAGAGAAGGATTAGGGGTGACATAATAGCAGTATTTGAGGGGCTGCCACAAAAAAAAAAGGGTGTGTGTGTGTGTGTGTTGTCAAACTATTCTCCAAAGCACCTGAAGGCAGGACAAGAAGCAATGGATGGAAACTAATTAAGGAGAGAAGCAACCTAGAACTAAGGATAAATGTCAATATAGTTAGAACAATTAATCAATGGAACGTTTTCCCTCCAGAAGTTGTGGGTGGTCGGTCACAGGAGGGCTTTAAGAAGAGGTTAGACAGCCATTTGTATGGAATGGTACAGGGTCTCCACTTTGATCAGGGGGTTGGACTATAAGACCTCTGGGTCCCTTCCAACTCTATTGTTCTATTAGAAATCTCTCCGTTTTCATATCTATTGCAGTAAACACGAATAGACGCAAATGCAAACCAATGCTCTTAGGGGTCCTCCATCATTTTTAAGACGTTAAAACTGCTCCAATGACCAAAAGGTTTGCTGTTCTCACTCATCTTGTGCGACTTCTTCTATGGAGGAATACTCCACCCCAGACCCTCCCTGCAAGCCCCCTTTGGTGTTCACCAGAAAAGGATTCCCATGATTTAGCAGCACAGCTCTACCCATTGGGAAAAGCCACCTAAGCCCCAAGGATAGAATCTGGGCCAGTCTACTGGATAGCCAACATTAACAGAGGTCCCATTAAGAGGCTACCAGCTTGGTTAATGAGCAGCCTAAGGAGGATGATTCCTGCAGGAAATAATTACATGATTAATTAACTCCTTTTTTTTAGGACCCTGTAATCCAGGCATGTCAAACTGTTGGCCCGTGGGCGGATTGCATCATACTGAAACCGCACCCACCCCCATTGCCGGAAATGGGGAAAAAGTGTCGAGACGTTGTGCGATGTCATGTGATGTCGCGAGTTTGACATGCCTGCTGTCATCCCTTAGTTTGGGGTAGAGTCGGGGCAACTGGATGGAGCTGAGCATTTACTGGCCAGATGCCCTTCCTGACATCTATGCAGAGTTCACAGCAAATATTTTCTCTTTGCGCCCGGAGAGAGAAATACCTGCCTCTATCTGGGATTGAACTCTCAGCCTTCGGAGTGTGTGTCAAGTGTCTTATATCCCTAAGCCACATGCCACTCTAATGAAATGATCAAAAAGTTAAAGTTAAATAAAATTAAATTAAAGTTAAAAAAACTCAAAGGGCAGATTCAATGGAGCACTCTTTTTCTGTCAGTTTTCTACATTTCTCTGTTTTCTAGAAAGAAATGATCTCTCTCTCTCTCTCTCTCTCTCTCTCTCTCTCACACACACACACACACCACACACACACACAACAAGGTCTGGGAATGCTAATACAAGCTGGGAGACCCCCCAAAAGTTGTGAACGAAAAAATCTTTCCTTCCCTGCAGGTAAATCACACCCTCTTTAAAAACAGGAGGCAGAAAGATATCAAGTAGGACAGTCCGATTGTAGTGAGTCCTAACAAATTCTTTGCGGCGGTTTTCACAGTTGAAAATTTGGGGCAGATAACTTGAAAAGGCTTGGGGGCAGGCGGTTAGAAAGAGGCAGAGAGGCCAATGGGGATTGGGGGATCAGGTTTTAGGATTTATTTGGAATAATCAGCCAGTTGAGAGGTCACCTCCTTGAGTAATCATTGATGACAACAGATACTTCCCAAGCAGTGAAACTTTTAACCTGCTACAAAAATACATTGTCTCCCTAAAATTGGTCTCTCTCTGTCTCTCTGTCTAAAGATTGGAAAGTAGCCAATATAATGTCTTAACGGTGGGTTTCAATAGGAACACTAAAATTACGGACAATGGTTTCAGGTATAAATTGGTGGAAGCATTTATAAATATAAATTTATCACCCCCCAAAAAGGGGACAAATTTAGCGAAAGAACGTTTCATGTAGATTCTGCAAACTCACAAACCTCCCTGGGTAATCTCTCTCTTCCCCCCCCTCTCTCTCTCCCTCCCTCCCTCCCTCCCCCTCTCTCTCTCACTCTGTCTCTCTCTCTCTGTCTGTCTCTCTGCCTCTCTCTCTCTGTCTGTCTCTGTGTCTCTCTGACTCTCTGACTTTCTCTCTGTCTGTCTGTGTCTCTCTGTCTGTCTGTCTCTCTGTGTCTCTCTGTCTCTCTGTGTCTCTCTCTCTCTGTCTCTCTCTGTCTCTCTGTCTCCCTCTGTCTCTCTCTCTCTGTCTCTCTCTCTGTCTCTCTGTCTCCCTCTCTGTCTCCCTCTCTGTCTCTGTCTCTCTCTCTGTGTGTCTCTCTCTCTCTCTCTCTCTCTCTCTCTTTGACTCTCTCTCTCTCTCTCTCTCTCTCTCTCTCTCTCTCTCTCTCTCTCTCTCTCTCTCACACACACACACACACACACACACACACACACACACAAAATTTACTTCGGTTTTCCCAAAAATGTTCTTTACGAATTCTCTTACCCTCAGCAAAGTAGGTTACTAAGGGAGAAGAGAGTAAACTTCCTTTGTTTAAAAGTCAGAAAACGGACAACAGGAGAAAAAAATAATTTGGCCCACACCCAGGATGTCAAAACGAAATTGCCGTTTAAGTCGGGCAGAAAGGAAGATTGGGCTGAGAGGAATAAGATATACAGTTAGACCTCGATTTACGATCACAGTTGAGGCCAAAATTTCTGTTGCTAAATGAGACATTTATTACATGGGTTTTGGCCGTTTTGTGACCTTTCTTAACCATATTTGTTACCTTAATCAGTGCAGTTAATTTAGTAACACAGTTGTTAGAAGGTCCCAAAAGGGAGATTGCCTGACCCCGGGACATGGCAACCGTCATAAATAGGAGCCAGTTTTTCATCATGTGACCACGGAGATGCTGCGATAGTCGTAAGGGTGAAAAAACGGTCGTAAGTCTCTCTTTTCAGTGCCGTTATAACTTTGAACGGTCACTAAATAAAGAGTAAGTTGAGAAGTTCTCTCCCTGTATATTTCAGCAGGGAGAAAAATGTATTTAGGGGAGAACAAAAATTCTTCTCCACATTCTGCTATCCCTTTCCCCCCCCCCCCAGAGAATGTCATTATACTTTAATTCTGTTTTAGTCAGCAATGTCTGGACTGGCCTTCTTCCCCTCAATTTCGCATTTTTCCAGATGGTTTTAGGGATAAATATATTTTTGTTTCTTCAGAGAAATTCTTTTGGTATTGGCTGAGCCTCTGATCCTTGGAACAACAGATGGAACAATTGACGAATGTTATTTGGAGAAAGCTTTTCCAGTATTAAATTTTTTTTCCAGAGACTTGTTAAGTGGGTTCTGCCTCCATTTTGCAACCTTCCTTTCCATGGTTATTAAGGGAATCACTGTAGTTGCCCAGTTAGTAACACGGCTGTGAGGTGAATCTGCCTTCCCCGTTGAACAAGACAATTCAGTGAATTTTTCCCCCCCATTTTTGTGACCCTTTCTTGACACCGTTGTTAAGTGAATCACTGCAGTTGTTAAGTTAGTAACACGGTCGTTAAGTGAATCTGGCTTCCCCCATTGACTTTACTTGTCAGAAGGTCGCAAAAGCGGAATCACATGGCTCCGGGACACTACGACCGTCATAAATGGGAGCCCAGCAACTGAATTTGGATCACGTGACCACGAGGATGCTGCAACAGTTGTGTCAGAAACCATCAGAAGTCACTTTTTTTCAGTGCTATTGTCAACTTCAAACGGTCACGAAACAAGTTGGCTGTAAGATGAGGATTTGCCTGTTTTTGATTGTAGTAAATTGCTTCTCAGTCTGAGACACTTTCTCACTAATGTTTGATTGCATGTAGACCTATAAGTAAAAACCATCTTCAATTAGGTAAAATATTGTGGATATGTGTAGCATTTCCCTGTAACAACAATAATAATAGTAGTAATAGTAGTAATAATAATGTTGGAGGGGGACCTTGGAGGTCATCTAGCCCAATCCCCTGCTCAGGGAAACCCTCTGCCATTTCAGACAAATGCCTGTCCATTCTCTTCTTAGAAAACCTGCAGTGTTGGAGCATTCACAACTTCTGGTGGCAAGTTGTTCCACTGGTTAACTGTTCTCACTGTCAGGAAATTTCTCCTTAGTTCTAGGTTGCTTCTCTCCTTGATTAGTTTCCATCCGTTGCTTCTTGTCCTGCCTTCAGGTGCTTCCGGTGTTGATATATAATGCAATGGGGGAAAAAAAGAATATCCCTTGTTTCAGTGAAGTATAGGTGTCCCTGAAGCTCAGGGGCAGTATATAATTTTGAATTAATAACACTAATAATAATTTAATAAATAAGTGTGCTGAAATTCAGATGCTTTGACACAGGAATAGCTGGCTATGAGATGGTCATTTTCCATTTGAGATGAACTTATTTGTCTTTCACCCGTTAAGTCCTTCTCTATTAGGTGATGGCATTTTATCCATCGTGCCTGAAGTAGTTTATATAGATGCATTAAAAATAGAATTTCATGGAACAGCATGCCACCATTTTAAAATATGCCTGGCCAGCTTTTCTATTCTCTCTGTCTAGGGGAGATCAAAAAGGCTGCCCTGGGATGGTATGTTTTAAGGTGGCGGCATATTGTTACATGAAATTCTATTTTTAATGCATCTATATCAGTGTTTCTCTACCTTTGTTAGCTTTCAGGACGGCTGGACTTCAATTCCAGAATTCCTCAGCCAGCCACTGCTCTATATTATCTACTTCAGGCAGGACTGTCATTTTATCAATACATGAGATACACTTGGAGATTAATTTTAGAGAGGGTCTTTAAAATGAGGCAAGGAGGTGAACTTGCATCCTATGGTTGTTTGATCTAGTTCAGGGGGTAGGCAGCCTTGGCTCTTTTATGACTCGTGGACTTCAACTCCCAGAATTCCTGAGCCAACATGGCTCAGCTGGGAAACCTCTCCCTTTCCCCTCAGCATGGCTGGCTCAGGAATTCTGGGAGTTGAAGTCCACGAATCATAAAAGAGCCACAGCTGCCTACTCCTGATCTAGTTGATCTAATAAAGACCCTTATCGGTTAAAGCAGAAAGCTCTTGTTAGGGAAAGCAAGACTGACTTTAGGACAGGGGTCTTCAAACTGGCCCTTTTATGACTTATGGACTTCAACTCCCAGAATTCCTCAGCTAGGCATGCCTGGCTGAGGACTTCTGGGAATTGAAGTCCACAAGTCATAAAAGGGCCAAGTTTGAAGACCCCTGCTTTAGGAGGTAGTTACATTGCAAATGTAAAAAACAAAACAAAAAAAACCCTCAAATCTTATACGAAAAATACCCTATACAGGTAGTCATCGACTTACAATCATTCATTTAGTGACTCTTTGAAGTTACAACAGCACTGAAAAAAGTGACTTACGACCATGTTTCACACTTACAACCATTGCAGCATCCCCTTGGTCGCGTGATCAAAATTCAGAGGCTTGGCAACTGGCATGTACTTGTGACAGTTGCAATGTCTCGAGGGTGACGTGATCCCCTTTTGCAACCTTCTGGCAAGCAAAGTCAATGGGGAAGCCAGATTCACTTAACCGCTGTGTTACTAACTTAACATCTGCAGGGATAAGAAAGGTCATAAGATAGAGACAAACTCACTTCATAACTATCTTGTTTAGCCACAGAAATGTTAGGCTCAGTTGTGGTCATAATAATAAAGTTGGAAGGGACCTTGGAGGTCATCTAGTCCAACCCCTTGCTCAGGCAGGGAACCCTATACCATTTCAGACAAATGGTTGTTCAGTCTCTTCTTAAAAACTTCCAGTGTTGGAGCATTCACCGCTTCTGGAGGCAGGTTGTTCCACTGGTTAATTGTTCTCACTGTCAGGAAGTTTCTCCCTAGTTCTAGATTGCTTCTCTCTTCGGTTAGTTTCCATCTGTTGTTTCTTGTCCTGCCTTCAGGTGCTTTGGAGAATAGCTTGACTCCCTCTTTTTTGGGGCAGCCCCTGAGATATTGGAACATTGGCTATCATGTCCCCCTTCGTCCTTCTCTTCATTAAACTAGACATCCCCAATTCCAGCAATTGTTCCTTATATGTTTTAGCCTCCAGTCCCCTGATCATCTTTGTTGCTCTTCTCTGCACTCTTTCTAGAGTCTCAGCATCTTTTTTACATCGTGGTGACCAAAAACTGGATGCTGTATTCCAAGTGTGGCCTTACCAAGGCGTTGTAAAGTGGTATTAACACTTCATGTGATCTTGATTCTATCCGTTCTGTTAATGCAGCCTAGCCCTGTGTTGGCCTTTTGGGCAGCTGCAGCACACGGCTGGCTCCTATTCAAATGATTGTCCACTAGGAGTCTATGATCCCTCTCACAGTTACTACTATTGAATAAGGTAGCCCCTATACCAGGGGTCTTCAAACTTGGCCCTTTTATGAGTTGTGGACTTCAACTCCCAGAATTCCTCAGACTCCTGACCTCTACTGTGCATTTGGTTTTTCTTGTCTAAAAGTAGAACCTTACTTTTCTTCACCATTGAATTTCATTTTCACTTTTCATAAGTCGAGGACTGCCTACACCAGAGATTTTGATACTCTGGGTTGCTGTGCTGTGCCCACTCTCCAAAATGAAAGAAGAAGCCCTCTTAAAAAAAAAAAAGTCTTAAAGAAACACATGCTGTTGGCTTGTGGTTTTTTAATCTTTTGACTTGGTTTCCCGGCTTTACCTCTCCAGCAAAAAAGTGCATCAGAATAGAAAACTCATGTTTTTTTTTCTCAGTTACCAGTTCCTGGAAAGATACAGTGAGTGATGCAGATGTAAGAGAAGTATCGTGAATGCTGTATATTTGGGGTGGTAAACTAGAGATTGTTTGATTTTCTTCTCTTATTTTCTTATATTCTGCCTTTGCATGCTACAGGTTGTCCTCGACTTAACGACCATAATGGAACCCAAAATTTCTATTGCTAAGTGAGACATTTGTTAAGGGAATGTTGCCCCATTTTACAACCTTTTTTTTTTTTTTGGCCACATTTGTTAAGTGAGTCACTGCAGAGTTAGTCTAGGGCCGTGGTGGTGAACCTCTGGCACGCAGAGGCCCTCTCTGTGGGTACGCGTGCCGTCACCCCAGTCCTAGGCCTTCAGCTGGGTTTTATAAAAACCTTTTCGCTTTAGGCCTCCGCTGCAAAAAAAGATTCAATCAATCAATTTCAACTTCTCAAGAGAAAAAAAAAGATCTCGCAGAGTTGGAATTGATTGAATGAACATTTTAGTCCCACCCCAGTCTGCCATTACCACTGCAGCCACGCCCATCCAATAGGCCATGCCCACCCAGTTGGCCACACCCACCCAATGGGGGCACGCCCACCGGCCGCACCTGACGATACATAAGTGGGTTTTGGGTTGCAATTTGGGCACTCGGTCTCTAAAAGGTTCACCATCACTGGTCTAGGGGTAGGCAGCCTGGGCTCTTTTATGACTCGTGGACTTCAACTCCCAGAATTCCTCAGCCAGGATGGGAGAACTATGGCCCCCTTCATGACTCGTGGACTTCAACTCCCAGAATTCCTGAGCCAGCATGGCTCAGCTTGGAAAACCTCTCCCTTTCCCCTCAGCATGGCTGGCTCAGGAATTCTGGGAGTTGAAGTCCACAAGTCATAAAAGAGCCACAGCTGCCTACCCCTGATCTATTTGATCTAATAAAGACCCTTATTGGTTAAAGCAGAAAGCTCTTGTTAGGGAAAGCAAGAGTGACTTTAGGACAGGGGTCTTCAAACCTGGCCCTTTTATGACTTATGGACTTCAACTCCCAGAATTCCTCAGCCAGAATGGGGGAACTATGGCCCCTTCATGACTCGTGGACTTCAACTCCCAGAATTCCTGAGCCAGCCTGGCTCAGCTTGGAAATCTCTCCCTTTCCCCTCAGCATGGCTGGTTCAGGAATTCTGGGAGTTGAAGTCCACGAGTCATAAAAGAGCCAAGGTTGCCTACCCCAGAATTAGTCGCACGGTTGCTAAATGAATCCAACTTCCCCCTTGACTTAGCTTGTCAGAACGTCGCAAAAAGAGGATCGCATGACTCTGGGACAAGGCAACCGTCCCACGTGCGAGTCAGTTGTCAAGCATCCAACTGTAAATCATGTGTACGGGGAGCCTGCAATGGTCATAAGTGTGAAAAGTGGCCATAAGTCCCTTTTTTCCCGGTGCCATTGAACGGTCACTAAATGAAGCGTCTTACTGTGTTACTGCAGTCATTTCATTTAACCACCATGGCAAAAAGGATGGTATAATGGGGCAAAAGTTAACTCTCTCACTTAGCAACAGAAATTTTGGCCTTAATTGTGATCATAAGTCAAAGAGTATCTAAAATTTGCTTCCCCCCCCCCTTATCCCTTCTGTCAGATATGGTGGCTGGATCCTGAGCTCACCTACGGCAACACCAAGCCGTTTGTTTTCACCCAAGGCCATTCGGTGTGCAACCGCTCCTTCTTCCCTTGTTTCGACACACCGGCTGTGAAATGCACCTACTCTGCGGTTGTCAAGGTAAGACACACTTTTTCATAACCCCCGAATGTGATCAGACCTGAACCTCATGCTCAGTAACGGCCAGAATTCAGCTTGTCATCTAGAAGCCCTGATGACCAGTATCAGGGTTTGTTGTTTTTTGTTTTTTTCTCTCCACAAATATCCTAATCACCTTTCTGAATCGCCGCCTTTGGTGGCCATTGCTTCCTTCGGAGAAAGCAAACTCCGTAGTGTCACTTGTTCACCAGAGGGAAGGACGATAAACAAACGGTTGGAAACTGATCAAGGAGAGAAGCAACCTGAAATTAAGGAGAAATTTCCTGACAGTGAGGCCTTTATAAAACTGGAATACTGCAACCAATTTTTGGTCACCATAATCACAAAAAAGATGTTGCGACTTTGGAAAAAAGTTCAGAGAAGAACAACTAAGATGGTCAAAGACCTGGAGACTAAAACGTATGAAGAATGGCTGCAGGACTTGGGTTTGGCTAGTATAAAGGAAAGAAGAAATAGGGGTGACATGATTTCATTTCATTTCATTTATTTCGACTTATATGCCACCCTTCTCCCCAGACTCAGGGCGGCTCACAACAGAAATATAAGTACAAAATACATAGGTCACTTAAAAAATGGTACAATATAAAACTATGAAACTATAAAAACTATACTCACTCATACAACATACACTCCCAATCAAAGGCCCAGGGGCAGAGCACAGCTCATATGCCCCAGGCCTGTCTGCAAAGATGTGCTTTTAAAAGTTTACGGAAAGCTAGGAGGGAAGGAGCAGTACGAACCTCTGAGGGAAGTTGATTCCAGAGGGCTGGGGCAGCAACAGAGAAGGCCCTAACCCTAGGTCCCGTCAGACGGCACTGTCTAGCAGACGGGACCCGTAGGAGGCCAACCCTGTGTGCCCTAACCAGTCGCTGGGATTCATGAGGCAGAAGACGGTCCCACAAGTATCCTGATAGCAGCATTCCAGTATTTGAGGGGCTGCCACAAAGAAAAGGGGGGTCTAACTATTCTCCAAAGCACCAGAAGGCAAGGCAAGAAACAATGGATGGAAGTTGATCCAGGAGAGAAGCAACCTGGAATGAAGGAGAAACTTCCTAACAGTGAGGACAATTAACCAGTGGAACAGCTTGCCGTCAGATGCTATATGTGCTCCATCACTGGAGGTTTTTAAGGAGAGACTGACTGAACAACCACCTATCTAAAATTGTGTATGGTCTCCTGCTTGAACAGGGGCTGGACTAGAAGGCCCCCCAAGGTCCCTTCCAAGTCTATTCTATTCCTGTCAACTCTATTATCCTGTGATTCTTGTTTTGTTCTGTTTTGTTTTACAGGCCCCTGCAGGTATGCAGGTGTTAATGAGCGCCACCCAAAGTACCTATGAGGAAGAAGAGGGCATCTACCAGTTCTGCATGGAGTACCCCATTCCTGCTTACCTGGTGGCTTTAGTGGCTGGGGATCTTGTTGCTGCAGACGTTGGTCCCAGGTAAGACACTGTTGTCTGATTGAGCAGGGTGGAATGATCAAGAATGATCAAGGAAATGGAGCGCCTCCCTTATGAAACCAGATTGCAACGCCTTGGTCTCTTCAGCCTTGAAAGACGGCGTTTAAGGGGGGACTTGATCGAAGTGTATAAAATCATGCATGGGATAGAAAAGGTGGATAGAGAAAAATTCTTTTCTCTATCACACAATACTAGGACAAGGGGGCACTCCCTAAAGCTCATAGCTAAGAAAGTGAGGACAAATAAAGGGAAATATTTCTTCACCCGGAGGGTCGTTGATTTATGGAATTCACTTCCAGAAGGGGTCGTGACAGCTGTCAGCCTTGATAGCTTCAAGGCAGGGCTAGACAGATTCATGGATGCCAAGTGTATCGGTGGTTATTAAAACGGATGTCCATGTGCCGCCTCTATGTTGGTTGAGGCAGGCAGGATTCCCTTGAGTCCCATTTGTTGGGGTTCAAGGGAAAGGGAGGGCTTTGCCTTCTCCTTCTGCTCAAGATCCCCATGTACAATTGGTGGGCCACTGTGTGACACAGAATGCTGGACTCGATGGGCTTTGGCCTGATTCAGCAGGGCTCTTCTTATGTTCTTATGGATGGAGTACAGGGGTATTGCTAGGCTGTTATCTTAACTACTGTGTGCAGTTAGGTGTCAGTTTGCACCTCCGCAGCACGGAATGCCAAATCTCTGCTAGGCGCATTGCGAATTCTGCTCTTTTTCTGCCTTCTTTGCAACAGGAGCAAAGTCTGGGCCGAGCCGTGCCTGTTGTCAACCGCCATCGGCAAACTCTCAGGTCGGGTGGAGCACTGGCTGAGCGCCGCAGAGAGCCTCTACGGTCCCTACATATGGGGCAGGTAAGCTCCTTATAGCATGCGTAGGTCTCTGCTGGGGGGAAAGGCACGAACAGAAGGAACCAGGAAGGGGAAAATCTACTACTGATGGCAAAATTCAGACAGGAAGGCGGTGCAGAGAGTGGTGAGGATGGCCGAAAAGGTCATTGGCAGTTCCCTTCCCTCCCATCCAGGACATAGCACAGAAGCGTTGCTTGAGCAGGGTCCGCAAGATTGTCTGGGACACCACCCATCCTCTTCACGACCTGTTTTCCTTGTTACCTTCTGGGGGGTGGGGGGCTCTGTGGTATCCGTAGCAGAACATCCAGATTCAGACATAGTTTCAATCCATACAGTGTTAACCTTGTGAACTCTCAACTCTTCCTCCTTCCGTTATGCATTCAAGATGGACAGTGAATAATATTTATTTGTTACTTACATGTAAAGGGTATAGGTCACAGGTCGGCAACCTGTGGCTCCGAGCCGCATGCGGCTCTTTGAGCCTTCCCCTGTGGCTCCCAGCCTCCTCTGCCATTTGCAGAGAGAGGCGTTTGCGCTTCCCCCCCTCTGTGTGTGTGTGTGTGTGTGTGTGTGTGTGTGTGTGTAAAAGAGTGCACTCACAGTGTTCTCAGAGGAGCTGAAAAGCTTATTGGGTGGAGCTCCTCCGTTTGCTGCGTCTCTGCAGGAAGCAGGAAGGGCAGGAGAGAGCTGGCAAGCCCAGCTATGCTGACTCAGGAATTCTGGGAGTTGAATTCCATGAGTCATAAAAGAGCCGCCAGCTTGCCAGGTGATCAGCAGATAGGAGAGAGGGAGAGAGGGGGGGAGAGAAAGAGAGAGAGAGAGAGAGAGAGAGAGAGAGAGAGAGAGAGAGAGAGAGAGAGAGAGAGAGAGAGGAAAGAGAGAGAGAGAAAGAAAGAGTGGGGGAAGAGGACTGGCAGATCAAGGGCAGATAGAGAGAGGGAGGGAGAGAGACAGAGAAAGAGAGACCCTGTTGACATCTAAAATGAAGATAAAACTGCATATATCCTTTTTTACCTGTGTGTGTGTGTGTATGTATGTGTGTGTGTGTACATACATATATATATATACACACATACACACACAAACACATACATACATACATACACACACACACACACAAACATAGACGCACACACACACACACACACACCTATAATAAAGGTAAAAAAGGATATATGCAGTGTTATCTTCATTTTAGATATCAAAAGGGTTTTGCGGCTCCCGGTGTTTTGTTTTCGGTGGGAAACGGGTCCAAGTGGCTCTTTGAGTGTTTTGGGTTGCCTACCCCTGGTATAGGTCTATACATATGTTGTATATAGTATGTTTTAAATGTGCGTTGAGTATGTGTACATTTGGAGAGGAAGCAACTAAATTTCATTTTTAATGTGTGCCATTGTGCCCACAGGAAAAAAATGACAATAAAGGTTATTTGTCTGTCTGTCTGTCTGTCTGTCATCTCTCTCTCTCTCTCTCTCTCTCTCTCTCTCTCTCTCTCTCTCTCTCTCTCTCTCTCTCTCTCGCTCGCTCGCTCGCTCGCTCGCTCGCTCGCTATCTCTAGCTAGCTATCTAGCTATCTATCCATCTTTCTGTCTCTCTCCATATCTATCCTTTTTTACCTTTATTATAGGTGTGTGTGTGCGTCTGTGTTTGTGTGTGTGTGTGTATGTATGTATGTATGTGTTTGTGTGTGTATGTGTGTATATATATGTATGTATGTGTTATGTCTGGCCTCTCTCAACTCATTAAAATCCACGTAAATATGTCTTTAAGAGATTTATTAAACACATTTCAAAAGGATTCATTTCAAATCAAGCTGCTGACATTTTGCTGGCAGAAACATCCAAGACTCATTATTTACATTTAGATTACAACAAACTCCTTCCAAACTTTCCAATTACTCACTCTGTCTTTATCACATTGTCCGAGACCTCATTATCCTTCGCTAGGTTGTCAAAACATCAGACTTTCAAAGCATTGCAAAAGTTTCCAAACCTCTCATTGATAAACGTTGCTCGTAACAAGGGCGTAGTCTACTTCCCCCCTCTAATATAGTGTCCGATACGTCACTTCCCCCCATTACTTCCTTTTTCCAGTTAACTGACACCTTCGCTTATCAAACCTTCGGAACCTCGGATCAATCCATTTATCTTCTTGCTCTAAATCTGACTCATCATTTGGAGAGTCTGATTCAGAATGCATACAAAACTCCTCATTATCTGATTCGGCTGCCGGGGGGGGGAAAATACCCAGAGGGGCCTGCTTGTGCTTCCTCCCCCTCTGATATGTCATCATCCAGTCGTGAGACACCCACAACACTATCCCCCCCCGCAGGCCCCTCCCCCGGGGGCCGTCGGAAGGGATGTGGTTTGGAGGGAAATGCAGTATGAAAATCCCGCGTTAACTCAGGAGCCTCAATATCCTGAGCATCTACCCAAGAGCCAGCGGCGGGCCCACCCCCGGTCCAATCAACCAAATATTGGAAGCGGTCGTCGAGCCATGGGGAATCTCGGATGCCGGACACCTCCAAACGGGAAACAGGAACTTGAGCACGGCGAGCTGTCGGGCCCGGATCAGGAGGTCGAAGCGGAGAATCAGGGTTGACAGGAACAAGCAAGGAGCGATGAAACACGGGATGTACACGAAAAGACCTAGGCAAAGTCAAACGATAGGTCACCGGATTGATGACCGTCTCCACAGGAAAAGGACCCATGAAACGTTGATCAAGCTTGCGGTGCATTCTCCCTGGAAACAAGTACTTGGTGGAGAGCCAAACCCGATCTCCAACAGCTAACGGCGGTGTGTCGCGACGCGAGCGGTCAGCAACCCGCTTGTAGTCTTCCTTGGCCTTAGTCAAGTGCTGCTTAACCATCTCGTGGACTGACTGCAGTTCGGTTAAATAGTCTTCTGCAACTGGAACTGGAGAATCGAGGAGCGTGAGCGGGAAAAATCTGGGATGATATCCGTAGTTGGCAAAAAACGGAGTGGTCTGAGTGGAAGTGTGCTGAGAGTTGTTGAAAGCGAATTCGGCCACGGAGAGATATTTGGACCAATCGTTCTGTTGGTCGTTGATGAAACAACGCAAATACTGCTCCAGAATGCCAATCACTTTCTCTGTACCCCCATCAGTCTCTGGGTGATGCGTGGAGGCTAGATTAACTTGGACTTGAAGCGCAGACATGAGTTCTCTCCAGAACTCCGAGGTGAACTGGGTTCCTCGGTCGGACACTATTTTGTCAGGCAAACCGTGTAGCCGGAAGATATGTTGAATGAACAGCTGAGCAGTGACCTTGGCTGTCGGTATTCTTCGGCAAGGAATGAAATGTGCCATTTTAGTCAGCATGTCCACTACTACAAAGACAACGGTGTAGCCGGCAGAAACAGGTAGACAAGTCAAGAAGTCCATGGAAATAGCTCCCCAGGGTCTCTCTGGCGTGGGTAAAGGCTGTAATAATCCCGGAGGGGCTCCTGTGGCATGTTTTGCCTGACGGCACCGTACACAGGAATTCACATAGGATTGCACATCATGGCGAAGTCTGGGCCACCAAAAAGTCCGAGACACTAAGTGAAGAGTCTTAAAGAAACCAAAATGACCTGCCGCAGGGTTATCATGGCATTGAGTCAGGATGAGACCCCGGAGTGGGCCTGCTGGAACATATAACAGGTTGCGGAAGCGTAATAGTCCCTCGGACAAGGTCCAAGGTGAGTCGGGACCCACCTCTTGTCTCTTCCGTATTGCAAATTCATCTAGTTGTTGCGCTTCCCGAATCTGTCGTCGTAGATCTACCGGATCATGCAGAGCTGCGATCGATTCGATAGGCAGAATGGTTCGAAGCGGTAAGGGATCTTTGATCTGTAGATACTCAGGTTTACGGGACAGGGCATCTGCTCTTTTGTTGTACCCTTTCGGAATGTAGGTGACTTTGAAGTTGAATCGAGCGAAGAACAAAGACCAACGGATTTGACGTTGATTTAATTTCCTGGCAGATTGCAAAAATTCCAAGTTTTTATGGTCAGTCCGAACTTCAACTTGGTAGCGGGCTCCTTCCAGATGGTGTCTCCAGGTCTCAAAAGCAGTCTTGATGGCCAATAGTTCCTTTTCCCAAATGGTATAATGGCGTTCGGAGGGAGTCAGTTTCCTGGAGTAATAAGCACATGGGAACAGGGGGCCGCCATCTTGGCGTGTTTGAAGTAGCACGGCCCCTACCGCAACATCTGAGGCGTCAGCCTCCACTACAAAGGGACGACAAGGATCTGGATACTTGAGAATGGGTTCCTGAACAAAAGCTTTTTTGAGGGTCTGAAACGCTTGTTGCTCGGCATCGCCCCACTGGAACTTAACGCCTTTCCGTAACAGTCTAGTAAGGGGCGCAGTCAAAGCAGAAAATCTCGGAATGAATATCCTGTAATAGTTCGCAAATCCCAAAAGTCTTTGGACATCTTTTGCTTTACATGGTGGTTGCCAGGTTTGCAAGGCCTCAACCTTGCCAGGATCCATGGCGATGCCTTGTGGAGAAATCACATGTCCCAGAAACTCAATGGTGGTTTGATAGAATTGACATTTCTCTAACTTGGCGTAAAGGTGATGCTCTCTCAAGCGTTGCAATACTCGCCGGAGATGCTGAAGATGAGTTGCTCGTGACGGGGAGTAAATCAGGATGTCATCGAGGTAAACCACCACAAATTGATCTAATAAATCCCGGAAGATGTCATTCATGAAATGTTGAAAGACGGCTGGAGCATTGGTGAGTCCAAAGGGCATAACGGTATACTCAAAATGACCATACCTGGTTCCAAACGCGGTCTTCCACTCGTCCCCCTCTCGGATGCGAACCAGGTTGTAAGCACCCCTTAAATCTATCTTGGTGAAGATGGCCGCTGATCGGAGACGGTCCATGAGATCAGGAATCAAAGGCAGAGGGTACCGGTTGCGCACCGTGATGGCATTGAGCTTGCGATAGTCACAGCATAGGCGTAAATCTCCGGTTTTCTTCTTCACGAATAACACAGGAGCTGACAAAGGCGAGGAAGAGGGACGAATGAAACCTCTGGCCAGGTTTTTGTCCACAAAGTCTTTTAATGCGGCCAACTCGGGTTCTGACATGGAGTAAAGGCGTCCCCTTGGAAGTTTGGCATTTGGCAGCAAATCAATGGCACAGTCATATGGTCTATGCGGAGGCAATTGGTCTGCCTCTTTCTCATTGAATATATCTGCAAAGTCCGCTAGGTCGGCCGGCAAGGTGATGTCAGGGTGGGATGGTAGCTGGGCTGCACAAACTTGGCGTACGTGGTCTACGCATTGCAAACTGGGAAATGAAACAAAGTTCTGGGACCACACCACACAAGGATCATGGGTTCTCAACCAAGCTAGGCCGAGAACTAAGGGGAAATGAAGTCCCTTGGTAACATAGAATTGGATGGCTTCTTCATGTTGTCCTATGACCAGGCGTATGGGCTGGGTCATAAACTTGATCGGTCCAGATAACAACTCACGACCATCGATTGTCTCAACCAACATAGGCGGCTTCACGGAGCACAAAGGTATGGCATGCTGACGAGCGAAAGCTTCATTCATGAAATTGGTGGTGGCTCCAGAATCCACCAAGGCGTGGGCCGGAATGCCCTGGGCATGATTTCCCAGAAGTATATTGGTTGCTAGGGTCAGATGTCTTGGAGGACCGGGGTCGTCGTCTGCGGAACTGGAACTGGGTTTGGCGCCTGCCCGACCCAATGTTTCCATTAGGCCGGGCTCTGGCCGTTTCCCGGCAAGGTGGCTTGAAACTGCTGAGTGGGAGGCCGAGCTGGAACAGGAGTAGGACCTGCCGTACCACGTCTTTTCTGGGGGCAGGCCATGACGAAGTGACCCATCTCTCCACAGTACAGGCACAAGCCCTCAGCTCTCCGTCTTGCCTTCTCAGCCTCGGTCAAACGAGATCTGGCTGCACCAAGATCCATGGGCTCATCTCTGGTCATGGGTGCAGGGCGCCTCTCAGTGTAAGCCGGCCCTGTTTGGAAAATACGTCTGGGTGCCGGGATGGGTGGAGCGATAGGTAGGGTCTGGAATCCTCTGCGTGGTGCAGGAACTGGCTTGGCACTTCCGGTGACTGGAACCATCTGTTTGTCCAGGCGGGCATCCATGGCTTGCGTTCGCGCTTCAATAGCCAAACAATGTTGGTATAATGCATCCAGGGTTGCGGGTATTTCAGTAACTTTCAATCCATTCAAGATCTGGGAAGACAGACCATCTAGAAAGATTTCCATGAGAGCCTCATCATTCCAATTAATTTCTTGAGGTAGGCGGCGAAAATCTGATATATATTCCGCTACGCAGCGCGATCCTTGACGTAGCTCGCGTATCCGCCGGGTGGCATTTTGTCTACGAAGGGGGTCAACAAATTCTCTTTCCATCAGCTGGCAGAATCCTGCATAATTGCTCAGGACAGGATCTTGTCCGTCTATCAGAGGAGACGACCAATCAGCAGCTGGCCCAGAGAGTAAACTTAAGATGAACGCTACTTTCGTTTCATCGAGCTGGAAATCTGCTGGGGCTGAGGCAATGAATGTTTTGCATTGGTTTAAAAAAGCTGGAAATTTATTACGCTCTCCCGTAAACTTATCAGGCAAGGCTAAATAGCATCTGCTTCGTCTGGGAGGGGGGGCTGGAGCTGGGGCTCCGGCAGCTTGCTGAACCTGCTGTTGCAAATTGCCAATTTGTTGCTGGAGAGCTTGCACTAATTGATGCAGAGCCGGGTTATCCGCAAAGAGTTGCTCCATGACGTCACTGAAAGCTCGGACTACTTTTCTTCTTTTTTGCTTTATTGGGGGGTGTTACGAGCAATCTGTTATGTCTGGCCTCTCTCAACTCATTAAAATCCACGTAAATATGTCTTTAAGAGATTTATTAAACACATTTCAAAAGGATTCATTTCAAAGCAAGCTGCTGACATTTTGCTGGCAGAAACATCGAAGACTCATTATTTACATTTAGATTACAACAAACTCCTTCCAAACTTTCCAATTACTCACTCTGTCTTTATCACATTGTCCGAGACCTCATTATCCTTCGCTAGGTTGTCAAAACATCAGACTTTCAAAGCATTGCAAAAGTTTCCAAACCTCTCATTGATAAACGTTGCTCGTAACAAGGGCGTAGTCTACTTCCCCCCTCTAATATAGTGTCCGATACGTCACTTCCCCCCATTACTTCCTTTTTCCAGTTAACTGACACCTTCGCTTATCAAACCTTCGGAACCTCGGATCAATCCATTTATCTTCTTGCTCTAAATCTGACTCATCATTTGGAGAGTCTGATTCAGAATGCATACAAAACTCCTCATCTGATTCGGCTGCCGGGGGGGGGGGAAATACCCAGAGGGGCCTGCTTGTGCTTCCTCCCCCTCTGATATGTCATCATCCAGTCGTGAGACACCCACAACAGTATGTACACACACACATACATACACACACACACAGGTGAAAAAGGATATATGCAGTTTTATCTTCATTTTGGATGTCAACAGGGTCTCTCTTTCTCTGTCTCTCTCCCTCCCTCTCTCTCTATCTGCCCTTGATCTGCCAGTCCTCTTCCCCCACTCTTTCTTTCTCTCTCTCTTTCCTCTCTCTCTCTCTCTCTCTCTCTCTCTCTCTCTCTCTCTCTCTCTCTCTCTCTCTCTCTAGCTAGCTAGCTATCTCTAGCTAGCTATCTAGCTATCTATCTATCCATCTTTCTGTCTCTCTCCATATCTATCTGTCTGTTTGCCTGCCTGCCTGCCTACCTGCCTGCCTGCCTACCTATATTTCTGTTTCTGTCTCTATCTGTCTGTCTGTCTATCTCTCTCTCTCTCTCCATATCTATCTGTCTCTCTCTCTCCATATCTTCCTTCCTTCCTTCCTTCCTTCCTTCCTTCCTTCCTTCCTTCCTTCCTTCCTTCCTTCCTTCCTTCCTTCCTTCCTTCCTTCCTTCCTTCCTTCCTTCCTTTCTTTCTTTCTTTCTTTCTTTCTATATCTATCTATCTATCTATCTATCTATCTATCTATCTATCTATCTATCTATCTATCTATCTATCTATCTATCTATCTATCTATCTTATCTATCTTATCTATCTATCTATCTATCATTGAGGCACTCATTCATTTCCCCAAGATAAGCAGAAAGGTGTAGAAATAAGGAATGGTATTATAAATTAATTCTAGAGACACCTCAGAGAGGGAAGTAGAAGAATCATATTTCACATTTAGCCGCAAAACCAGTTTCTTCCTATCATCTTACTTGGTTAGGGTTACTAACAGGATGTGGAGGAGAGGAAACTGTTGAATTATGAGAGATTCTTGACATACAGGAGTTGTTCTCCAATTACATTAACCCCCAATTCTGATCCTTTTAACCCTTTCTTTTTTCTTTTATTACAACTTTTAATACAGTTAGTCCTCAACTTTCAACCATTCATTTAGTGACTGCTTGAAGTTACAATGGCATTGAAAAAAAGTGACTTATGACTGTTTTTCACCCTTGACCAGCGTCCCTCTGGTCAAAGTTCAGTGATCAAAATTCAGACACTTGGCAACTGGTTCCAATTTATGGTGGTTGCCGCCGTGTCCCCCAGGTCAGGTGATCACCACATGCGACCTGCTGACAGGCAAAGTCAACGGGGGAAGCCATATTCACTTAACTGTCTCACTAATTTAACAACTCCAATGGTTCACTTAACAAGTGAGGCAAGAACAGTTGTAAAATGGGACAAAATTCACTTAACAAATGTCTCAGTAACAGAAATTTTGGGCTCAGTTGTGGTTGTAAGAGGAGGTCTACCTGTAAATTATGGGCAATTTTATTGATGTACATCTGCATTTTTACATCTGTCTTTCTGCCTGCCTACCTATATCTGTCTGTCTGTTTGTCTCTCTGTCTCTGTCTGTCTGTCTGTCTGTCTGTCTGTCTGTCTGTCTGTCTATCTATCTATCTATCTATCTATCTATCTATCTATCTATCTATCTATCTATCTATCTATCTATACTGTATATATACTGTATATATACTGTATATATACTGTATATATGTCTCTATCCTATCTATCTATTTTGAGAATTATGACTTGAAGATTCAGAAAGTGATCTGGGTTCTCCCTCCCTCCCTCCCCTTGCTTTCAGGTACGACATCGTTTTCCTCCCTCCCTCGTTCCCTATTGTCGCCATGGAGAACCCGTGCTTAACCTTCGTGATCTCGTCCATATTGGAGAGCGATGAGTTTCTCATCATTGATATCATCCACGAAGTAGCCCACAGCTGGTTTGGTAATGCCGTCACCAACGCCACCTGGGAAGAGATGTGGTTGAGCGAGGGGCTGGCCACTTATGCTCAGCGCCGCATCACTACGGAGACCTATGGTAAGTCCTGCCTGAAGCTATGTATTGCGCCTCCACATTGTGACAGTTGCCAAAGGCCAGCTTTGTGCAGCTTGTATCTTTCTAGGGCCTCAGCATCTTTTTTACATTGTGATGACCAAAACTGGATGCCGTATTCCAAGTGTGGCCTTACCAAGCCCTTGTAAAGTGGTATTAACACCTCACGTGATCTTGATTCTCTCCCTCTGTTGATGCAGCCCAGCACTGTGTTGGCACAGGACTGGCCCAAGGTCACCCAGTTGGCTTCATGGCTAAGGTGGAACTAGAACCTGTGACCTTCCAGTTTCTAGCCTGGTGCTTTAACACCAAACTGGCTCTTAATAAGAGTACGCTTTATACCATTATACTCTATACGTGCCTGGCTGGGGAATTCTGGGAGTTGAAGTCCACAAGTCATAAAAGGGCCAAGTTCGAAGACCCCTGAGGTAGTTGAACAATTCACCACATCTCAGGAGTTGCTGCTCAGAATGATTTGAAAATGCCTTCTGGGTCTCTCTTTGGGAAATCCAGCACCATCCACTGCATGCAACACTCTGAACAGGTAGTCCTCGACTTATGACCATTCCCTTAGTGACATTCAGAGTTACAACAGAACTGACAGTTTTTCAGACTTAACAGCCATTGCAGCATCCTCCGTGGTCACGTGATCAGAATTTAGCCGCTTGGCAACCGGTGTGTATTTACGACGGTTGCTGTGTCCCGGGGTCACGTGATCGTCTTTTGCGACCTTCTGACCAGTAAATTCGGGGAGGGGAGGCCAGAGTCACTTAACAACTATGTCACTAACTTAAGAACTGCAGTGATTCCCTTAAGCACTCTGGCAAGAGAGAGGTTGTAAAAGGGGGAAAGCTCATTTAACCGTTTCACTTAGCAACGGAAATGTTTTGGGAGTTACAGTCCACATATCTTCAAGATGCCAAGGGTGAGAAGCACTACTCCGGGGCGTAAGATTCCCTCCGACAGGGATTAATTGGGCTGCCATGATGTCACAGAGGGATGGAGGAGACCACCAATGGCTGAGCTGCTCAGATCCAGCCAGACAGCAGGCAAGATTGGTGGTTCCAGGGAATGAGGCCAGAGAGCGTGGATCACAGAAGAGTACGGATCAAATAAAAGCGGGACAATACTTATTATGGAGAGAAAACTTATAGGTAGATGCAGGAAGTCATGCACATCACACAACCCACCTTGCCTACCCTACAAGGTTTACCTTTGTAGTTGAAAAAAAAAAACCCTTCAATTTTTAGGGTATCTGAAAGACTAGGAATTTTTTTGAGGTAAGTTAATGCTATTAATGTTACCATGCACTCTGTGGCCTCAAATTACAAGAAGGCATTTTATTAATCTTTCGGGACATTTACCACTGGCATATGCCGCCCTGGGTCTTAGGAGAAGGGCGGCATATAAGTTTAAACAAATAAATAAAATAAATAAATACCCATTTAGTTTAACGAGTGAAAAAGTCAGCTTTCTATGTGGAATGAAATTGGCCCAATAAAAGAAAATTTGGTTGCTTGCAAAAGATTGAATTATTTTTGAGAGGTGGTCAAACAAGGCGTAAAAATTTTACATTTACAGTTTAATATGGATGTTGGCTTGAAACCAATGAAAGTTGAAACTTTGTCAGTGAACAGATTACTTTTAATTTACCTTTTAAGTTAAACCCAGTTTAATAAATAGATCTGATTAAACCTCATACTGTAGGTCTACCTTTACGTCTGACCAATACATAATTAATATATATTGTTATTAATAATAATACCTCCGAATCACAAGACATTGGCTTTATTCTTATTCTTCCCCTCTGCAGTTGGAATATAAAGTATAAAAGATTAAAAAGAGATTGTCGTAGACATCCCAGCCTTTGAACTACTCAAGGAACTGAAACAGCAAAGTTTCGCTGTCGGGCAAATTTCCACGCCAGTCGCCTTTCTTTCCTCTCACTTCGCCTCTTTTTAACCTCTCACACACCCCACCTTCTGTAGGGGAAGGCAAAAGGCTCGCTCGCCCTCTCGTGAAAGATGGCCTCCATGTTTATGTGTCTCCTACCGCCACCATCGGCTTCCACACCACATGGTCCGACCCAGCCAATCAAGCCACGCTCTGGCTGCAGTGCTCCGGTGTCTCATGGCTCCTCCTGGAGGAGGCAGATAGCGCCAGAGGGGACCCCCACTCGCACCGTACCGCCAGCGGGGCATTTTCAAAAACAAACGAGGATAGGAAGGGAAACAATAGGAAAAGAACGCAACTCTGGAAAATCCATTGAACAAAAGTTGCCGGAACTCTGTTCCGGTGCGTTCTATGACAGTGATGGCGAATCTATGGCACAGGTGCCAGAGGCGGCACTCGGAGCCCTCTCTGTGGGCACACGTGCCGTTGCCCCAGCCTTGCCTCCCCCCGCGACCCCCTCTCCAGCAGCCCCCCTGAAGGAGAGTCACCCTCAAGCGTGGCCCACACGGAGCAGCGCAGCTAAGGACATGGCAGCCAGGCAGTGTAGACAAGACTCTGCCCTCACGCCCCAACGCACACAGTTGATGCTGTGGGGCGTGGGCAGAGGGCATGGCCGCCATAGTGCTTGTGGGCTGCCTGGGCGATCGGCAGCGGGCCCTGGAGGCGGTGCGTGGTCCTGTGGGCAGGCAGGGCGGGGGGTTTGGGGCAGAGCAGGGGTGGGACAGGGCGGTGGAGTGGGGGCGGGGCCAGTTGTTGGGCACTCGGTCTCTAAAAGGTTTGCCATCACTGTTCTATGACCAAAAAAAAAAGCCCAGGGTAGATGTCACGTACTGGAAGACAGAGTCATCTGAATTTCTGCATAATCTGGAAATATTATAGCTCTCCGATTAAATTCTATGCATTTGGTGTGTGTGTGTGTGTGTGTGTGTGTGGACAGGTGCTGCTTTTACATGCCTGGAGACAGCCTTCCGCCTTGATGCCCTTCACCGACAAATGAAGCTCCTTGGGGAGGACAATCCTGTCAGCAAACTTCAGGTGAAACTTGAACCAGGTGAGAAGGGAGCGGGGTCTCGCCTTTTATGAAATTAAAGCCCCCTCGGGGTAGCTTCTTCAAGGAATCACCAAAATGAAAGTTGCGGTTTGTCTACCGCCGAAGGTGGAAAAAAAGCAAACAAGGTCTCGGTTCATTATAGCTTGTGAGATAAACACGGATTGGCTGGGTTCATAAAGCCTTCTAAAAGAGGAGTCCCCAACCCTCCGGGCCATGGCCCGCTACCGGTCCGTGGCCCGTTTGCAGCTGGCCCACGCAAACAGGGTGCACCTGAATAGCACGGGTGGTGGGAGGTCACGCGCAAAGATCAATTTGAGTGAGGGGCCCCGCTACCACCGCCGGTCCACAAAGATGGAAAAGTTGGGGACCGCTGTTCTAAAGGCAGGGGTCCTCAACCTGGGCCACTTTAAGACTCGTGGACTTCAACTCCCAGAATTCCTCAGCCAGCATGGCTCAGCTTGGAAACCTCTCCCTTTCCCCTCAGCATGGCTGGCTCAGGAATTCTGGGAGTTGAAGTCCATGAGTCATAAAAGAGCCAAGGTTGCCTATCTCTGGCCTAGGCCTAGGCCGCTTTATGACTCGTGGACTTCAATTCCCAGAATTCCTGAGCCAGCCTGGCTCAGCTTGGAAACCTCTCCCTTTCCCCTCAGCATGGCTGGCTCAGGAATTCTGGGAGTTGAAGCCCCACGAGTCTTAAAGTGGCCCAGGTTGAGGTCCTCTGCTCCAAAGCAAAACCCAGATTCTGATTTTGAAGCTGATTTGTCAGTTCTTTGACCCTTAGCTTTGCATTTGCCGAATGAGACACACAGTGATGGGTCTAAAAAGTCCGTTCTGAAGAAAATTACAATTCGAAGAGGATCATGCCCCCCCCAAACATTTCAAGGTAATCCTCGACTTGCAGCCATTTGTTTAGTGACTGAAGTCTGAAGTTACAACGGCACTGAAAAAAGTGACTTAGGACCTTTTTTTTCACACTTAAACAACCGTTACAGCCTCCACATGGTGAGGTGATCAAAATTCAGACGCTTGGCAACTGACTCGTATTTATGATGGTGACAGTGTCCCCGAGGGTCACGCGATTCTCCTTTTGCGACGTTGTGACAAGCAAAATCAACAATAACAATAATAATAAAGTTGGAAGGGACCTTGGAGGTCATCGAGTCCAATCCCCTGCTCAGGCAGGAAACCCTATACCATTTCGGACAAATGGCTGTCCAGTCTCTTCTCAAAAACTTCCAGTGTTGGAGCATTCACCACTTCTGGAGGCAGGTTGTTCCACTGGTTAATTGTTCTAACTGCCAGGAAGTTTCTGCTTAGTTCTAGGTTGCTTCTCTAAAATAATAATAATAATAATAAGCCTTGGGTGCAATCCCAAAACAACTGGAGCACCACTTGGACACCATCATTGGCATTGACAAATTCGCCATTAGTCAATTGCAAAAGGCAGCCTTACTAGGAACTGCTTCCATCCTGCGACGATATTTGTAATACCATCAAACATCCACATCTGCCTATCCCAGGTCCTGGGTAAGGACTCGATAGGTAGACAAAAATGCCAAATCCAGTCTGAACATCTGGCTGACAGTGCGATGATCAATAACAACAACAACAACAATAATTTAAAAAGTTGGAAGGGATCTTTGAGGTCATCTAGTCCAACCCCCTGCTCAGGCAGGAAACCCTACACCATTTCGGACAAATGGCCGTCCAGTCTCTTCTTAAAAACTTCCAGCGTTGGAGCATTCACCCCTTCTGGAGGCAGGTGGTTCCACTGGTTAATGGGGAAGCTAGACTCACTTTATAAACACGTTACTAATTTGTAACTGTACCGATTCACTTAACAACTGTGGCGAGAAAGGTCATAAGATGGGGGCAGAACTCACTTAACAACTGCCTTCCTTAACAATGGATATTTTAGGCTCGGTTGTGGTCATAAATTGAGGACCTCCTCTATGGCTATTTTTTCCCCCTATAACTCTTATCTAAAGTTCTTCCTCTCTTCCCTTTTTTTCCCCCCAGGTGTGAACCCCAGCAACCTGATGAATCTCTTCACCTACGAGAAAGGGTTCTGCTTTGTTTACTATCTGTCTCAGCTGTGCGGAGACCCAACCCAGTTTGATGCCTTTCTCCGAGTTAGTAACCTGGTTTGGGCACGGGGTGGGTGGGTGGGTTACATGCACCTTCAACTTTGCCAGTGAATCTCAGTTGAATCTGGTCATTTTCAGCTGAATCCTTCCGAAAAATCAGGACTCCATCCAAAAACCAAGCTTGGAGTTTTAGATCCCAGACACTTGTTTGAAAGTTGGATCCTTATAGGTGGTTCTCGACTTACGACCGCAGTTGAGCCCCAAAATGTCTGTTGCTAAGCGAGGCAGTTGCTAAGCGAATTCTTCCCCCATTTTACAATCTTTCTCGCCACCGTGCTGAAGGGAATCTTAACTGCAGTTGTTCAGTTAGTAACGCGGTTGTTAAGCGAATCTGGCTTTCCCCCCCCCCCCATTGACTTTGCTTGTCAGACGGTCGTAACGGAATCGCATGACTGCCGGGGATGCTGTAACCATCATAAATAAGAAGCAGTTGTTGGGTGTTCGAATTTTGATTGCGTGACCGTGGCGATGCTGCGACGGTCGTAAGTGTGAAAAATGACCACAAGTCACTTTCTTCAGTGCGTTGTAACTTTGAACAGTCACTAAACGAACGGTGGTAACTCGAGGACTACCTATAGGTGGAACATACCAGCAAAGTGTTGTGGTGTGTATTAGTCTGGCATAACCCGGTTAAAACTTTTCTGAGAGTAACAAGCGAACAAGTGTAGTAACATGAACACGGGAAGCAAAAATCAAGAATTCATTAACTCGGGCCTTCAAACTTGGCCCTTTTATGATTTGTGGACTTCAACTCCCAGAATTGCTCAGCCAGGCATGCTGGCTGAGGAATTCTGGGAGTTGAAGTCCGCAAGTCATGAGGCTATAATTTCCCCACGCTGGCTGAGGAATTCTGGGAGTTGAAGTCCGCAAATCATGAAGGGGCCATAGTTCCCCCACGCTGGCTGAGGAATTCTGGGAGTTGAAGTCTGCAAGTCATGAAGGGGCCATAGTTCCCCCACGCTGGCTGAGGAATTCTGGTAGTTGAAGTCCACGAGTCATGAAGGGGGCCATAGTTCCCCCATGCTGGCTGGGGAATTCTGGGAGTTGAAGTCCATGAGTCATGAAGGGGCCATAGTTCCCCCACGCTGGCTGAGGAATTCTGGGAGTTGAAGTCCGCAAGTCATGAAGGGGCCATAGTTCCCCCACGCTGGCTGAGGAATTCTGGGAGTTGAAGTCTGCAAATCATGAAGGGGCCATAGTTCCCCCACGCTGGCTGAGGAATTCTGGGAGTTGAAGTCCACAAGTCATGAAGGGGGCCATAGTTCCCCCACGCTGGCTGAGGAATTCTGGGAGTTGAAGTCCGCAAGTCATGAAGGGGCCATAGTTCCCCCACGCTGGCTGAGGAATTCTGGGAGTTGAAGTCCGCAAGTCATGAAGGGGCCATAGTTCCCCCACGCTGGCTGAGGAATTCTGGGAGTTGAAGTCCGCAAGTCATGAAGGGGCCATAGTTCCCCCACGCTGGCTGAGGAATTCTGGTAGTTGAAGTCCGCAAGTCATGAAGGGGCCATAGTTCCCCCACGCTGGCTGAGGAATTCTGGGAATTGAAGTCCGCAAGTCATAAAAGGGCCAAGTTTGAAGACCCCTGCATTAACTCGTGCTTGGCTGATAGTTGAGTGATCAGGTGGCCTAGAGGTGAAGAGACTTACCTCCCACTCAGAAGGTTGAGAGTTCAATCTTCTGCAGAGACAGATGTTTCTCTATCGGGACAAAGAGAAAATATCTGTTGCAAACTCCACATAGGCATCAGGGAGGGCATCCGGCCAGTAAAGACTCAGCTACATTCAGTCTCCCCATCCCAAACCAAGGAATTACCGGGTGGAAAAAAGAAAAGAAAAAAAAAACCTTAGCTAATAGTCACTTCCGTGTAGACCTTTTGGCAGCAATCGGAAAGTGTTTTGTCATTGCCTCCTTTTTTCCAGCTTAAATCTAGAGTTGGGATTTGAGACCTGGTGTTCTCCCATTAATTCAACCCATCTAAGCTTTTTTTTTAAAGACCAAGACAGGTTGAGAAGGGCGGTGGGTGCATGTGTACCTGTATATGTGTTTATAATCCTTTTAGTGTAGGTACAACTCTGATGACTACGGAGATATGATTATGTAGCTTTTATAGCACAAAGAGTTTTTCTGCTATTTTTCCTGAAAATGCCTCTCCTTTTCCAGC
This sequence comes from Bothrops alternatus, assembly GCA_034064705.1. Classification (NCBI taxonomy): domain Eukaryota; kingdom Metazoa; phylum Chordata; class Lepidosauria; order Squamata; family Viperidae; genus Bothrops; species Bothrops alternatus. Next base: position 2,879,182 of record JARGCV010000286.1, read on the forward strand.
AGTGGTTCCTAGCTCTATTAGGCTGGAGAAAAGATCTGAGGGCCTCTAATGCAGGGGTCCCCAATCCCCGATCCGTGTCCACGGCATGCAGAAATCAGGCCGCACAAACAAGTGAAGCCCCATCTGCGGGATGCAAGGCAGCACACGAAACCACGGGCCCTCCAGTCTGTGGAAAAACTTCTCTCCACAGAACCGGTCTCTGGTGTCCAAAAGATTGGGGGCTGATGCTGTAGGGCAGGGATAGGCAACCTTGGCTCTTTTATGACTCATGGACTTCAACTCCCAGAATTCCTCAGCCAGCATGGGGGAACTATGGCCCCCTCATGACTCGAGGACTTCAACTCCCAGAATTCCTGAGCCAGCATGGGGGAACTATGGCCTCTTCATGACTCGAGGACTTCAACTCCCAGAATTCCTGAGCCAGCATGGGGGAACTATGGCCCCTTCATGACTTCTTGACTTCAACTCCCAGAATTCCTGAGCCAGCATGGGGGAACTATGGCCTCTTCATGACTTCTTGACTTCAACTCCCAGAATTCCTGAGCCAGCATGGGGGAACTATGGCCCCTTCATGACTTCTTGACTTCAACTCCCAGAATTCCTGAGCCAGCATGGGGGAACTATGGCCTCTTCATGACTTCTTGACTTCAACTCCCAGAATTCCTGAGCCAGCATGGGGGAACTATGGCCCCTTCATGACTTCTTGACTTCAACTCCCAGAATTCCTGAGCCAGCATGGGGGAACTATGGCCCCTTCATGACTTCTTGACTTCAACTCCCAGAATTCCTGAGCCAGCATGGGGGAACTATGGCCCCTTCATGACTTCTTGACTTCAACTCCCAGAATTCCTGAGCCAGCATGGGGGAACTATGGCCCCTTCCTGACTCGTGGGCTTCAACTCCCAGAATTCCTCAGCCAGCCTGGCTCAACTTGGAAACCTCTCCCTTTCCCCTCAGCATGGCTGGCTCAGGAATTCTGGGAGTTGAAGTCCACGAGTCATAAAAGAGCCAAGGTTGCCTAGCCCTGCTCTAGTGCACGTGAATATATCCTTACACACGCTTGCTAAAAACTCCGGAGCATTTCTGATTTTATTTCAGAATTTAGTCTCCTGAATTACTGTGCTATCGCAAAGGACTGGAGCCCGTTGTAATGGAAAGAAAAATATTGTGATGGATGAATGACCTCTAGAAATTTTCCATCCGTGGGATTTATATGTGTCAGAGCGTTCGGCTGGTCTTGATTTATTTAAACCTTGAGATCATTTTCCCGCTCTCCGTCATTTGTGATATTTTACTTTGTTCTCTCGTGCGTTTGTCCTCATTTCTGTTGCTTTTCTGAGAATTTCCACTGGGGGGGGGAGGGTGGGGTGTCCCTCCAGTTTCTGTGACCTCGCTCAACCTTGCTGTTTACATTAATTTTGTAACCTGTGTTTCTGCCGGCTCTCTTTCAGACTTATATCGAGAAGTACAAGTTCACAAGCGTCGTAGCCCAAGATCTGTTGGATTCTTTCTTGGCGTTTTTTCCAGACCTGAAAGAACAATGCATTGATTGCAAAACAGGTGGGGAAGAGGACCTGACAGAATGTAACACACACACACACACACACACACACACACACACACACACACACACACACACAAAGAGACAATCTTAGGAGTGCTGCCCAGGTGGGGGAGACAAACTGCAGGTAGTCCTTGGCTTACAACCCACTATTGGGCCCAAAATCTATGTTGTTAGCTGAGACATTTGTTAAGTGAGTTTCTTGCCACCCTTGCGAACTGAATCCTCGCGGTTGATAAGTTGGCAACCTGGTTGTTAAATGCACTTGGCTTCCCCAGTGGAGTTTGCTTGCAAGGAGATCGCGACCGTCATAAATATGAACCAGTTTGCTAAGCGCTTGAATTTTGATCACGTGACCTGGGGATGTCCGAAGTTGTAGACGTTAACGGCATTAATTGATTCCAGGTGCACCCGCTGCCTTATCAGCCCGACACTAGTCATGTGAAAAACACTTATTTATTTTATTTATTTATTTAATTAGATTTCTATGCCGCCCTATTCCAAGAACTCAGGGCGGCTTACAACATGGATACTCACATGAAGAAATCTGGCATTAAAATACATTGTAAAAACCCCTTAATTAAAAACCAATCATCTGAAAACAAACTTACAACAAACATACACTGGCTGGGGCAAGGTGTTAACTGCCCCTGGCGTGTCGGCAAAGATGTGTCTTCAATAATTTGCGAAAGGCGGAGAGGGTGGGGGCGATATGGATCTCCGGGGGGAGTTGGTTCCAGAGGGCCGGGGCCGCAACAGAGAAGGCTCTTCCCCTAGGCCCCGCCAGGCGACACTGTCTGGCTGACGGGACCTGGAGAAGGCCCACTCTGTGGGCCCTAACTGGTCGCTGGGTTTCATGGGGCAGCAGACGGTCCCGTAAGTAACCTGGTCCGATGCCATGTAGGGCTTTATAGGTCATAACCAACACTTTGAATTGCGTTCGGAGACCAATTGGCAGCCAATGCAGCTCGCGGAGTGATGCCGAAATGTGGGCATTTCTGGGCAAGCCCAACACTGCTCGTGCGGCTGCATTCTGCATTACCTGAAGTCTCCGAACGTTTTTCAAAGGTAGCCCCATGTAGAGAGCATTGCAGTAGTCGAGCCTCGAGGTGATAAGGGCATGAGTGACTGTGAGAAGAGACTCCCGGTCCAAATAGGGCCGCAGCTGGTGCACCAGGCAAACCTGGGCAAATGTCCTCCTCACCACATAACTTAGGTCATAAGTCACTTTTTTTCAATGCCGTTGTTCACTAAGCGAACTGTTGTAAGTTGAGGACTCCCTGTATGCAGGCGTGACAACACACCCAACTAGCCAAGCTGCAAAATGCTAAGCCAGTGATGGCGGACCTTTTAGAGACCGAGTGCCCAAACCGCAACCCCAAACCCACTTATTTATTGCAAAGTGCCAGGGCCGCATTGGCATTGTGTTGCCCTCGGGGGGGGGGACGACAGGGAGGCACCTCTGAGTGCCGCCTCTGGCAAGCAAAAACTGGGGGGTCACAAAAATGGGCCCCTGTGCTGCAAGGTGCAAAAATGGCGGCCGCCACACCGCGGGGTGCAGATACAAGGTGCTGTACCACGTAAGAACGGGGCAGGGCTAGTGAGTATCACGCAGGCACTAGCCCCGCCCCATTTGCAGCACATGTGTGCTCGTGGCCCCGTGCACACATGCACGCATGTAAAATGCTTCCCCCTCGCTTTTCTTCCAGTCCACCAATCGACAATGGTTGGTGGACCTCTGCTCTACCACCTCTACTTGAGCTAGCTAGTTGGCCACCGCCTCCTTTGTGCTCGGTGGGGCTCCTGCTCTGGGCGGCGGGGGCAGCCTGATGGACCTGCTGCTGGTGGCGGTGGCACACGTGCCAACAGAGAGGGCTCTGAGTGCCGCCTCTGGCACGCATGCCGTAGGTTCGCCACCACTGCGCTAAGCCCACATCAGGCCTGTTGACTGTGTTCTACAAATGTCAGCTAGATCATCTGTTGGAGAAAGCTTTCCGTATGAGCCCTGATTGAGAGATTGCACTCAGTCTGCACACCTGTGGCACGTTTCTCCAAGTTGATCCTTGTCGGCCAATCTGTTGCAGGGCTCGAGTTTGGCCGCTGGCTCAATGCCACGGGGCCTCCTTTAGTCGAACCAGATTTATCTCAGGGATCCAGCTTGACCCAGCCGGTGGAGACGCTGTTCCATCTCTGGACCATGGAGCCTCTGGACGCAGGAGCTGCTGCGAACAGCGTCAACATCGCCGAGTGGCAAACATTCCAAACGGTGCTTTTCCTGGATAGGTTACTGGATGGGTCGCCCTTGCCGCATGGTGAGTTTAATTACCTCATTGGGTAATGAAGCGTCTGCAAGAAAACAACCCGGTGCAGACAGCCCCCAAGGACTCCACAATTTCAACTCTATAATGTTACATAAATTCTCTTTTTATAAGTCTGATGGCTGCTCACTTGTCCCCGCTGCTTTGATTATTGGTTATTTCTGGCTGTCCAGTGAAGTCAGGCAGGGTGGGCAGTCGATTAAGCACTGTCATCTTGCGGGACCAAGATAGTGTTCCTTCTCTGAGTTGGTGCCTATCCTGTGGGATGAGATCCATATTGTTTTAGAATAATGGAATAACAGACTTGGAAGGGACCTTGGAGGTCATCTAGTCGAATCCCCTGCTCAGGCATGAAATCCTAGTCCCGGGGTAGGCCACCTTGGCTCTTTTATGACTCGTGGACTTCAACTCCCAGAATTCCTGAGCCAGCCATGCTGAGGGGAAAGGGAGGTTTCCAAGCTGAGCCATGCTGGCTCAGGAATTCTGGGAGTTGAAGTCCACCAGTCATGAAGGGCCTATAGTTCCATGTTGGCTCAGGAATTCTGGGAGTTGAAGTCCAGGTACGGTGGCTGGGGGATTCTGGAAGTTAAAGTCCACACAGGCTGGCTGGGGGTCAAAGTCCATGCATGCTGGCTGGGGTACTCTGGGAGCTATGCTTGCTGAGGAATTCTGGGAATTGAAGTCCATGCATGCTGGCTGGGAGATTCTGGGAATTGAAGTCCACACATCTTCAAGCTGCCAAGATTGAGAAACAGTGGCCTAGGCCAGGGGTAGGCAACCTTGGCTCTTTTATGACTCCTGGACTTCAACTCCCAGAATTCCTGAGCCAGCCATGCTGAGGGGAAAGGGAGAGGTTTCCAAGCTGAGCCATGCTGGCTCAGGGATTCTGGGAGTTGAAGTCCACAAGTCATGAAGGGGCCATAGTTCTCCCATGCTGGCTCAGGAATTCTGCGAGTTGAAGTCCACGAGTCATAAAAAAGTCAAGGTTGCCTACCCCCGCCCTATACCATCTCAGTCAAATGAATCTCTTCTTTTTTTTTTTTAATGAAAAAATTCTTTTATTAAAACAATCAGCATTGAACATAAAATCATAGTATGCATCAATCATCATAGCGCCTGATATACATCACTAAGTATTAATCTTTATAATCGTCTGGTTTGGTAAACATTTTTCACTCCACACATCAAGCCTCAACTCAGGATACTGAATTTCTACCTCAGGATTATTGGTTAGGGACCATAAAAGATTGTCCTAATACTGAGATGAATAATATGTGATAGACTAGGAACTGTGGATAGACTATAGAAATGAATCTCTTCTTAAAAGCCTCCAGTGTTGGAGCACCCACAATTTTTGGAGGCAAGTCGTTCCACTAATTAATTGCTCCCACTCAGGAAACTACTCCTTAGTTCTAGGTTGCTTCTCTGCTTGATTAGTTTCCATCCATTGTTTTCTTTTTCTTTTTCCTGCCTTCAAGTGCTTTGGAGAATAGCTTGACCCCCTCTTCTTTGTGGCAGCTCCTTAGATCTTGGAGCAATGCTATCATGTCCTCCCTCGTCCTTCTCTTCATTAGATTAGGCATACCCAATTCCATTTGAAGGAATGACGTTCCCAAAATTAGTAACAAACCAGGCTTGCACCCTTCATGGAGGGAGCATTATTTTCGTTGAATGGCCTCTAAACTGAATCCCAAGCAAATCAGATAAATGTTCTCCTTCACAGAAGTGATCACCAAGTTGTCTGAATGCTACTCAGCCCAGTTGGAAAACATGAATGCTGAGATTCGTATCCGCTGGCTGCAGATCATCGTCCGCAACGATTACTATCCCGACCTTCATAAAGTCCGTCGCTTCTTGGAAAACCAGGTACCAGTTGCTGGGCAGAAAAGCTTTGTGCTGCTCAGGGTGTGAGATTTTGGGCAGGAAACTAGGTGATACACAAAGGACATTTATTTATTTATTTATTTATTTTCCGATTTCTATACCGCCCCTCTCCCGAAGGACTCGGGGCGGTGTACAGCCCAAAATTAAAAACGTATAAATATACAAAATTAAAATAATTAAAAATAAATTAAAACAATTTAGCCATAAATCCCATTTTAAACCCAATACATTATAGATCTTAAAAATAACTCAATCCCCTAAAACCATTTTAACCTTGCTGGAACCGGAGCTTCTAAATGTTTTCAATTCCCAACGGAAGGTACGTAAATCTGTCATCGTACGGAGTTGGGGGGGGGAGCTCGTTCCAAAGCGTAGGAGCTCCCACAGAGAAGGCTCTCCCCCTGGGGGTCGCCAGCCGACATTGTCTGGCCGACGGCACCCTGAGGAGGCCCTCTCTGTGGGAGCGTACCGGAGGGCGGGAGGTATTTGCTGGCAGTAGGCGGTCCTGTAAGTATCCATGGGAAACTCTGATGCTTGGACTTGGGAATAGATGTTTGTCAGGGAATTGGGGGGACCGGTGTCCGAATGGAGTCAGAGACACTGACAGGACACCAGTTTTACATAAATGTCTGTGGAGATTCTCAGTCATCCTGGTCATCGTTATCCGAAAGGTACTTTTTCATGCTTTTTTCTTGTTGGTTTTTTTTTTTAATTTTATTTTATTCAAATACAAATAATACAAACATAACACACATAGATCTAAATAAAAAACAATATAAAAAATACAAATACTACAGTGCACCCCCCCACCCCTGGAGACCATTTTTATTACCTAATATTTCTTCTCATATAACAACTAACAATGTACAATATATTTCAACTGTGCCCTTGTCCCCTCCAAAACAGCCTATATTCTTAAGCAGGTTTATTCCCTTTGCCTTCCACCAAAACTGTTTTTATAAAACCATCCCATATTTCATTATAATTATTTACTTTAACCGTCCCTTTTTAAAATTTAATTTCTCTTGTTAATTTATCATTTATTGCCATATTCCATATTTCATTATGCCACTCATTTCTTTGAATAACCCAATTCCGTCTCCGATATGTAACCATCACTAATCTAGCTGCCGTTATCAAATTTACAATCCGTTCCTTTTTTGCTTCATTTATATCTTGTTTTTTTCCACCAGTAACAGTAATGCAATCCTCGGTGACATATCTAAATTTACCTTCAAAAGTTCTCTTAATTTCCCTAAACACTGTGCCCCATATCTTTTGTGCGCTGTCACAATCCCGCCACATATGTTTATATGTTCCAATCCCTTTCTCGCACCTCCAGCAAATATTTGTATATTTAACATCTATTTGATTTAATTTACGTGGTGTTAGGTACCGCCTCCATATCACTTTATATCCCTTAACTCGGAACGTTTTGCTTCTCATAAGAACCTAAGAGGAGCCCTGCTGAATCAGGCCAAAGCCCATCGAGTCCCGCATTCTGTGTCACACAGTGGCCCACCAATTGTACATGGGGATCTTGAGCAGAAAGAGAAGGCAAAACCCTCCCTTTCCCTTGACCCCCAACAAATGGTACTCAAGGGAATCCTGCCTGCCTCAACCAACATAGAGGCGGCACATGGACATCCGTTTTAATAGCCACCGATATACTTGGCCTCCATGAATCTGTCTGACCCTGCCTTGAAGCTATCAAGGCTGACAGCTGTCATGACCTCTTCTGGAAGTGAATTCCATAAACCAACGACCCTCTGGGTGAAGAAATATTTCCCTTTATTTGTCCTCACTTTCTTAGCTATGAGCTTTAGGGAGTGCCCCCTTGTCCTGGTATTGTGTGATAGAGAAAATAATTTTTCTCTATCCACCTTTTCTATCCCATGCATGATTTTATACACTTTGATCAAGTCACCCCTTAAACGCCGTCTTTCAAGGCTGAAGAGACCAAGGCGTTGCAATCTGGTTTCAGCTCTGACGGGATGGTGGGGAATGGAAGGATTTATACTCCTTGCAGACCGCTGGTCATTTGCCTTCTTTCAGAGAGGCGTTGAGGCCACTTGGAGGTTTATCTGTGTCCTCAGGGTCACCTGAGTGGCACAGATGGGTGGGGAGCCTTCTTGGGACTGCTGAAAGGGCTGTTGTAGACTGAACAACACCCATCTGTCTCCGGTCTACAACTTTCAGCAGTTTGGGGAGTCTTTCTTTTCTATTGAGCAGCTTGGGACGGCTGACAGTAATCTTTCTTGCCACAGTGGTTAAGTGAATCACTACAGTTGTTAAGTGGGTAACATGCTTAGTTAAATGATTCTGGCTTCCCCATGGACTTGGCTTGTCAGAAAGTCTGCAAAAGTGATCACATGATCCTGGGACACTGCAACCGTCATAAATACAAGTCAGTTGCCAAGCATCTGAATGTTGACATCATATGAGCATGGAGATGCTCCAACAGTCATAAGTGCCATTGTAACTTGGAATGAGTCACTAAAACCAGTGTTTCTCAACCTTGACAATTTTAAGGCATGTGGACTTCAACTCCCAGAATTCCACAGCCAGCAATGCTGGCTGTGGAATTCTGGGAGTTGAAGTCCACATGCCTTAAAATTGTCAAGGTTGAGAAACACTCGGGGAATTGTCCACTAGGTGGCAGCAGAGAGGTTTCTGGGGCCTAGCTGACATTATTGGACCACAGCCCAGGTAGGAAAGCCAGCTTTATGACTGATAGCTATGGCTGATAAGGAACTTTGGTTGGGAGTTTTAGGGGGGAAAAAATCAGCCTTTGACTACTTAATCCAGGGGTCTTCAAACTTGGCCCTTTGATGACTGGTGGATTTCAACTCCCAGAATTCCTCAGCCAGGTACGCTGAGGAATTCTGGGAGTTGGAGTCCACAAGTCATAAAAGGGCCAAGTTTGAAGACCCCTGTCTTTAATCTAACAAACAAAATGGAGGCTGGCTGAGGAATTCTGGGAGTTGAAGTCCACAAGTCATAAAAGGGCCAGGTTTGAAGACCCCTGTCTTTAATCTAACAAACAAAATGGAGGCTGGCTGAGGAATTCTGGGAGTTGAAGTCCACAAGTCATAAAAGGGCCAGGTTTGAAGACCCTTGACTTAATCTGTCCCTGGTCTCAGATTTCTGTTACTACGATGATCAATACTCTTGGGATGACCCCGGGCTCCTTCTGCTTGTATTATAGATGTCCCGGATGTACACAATTCCACTCTACGAGGACCTCTGCACTGGCACTCTCAAGTCCTTCGCCCTAGAGGTTTTTTTCCAGACCCAGACCCAGCTCCACCCGAATCTGAGGAAAACCATTCATCAGATCCTGACCCAGGGCTTGAACCCGCCGCTTCTTGCCATGACGGACACGGCTGCCATGGTGGTGGACCCTCCGCCCGCCGATCTCGAGGACAGGGGAGCCACGCACAGTGCCGTTTCTCTCAGGGACGTCAATGTGTCTGCTTAGCTCTCCAGTTCACACGGGATCTTGGAAGCTGGAAGAGCCAGCCAGAATGGCGAGCTAGGACTGCCCTCTGGCCCTTGGTGCCACTGCTGGGGGGGGGACGGCCGGGGGGGCTGGATTATTATTTTTTTAAAAAATTCCTCCCCACATGTACATCGAGAGTCCTACGTGCCTTCAGGTGCCTGACACCCCCCCTTAGGCACAGCGAGATATCAGGGATGTATCTTTTTCTAACTCCAAGCAGTGACCGGGAGCAAGCGACCGTTCGGCCTCGTTGCATCATGAATGTGGACATCAAATTGATTTTTGTGTCTGCCAACAAAAGCCGCATTTTCAGCACGTGATGAGTTTTTCCTTTGTCGCTTTCCAAGCCTTGAAGGGGGCAGACCCTTCACCTGGTCCCAGGCCGTCCATGCACGAAGGAAAGGAAAAAAAAAACTGATCAGGATCATGGTAAATGTTGGAAGGGCGGGATTTGTCCCGTTGTACGCCGCGGCGCTCGTGACCCGGAATCCTAAAAGAACGGAACGTTTTCTTCCAAGCAGCGTCCAGATTTCAGGAAACTGGTGTAAATGGTTAAGGGTCAGGTATTAAAAAGAGATTGGGGTGGGGTTTGCAGGCTGAGGGTGAGCTTTTATAGAGATGGGGAGGGGGAGAAGCCAACCCTTGGGGCAGGGGAGTATGGTAGGAACATGGGTGTTAACACTGCTTTGCTTTCCTTGGAGACCAGCAAGCGCAGTGGTTATGGTGTAGTAGGCCCACTCTGCCCAACAGGGATGGGAAAGGCCTTGCAAGGTTGCGCCACGGAAATCAGTGGCCAATCACCAAATGCAGCACTGCGATGTCCTTTTCTTTCCACAAAGGTAAAAGAGGAGTGGTTAATTTCTGCAAAAAAAACAACAACCCAACAACACAAAAGCCTGTCCTGAGACTGCTGTAAACATACTGACATGTCTTCACATCCTTGCACATCCTTCAGATCTGTGGATGGTGCCACTGGTGGTTTCCAGCCCCTTTGCCCATTTTCCCTGCACACACAAGCTCACACAACCGTTTTCGCGTGTTTTTACTAAAGCCAACTCTGGGATTTCTTTCTGTGTGTACCTCCCTTGTTCAAGAGTAATATTTATTCTCTGTACCCAGAAAAGATGTTCAGAAAACTCCCTTAGGTACCACTCTTTGTGTCCAGCTCTGGCAGAGAGGATGCCTGTCTCACTGCCTCCTATTTGGGGAAAACTGGTTCCAGAACCACCAAGGTGCTTAAATTCTCTGTCTCCAGCCCTTCCTCCGCTCCCCCCGAAATATATTTTCACCTGGGGTGACTTGGGGCTTTAGACAAAAGGAGGAGAAGCAATAACGAAGTCAGACTCCAAAGTTGCTTGACTTGGGCTGTGATCAATTTGGCATAGCGGCTCGGGGATTCCTCTGTTATTTGGCAATGCGCAGAGCTCCTGTCTCCCCAGAAGTACCTTCCACTTTTAAGGTGTTTGGATTGGCAGCACTTTTTGACACCTGCTCCAGTCTGGCCGATAAGACTGCAACCACTACACACTCTGTTATCCTGCATATTTTTTTTTCTTCCAGGAGAATGTATGCAACCAGGGTGGAAATCCCTTGGAGATGTACCTGGATGCCTTACAATAACATCACTTATAAATGTTGAATTAAACTAAAGTTTGTGACTTCAGGAGGTTTTGTGCTTTCCTTCCCCCCTGGCCATTGACGGGATCCCTAGGACAGTGATGGCGAACCTTTTAGAGACCGAGTGCCCAAAAACTGGCCCTGCCCCCGTTCCACGCCCCTGCCCCCCACCCCGCCTGCCCACAGGACCACTCACCGCCTCAAGGGCCCGCCGCAGATTTCCCAGGCAGCCCAGCAGCGCCATGGTGGCCACGCCCTCTGCCCATGCCCCGCAGCATCAACTGTGTGCGTTGGGGCGTGAGGGCAGAGTCTTGTCTACGCTGTCTGGCTGCCATGTCCTTGGCTGCGCTGCTCCGTGTGGACCACGCTCGGGGGCAATTCTCCAGGGGGGCTGCTGGTGAGCAGGGAGTCGGGGAGAGGCGAGGCTGGGGCAACAGCACGTGTGCCCACAGAGAGGGCTCTGCTGCCTCTGGGCACCCATGCCATAGGTTCGCCACCACTGCCCTAGGACATGACAGATAGTTTTCGACGTACGACCGCAATCGAGCCCAAGCTTTCTGTTGCTAAGCAAGACATGTTAAGCGAGCTTTGCTCCGTTTTATGACCTGCAGTTGCTAAGTTAGTAACCCGGTTGTTAAGTGAATCTGGATTCCCCCGTTGACTTTGCTGGTCAAAAGGTTGCAAAAAGGGGATCCCACGACGGTCATAAGTTGCCAAAGCTGAGTTGCTGCAACCGAGCACATAGAAAGGGTGAGGGTGGGGCTTTGTGTGGCAGCCATCTTGACTTTTGTGACCTCCCATGGGCAGACCCAACACCATATTTGAAAAACTCCACATTGCGTGACTTCTGCTTTTTTTTCCCAACCGCTGTTTCAAAGCAAGCTTTTTTTTAAAAAAAAAAATTTTTCACATGACAATACAGTACACTAGACATGTCAAACTCGTGATGTTGTGCGACGTCTCGGAGCTTTTTCCCCCATTGCTGGCAATGGGGTGGACACGGTTTTCTGGTGATGTGTCCGGCCCGCAGGCTGGCAGCTTGACACCCCTGCAGTAGACAGTGCACATCAGTTGTGCAAATTGGGTGTATCCCCAATTTGCACCTCAACAGTATCCTTTGTATCCCGAAAATTTCGATCACCATCATGTTAAGGACCCCAACCACCATTTGAGGTTAAGCTTCACCTTCCTTACTGTCACACTTAATTTCGTCGTGAGTCACACTTAATTTCGTCGTGAGTTACACAATGACAGTAAAGATATTCTCTTGGCACCAGGGTTGAGTGACACCAAATGAGGCGATCAATCGCCGAGGTGGAAAGGCAGTGCCTGTCCATGACACATTGCCTGTAAACTGTGATTTTTGTGAGAACCTTTAGTTAAGAGCTTGAACCTCTGGAAAGTGGGAAGCACAGGTAATGCGTGCACCTGAAAAGGTAAGAGGGAGCAGAAGGAAGAGCATTGATCCATGGAGAGGACTATGTGCCCGGTTGCATGCCTGCATGTTCCCCAATAGAGGGAGTGCTCAGCTTATGAGCACAATTGAGCCCAAAACTGTGTCTTGCTCAGTGAGAAATGTGTGAATTGATTTTTGCCCTATTTTACGACTTTCCTTGCCCCGCTTGTGAAGTGAATCACTGCAGTTGTTAAATTAGCGACACAATAAGTGAATCTGGCTTCCCCATTTGACTTGGCTCATCAGGAGGGGATCACGTGACCCCGGGACACTGCGACCGTCGTAAATACGAAACAGTTGTCAAGCATCCAAATGTAAATCGCCCACGGCAGAGGTCGTAAGTGCGGAAAACGGTCATAAGTCACTTTTTCAAGCGCCGTAACTTTGGTCACTAAACAAACTGTTAAGGTGAGGACTACCTGTACTAACATACCTTTTGGAAGATCCTCTGTTCTTAACAAAGCTCCCTTCAGAACAGTGTTTCTCATACTCGGCAACTTTGTGATATATAGACTTCGCCTGCCAAATGCGGAGATTCTCAATCACCCAAGTCATAGTTGTCCCAAATATGCTTTTTCAGGAGACAACTGGATTTCCATTATTATTTTTTTTGAAGACGTTTCTCTTCTCATCCCAGAAGCTTCTTCAGCGCTGACAGAATGGTGGGGAATGGAAGGATTTATACACCTTGCACACAGCTGGTCATTTGCCTTTTAGAGAGTCGTTGAGGCCACCTGGAAGTTGTATCTGTGTCCTCAGGGTCACCTGAGTGGTGCAAATGGGTGTGGAGCCTTCATGGCACTGTCGAAAGGACTCTGTTATAGACTGGAGATAGGTGGTATCGTATCTCTCCCCCTCAACATAGATGACCTCCAAGTGGCCTCAACGACTTTCTAAAACAGCTGTTCTCAACCTGAGGGTCGCGACCCCATTTGGGGTCGAACGACCATTTCACGGGGGTCGCCAAACAACGCAATCCGCCATTCCCCCCCTTTTCCTTAGCTGTGCTACTCCCTCTTATTCTATTGGCTTTTGAAAGCCAATAGAATAGACTCTCTTGAATAGAGTCTAATTCTATTGGCTTTCAAAAGCCAATAGAAATTGTCCAGGCTGTCTCCGCTCTGCTGAGCCCGCCAAAAGTCCCAGTCTGCAAACGGTGCTGCGAGTTGTCTGCAGCGAAGGCGAGCTCTCCGGAAGTTTCCACCCCTCCCTGCTGAGCAACTACTACAAATGTAAGTAAAAGAGGGCCAGGGGTGGGAAGTGGGAGGCCAGCGGGCGCAGGGAGGGTTTTTGGCGCGCGTGGGGCCTGGCGAGTGGCTTACCTCCCTTGGGCTGGGCCAGCTGGTGGCCCAGCCTGTGGTCGCCCTTCACCGTCGCCGCCGCAGCCGCCCAGGAGCACCTGAGCACCTGGGCCTGCCTGCCGCCGCCCCTACGCCTCGGGCGGCACAGGGGGCAGCACCACGCATGCGTGGGGTAACACCACGCATGTGCGAGGTAGTACCGCGCATGCGTGAGGTAGCACCGCGCATGCGTGAGGTAGCACCGTTGCGCCGCACATGTGCAATGCAGGCTGTTGCGCCGCTCATGCGCGGTGCAGGCCATCGCGCCACGCATGCGCGGTGCAGGTCGGGGTCGCGCCGCGCATGCGTGGCACAGGTCGGGGTTGCAGCCTGAAAAAGGTTGAGAACCGCTGTTCTAAAAGAATGCAAATGAACGGCTGTCTGCAAGGAGTATAAATCCTTCCATTTCCCCACCATCCAGGCAGAGCAGAAGAAGTTTCTGGGATGAGAAGCGAAACGTCTTCAAAAAAAAAAAAAAACAAGGTTCAGTTGCTTCCTGAAAACAGCACTTTTGGGACGTCAACTGCTAGAATTCCCAGCTAGCGCAGAGTTGAAGTCCACACATTTTAAAACTTGCCAAGTTCGAGAAAGGCTGCTTTAGAAGTATTCTTGCAGAAATAATGAAACTGCCAGGCAACAACCTCTAGAGAAATCTACAGTATGGGTAGGCCTCGTGTTACGGCCACAATCGGGATCGGAATTTCCACTGCTAAGCAGGGCAGCTAATTGAACCGGTTACTTACTGTTAAAAGTTTTTCGCCGAAGTTGTTAAGCGGATCAGTGCAATTATTAATTGATGCAGTCATTAAGTGAACCTAGCTTGCCCGATTGTCAGAAGCTGGCTGGGAAGATTACAAATGGTGATCAGTGGATCCAGGGACAATGCAACACCATCAAAAAGACTGGTTGCCAGGCACCCAAATTTCGATCCTTTGACCATGAAGATGTTGCAACAGTGGCAAAACTGGTCATGTGATTTTTTTTCCACACACACACACACACACACACACACACACACATTTTCCTTGAAGCCAAGTGTTGGCCAGTTTTCAACTCTAGACTAGATAGATTAGATAGATAGATAGATAGATAGATTAGATAGGATAGATAGATAGATTAGATAGATTAGATTAGAGAGAGAGAGAGAGAGAGAGAGAGAGAGAGAGAGAGAGAGAGAGAGAGAGAGAGAGAGAGAGAGAGAGAGAGAGAGAGAGAGAGAGAGAGAGAGAGAGAGAGATAAAGAAAGCCTAGAGTTGAAAACTGCCCAACACTTGGCTTCAAGGAAAATTCAGGAGCAACTGGTGGCAATCGCCACGTGCCAACTAGAAAAAGCAGGAACGGAGGTTGGGACACGGGCACCGCCTGCGCCTGCGCACTACGTTCGAATTAGCCCCTGCAAAGCAAGCGGGGAGGCGGGCTCCTAGGGGCTGCTGGGAGATGTAGTTCTTTTCTTTCGGCAAAGGACGCTGGGGGCCTGGGCGGCTCCTTGCTCCCGCTGCATGCTGGGAACGGTAGTTTCCTTAGTCGCCCAAGGTGGTGCGTTGGACAGATGCGCGTCCGGTGTTTGAGCTCGTCAGCGGCGGCGGCGGAATCCGAGGCTCGCCCGCGGGGCTGGTGCGGATCGGGCCGGCTGGAGAGAGGGGACTCCTCTGCCGCGATTTGGGAAAAAGGTGGGCGTGGGGATGGGGAAGGGGCCGCCAGCTTTGTCTGCCCGTGAAGCTGGAGAGGAGGGAGAAGGCTTACGGGGAAGGAAGGGAGGGGTCGAATGAGATGCACCCAGGGGCTTCAGAAGCCGGGGAAGATGCGGGTCCCTAAGAGAGCCTCCTTGCCTAGGAGCAGTCTAGCCCTATGGGATGGTGGGATACAACCCTGCCGGGTTCATTCCCTCCCCGTAGCAGAGACGGGATGCGGACCGGAGGGGCCTCGGCCGCGATCAAACAGCCGAAGGAAATAACAGAGTAACAGAATAACAAGAGTTGGAAGGGACCTTGGAGGTCTTCTAGTCTAACCCCTTGCTCAGACAGCAGACCCTATACAATTTCAGACAAATGGCTGTCCAGTCTCTTCTTAAAAACTTCCAGTGTTGGAGCGCTCACAGTTTCTGGTGGCAAGTAGTTCCACTGATTAATTGTTCTCACTGTCAGGACATTTCTCCTTAGGTTGCTTCTCTCCTGGATTGGTTTCCATCCGTTGCTTCTTGTCCTGCCTTCAGGCGCCTTGGAGAATAGCTTGACTCCCTCTTCTTTGGGGCAGCCCCTGAGATATTGGAACATGGCTATCATGTCAACCCTGGTCCTTCTTTTCATTAAACTAGACATACCCAATTCCAGCAACCAAATCTGGCTTCTGATTCTGCAGTACAGAGCAGGTTTTCTGCCAGACCCCGGGAAGGAGCAGGGCACCTGTGGCCATAGCGATGTGGGTCTTGGTTCATAAATGGTCCAGGTGGCTGCAAGACAGCCTCAGATTTTGCGTTGAGTTGACCCAGTGGTACGCCTTGCTTTCAAAAGTTGTGGGAGCTCCAAAACTGGAGATTCTTAAGAAGAGATCGGACAATGACTTGTCTCAAGTGGTATAGGGTCTGCTGCGTGAGCAAGGGGTTGGACTAGAACAGAGGTCCCCAACCTTTTGGGCACCAGGGACCGGTTCCGTGGAGAGAGGTTTTTCCGCGGACCGGAGGGTGTGTGGTTTTGTGTGCTGCCTGCATCCCATGGATGGGGCTTTGCTTGTTTGTGCGGACTGGTTGCTGGCATGCTGCGGACCGGGACCGGTCCATGGACCAGGGGCTGGGGGCCCCTGGACTAGAAGACCTTCAAAGTCCCTTCCAACTCTTGTTATTCTGTTATTCAGTTGGCTGCTCTGTCCCGGAAGTTGTGAGTCACCGGCTGTGGTTGTGGCTGCATTCCCACCATCATGGGTTTAGCTAGGTCGCTTAAAGATCTAGGAGCCACATTGGCAGAACATGCACAGTTTGATGATGATCACAACTCCAGCTATTCCTCTCCACAACCAGACTTTGATTGGTTATGAATTGTGTTTTATCTTTGTTTAATTTATTTTTAAATATTTTAATTTTGTACATTTATATGTTTTTTAAATTTTAAGGCTGTAAACCGCCCCGAGTCCTTCGGGAGAGGGGCGGTATAGAAATTTAATAAATAATAATAATAATAATAATCTGTCACCTTTTCTATCTGCTCTATTTGTTCGATTAATCAGGATGTAGCTGGGGCATCCGGAGAGTTTAGCAACTACATCTGATGAAAAGAAAGGACCGACATGGTAAGCAAATTAGCTGACCTGTATGTATTATTAGAGGATGCAATTAAACCGGTGTAATCTTCAGTGCAGAAGTGAAAAAGCACACGATCCACCTTGGATTAAAACCTAAAACAAATCTGCAGTTTTAAAGGGAATGTCAAGATCATGGTTTACCAACCACCCCGTTTAAATACAAGTAGTTCTTGATTTACAACCACAACTGAGCCCAAAATTTCCGTTGCTAAGTGAGACAGTTGTGAAGTGAGTTTTGCCCCATGCTACGACTTTGCTTGCCACCGTTGTTAAGTGAATCACTGCAGTTAAGTTAGTCACATGGTGATTAAGTGAATCTAGCTTCCCCATGGACTTTCCTTGTCCGACGGTCGCAAAAGGGGATCACGTGACTCTGGCACACTGTGACCGTCATCAGTATGAGCCAGTTGCCAAGCGGCTGGATTTTGATCACGTGACCACGGAGATGCTGCAATGACTGTAAATGTGAAAAAAGGTTATAAATTACTTTTTTCAGTGCCATTGTTAAGTTTGGTCACGAAACGGACTGTTGCAAGTTGAGAATTACCTGTTTGCTAGAAGGCTTTTGCTAGAGCAGACCAGATTTCTATTTTTCACAAACCAACCAGCCATATTTGTGACGTCACTTTGAAATGAGATGGGCCGCAAATAAATTTAATAAATAAGTTCACATGGAGTTTGTTTCTAATTTAGGTGGGAACAAGGTGCCTTGAACCTGGAAGGTCAGTTTAGGTGCAGGGGTCTTTAAACTTGGCCCTTTTATGACTTGTGGACTTCAACTCCCTGAATTCCTCAGCCAGCCTCCATTTTGTATGTTAGATTTAAAACGGGTCTTTAAACTTGGCCCTTTTATGACTTGTGGACTTCAACTCCCAGAATTCCTCAGCCAGCCTCCATTTTGTTTGTTAGATTTAAAACGGGTCTTCAAACTTGGCCCTTTTATGACTTGTGGACTTCAACTCCAGAATTCCTCAGCCAGCCTCCATTTTGTTTGTTAGATTTAAAACGGGTCTTCAAACTTGGCCCTTTTATGACTTGTGGACTTCAACTCCCAGAATTCCTCAGCCTGGCTGAGGAATTCTGGGAGTTGAAGTCCACAAGTCATAAAAGGGCCAAGTTTGAAGACCCCTGCCTTAGTACAATGTTTCTTAAACTTGGCCATTTTAAGATGGGAGGATTTCAATTCCCAGAAGCCCCCATTGTTGGTTGACATTGCTTAGTTTGAGAAATGTTGATTTTGAGGCAAGGCCCACCACTACCAATAGGCCTCTTTTCTGAAACATCTCTCGTCTTGTGGTGTGGAATTGTGCAGCTTAATTCTTTTGAATGATATTTTTCCTTAAATATCACCGGTACTAAGTATGGATATTTCAAGGTTGGCCTTCTCTTTGAAATTGCATCCTCCTTTTTTCCTCTGTCCTTTATAATTTTACCCTATGTTCGGTTTAAAAAAAAAAAGCACATTTTAAATATGTAGAGAAGAAGAAAAACGAAATATAACTGCAGGTTCTCATCTTTCCCCCCCCCCCATTCTATGTTGGCTTATTCAAAAACTTTCTCCTTCTCCCTTTGCTGCTCTCGTTGGCTTTTTCCAGCTGTGCCTCCTTTCTTCAAAGCCCGCCATTTTAAAGTGGTTTCTCTCTCCTGGCCTTCTGGCCTGTTTTGCAGATTTAAATCAGATCCCCATTGCCTCTGATGGGGCTGCAGGTCCTTGCAGATTTGTAAAAGATGCTGGGAGTCGGGATCTCGGCAGATCGGGAAGGAGACCTGTACAAGGACCTAGCGTTTCCGGCTAGTGACGATTCTCTGTTTTTCAACTGTTCTACTCCGTTGGCTCAGTTCAAAGGAGAAATTTATTGGCTGAGACCCCAGGTTTGTTTTTGAAAGTCAGGGTGGGTGAAAGTAGCGCTTTCCTATCTAGACAGCTGTCCAAAAGCAGATTTCCATATTTTAGAAAGCAGAAATGAGATGCATGCCTGCAAAGACCTTCCCGTATATAGGTAGTCCTTGACTTAGGACAGGGGTCCTAGCACCACAATGGAGCCCATGATTTCTGTTGCTAAGTAGACGGTTGTTAAATGAATTTTGCCCCATTAATAATAAAGTTGAAAGGGACCTTGGAGGTCATCTAGTCCAACCCCCTGCTCAGGCAGGAAACCCTATACCAGGGGTAGGCAACTTGGCTCTTTTATGACTTGAGGATTTCAACTCCCAGAATTCCTCAGCCAGCATGGGGGAACTATGCCCCTTCATGACTTGCGGACTTTAACTCCCAGAATTCCTGAGCCAGCATGGCTCAGTTTGGAAACCTCTCCCTTTCCCCTCAGCATGGCTAGCTCAGGAATTCTGGGAGTTGAAGTCCACGAGTCATAAAAGAGCCAAGATTGCCTACCTCTGGCCTAGGCCTAGGCCACTTTATGACTCGTGGACTTCAACTCCCAGAATTCCTGAGCCAACATGGCTCAGCTTGGAAACTCTCCCTTTCCCCTCAGCATGGCTGGCTGAGGAATTCTGGGAGTTGAAGTCCACGAGTCATAAAAGAGCCAAGATTGCCTACCTCTGGCCTAGGCCTAGGCCACTTTATGACTTGCGGACTTCAACTCCCAGAATTCCTCAGCCAGCGTGGGGGAACTATGGCCCCATTCATGATTCGTGGACTTTAACTCCCAGAATTCTTGAGCCAGCATGGGGGAAATATGGCCCCCTTCATGACTTGTGTACTTCAACTCCCAGAATTCCTCAGCCAGCCTGGCTCAGCTTGGAAACCTCTCCCTTTCCCCTCAGCATGGCTGGCTCAGGAATTCTGGGAGTTGAAGTCCACGAGTCATAAAAGAGCCAAGATTGCCTACCCCCGCCTTATAGCATTTCGGACCTTTCTTCCCACAGTTGTTAAGGGAATCGCTGTGGTTGCTCCGTTAGTCACACGGTCATTAAGCGAGTCTGCCTTCCCCGTCGACTCTGTTTATAAGAAGGTTGGAAAAAGGGATGGCACGACCTCAGGACATTGCAACCGTCCTAAGTACGAGTCAGTTGCCAAACATCTGAATTTGGATCACGTGACCACGGGGGAGGCTGCAACGGCCGTCAGTGTGAAAAATGGTCATAAGTCACTTTTCAGGGCCATGGTGACTTCGAACGGTCACTAAATGAACTACTGTAAAAAGGGAAGATTGCCTGTAAAGCACAAAATCTTCAGGGGCATTCTAAGTGCGTTTGATTGAACGTGATGATAACCTTACTATTTACCAGAATTCAATCTTCCTAGAATTTCCAGCTCAGGAAATTCCCCAACTCCACTGTAGACATTTATAAACAACTTTCTCTCCAGCTGGAATGCTAGATCCATCCTGGTTCCCACCGTCATGCTTTTACTGGGCTAGTTTCTTGTTTTAATAGTTTGACAGTTCAACTACGTACACACATCTTCACCTCTTGGTCAGCTTTTTTTTTAAAAAAAAACAAACAAACCCACATTGGATGATGAAAATACTCTTGAGAACGCAGTTGTGGGAGATGAATGTCATTGTTATTTCATCTCTTTATTTATAAAATGTACGGGCTTCCCCATTCTAAAGAGACACTGAGTGCTGTATATAAAAACAATAGTGCAGAAGTCAGGGCAGTGTAATAATACAATAAAAACCAATCTTTCTTTGCACCATTAATCACTGTCTAGATTTAGAGTCCCTGGGAGTCAGGCGGCATATAAATTTAGGAAGGAAGAAAGAGAGGGAGGGAGGAGAGGGTCAGAAGGAGGAAAGGAGGGGAGGGAGAGATGGAGGGAAGGAAGGAAGGAATGGGAGGGAGGGAGGGAGGGAAGAGAGAGAGGGAGGGAGGGGAGGGATGGTGGGAAGGAAGGAATGGGAGGGAGGGAGGGAGGAAAGGAGGGGAGGAACAGATAAGATAAGATAAGAAAACCTTTATTGTCATTTTTATACTGTGGGCACAATGGCACACCAAAAATGAGATTTAGATGGAGGGAAGGAAGGAAGGAAGGAGAGGGACGGAGGGAGGAAAGGAGGGGAGGAAGGAAGGAGAGGGAGGAAGGAAGGGAGGGGAGGGAGAGCTGAAGGGAAGGAAGGAATGGGAGGGAGGGAGGGAGGAAGGAGAGGGACGGAGGGAGGAAAGGAGGGGAGGATGATATGGAAGGAAGGAAGGAGAGGGAGGAAGGGAGGGGAGGGAGAGATGGAAAGAAGGAAAGGGAGAGCGGGTGGGAGGGAGGAAGGAAGGTAGAAAGAATATTGCAAACCTAGCACGTTTCCTTTCTAAATTCCCTTCTTCTTCCCCATCAGGAGATCTGCTCTTCACCTCGATTATTTTCAGACAATCAACATGAATGGCAGGTCAAGCAAGGCATGCTGGGGGATTGCTGGTTTCTCTGTGCCTGCGCCGCTTTGCAGAAAAATAAATACCTGCTAACCAAGGTAAAGACTCTCCCGCCACTCGGGGTGCAAGTCACTCAGAAGGCGAGATCTCTAAGCGAAACCTATGGCATCCATTCTGTTTTATTTCGCCGTCATAAAACTTGCCTCCCTGCACCCAAGGCCTCGCCGAAGTTCACAAAGCCGCAGTTACGCAACCCAATGAAACGTTTCAAATTAAGCAAAAGCGTGCGTTCCGCGGAAGAAGGGGACATTCATTTCTGGAGATGGAGCAGGAGGCGAACGTTTTGGGGGGAAAGCACCGTTCTCCCTGGATCCTGCTCTACGTGCATTTTCAAAGGCCCTCAGCCCTCCCTAAGGACTAGAACCTTGGGATATTCAGAAAGGTTGGACGGGAGGGCTTAAGCCCTCCGGCATAGGAGACTGATGGCTGTTTCGACCAATAGTCTTCGTGCCAACGAGCGGTTTCTTCTCTTATCCCAGGTTATCCCTCCAGGTCAGCCCAGCTGGAAGGATGAGAAATACCGAGGATGTTTCACCTGTCGCATCTGGCAGTTTGGCCACTGGGTGGAGGTGACCATCGATGACCGGCTGCCTTGTCTTGGGGGCAAGCTGTGTTTCTCCCAGTGCCAGACGGAAGGCGTCTTTTGGCTCCCCCTGCTGGAGAAAGCTTACGCCAAGTACGTGTGATGATGATGATGATGATGATAAGAATAAAGTTGGAAGGGACCTTGGAGGTCATTTAGTCCAACCCCCTGCTCAGGCAGGAAACCCTATACCAGCGGTTCTCAACCTTTTCCGGGGCTCGACCCCGGCCCGCATCACGCAAAAAAAAAAAAAATGGCGGGCCCGCACTGCGCATGCGCGGCGGGACGGGGCGCATCGCACATGTGCGGCGCGATGCGACGCGACGGTCCGCATTGCGATAGGGAAAAAAATGGCCGACCCCAAAAAAAATGGCCGACCCAAAAAAAAAAATGGCGGATTGCGGTGCTTGGCGATCCCCGTGAAATGGTCGTTCGACCCCACTGCTGCCCTATACCATTTCGGACAAGTGGCTGTCCAGTCTCTTCTTAAAAACTTCCAATGTTGGAGCTTCTGGAGGCAGGTTGTTCCACTGGTTAATTGTTCTACCGGTAGCTGTCAGGAAGTTAATAATAATAATAATAATAATAATAATAATAATAATAATAATAATAATAATAATAATAATAATAATAATAATAATAATAATAATAAAGTTGGAAGGGACCTTGGAGGTCATCTAGTCCAACCCCCTGCTCAGGCAGGAATCCCTATACCATTTCGGACCAGTGGCTGTCCAGTCTCTTCTTAAAAACTTCCAGGGTTGGAGCATTCACCGCTTCTGGAGGCAGGTTGTTCCACTGGTTAATTGTTCTAGCTGTCAGGAAGTTAATAATAATAATAAAGTTTGAAGGGACCTTGGAGGACATCTAGTCCAACCCCCTGCTCAGGCAGGAAACCCTATACCATTTTAGACAAATGGTTGTCCACTCTCTTCTTAAAAATTTCCAGGGTTGGAGCATTCACCGCTTCTGGAGGGAGAGAGAAAGAAAGAGAGGGAGAGAGAGAGAGAGAAAGAAAGAAGGAGAGAGATTGAATGAGTAACACGGTTGTTCAGTGAATCTGGTTTCCCCACTAACTTTGCTTGTCCCAAGGTTGCAAAAGGTGATCACATGACCCTGGAACAATGTGACCATCATAAATAAGAATCGGTTGCCAAGCCTCCAAATGTAAATCACATGACCCTAGGGACGCTGCAATGATCATAAGTGTGAAAAAGTGCCGTTGTGACTTTGAACAGTCACCAAGCAAACTGTTGTAAGTTGAGGACTACCTGTACTTATCACTTTTTTACATTTTTTTTTTGTCATCAAGCTTTTGACACCTTGCTGGGTGACTGGTGGTACTCGAATGTTGCCATATTCCAAAAGTGGTACAATCGGTGAAAAGGTTGAAAAGCCCTGGCTTAGAGCAGGGGTCCCCAACCCCCGGGTCCGTGGACTGGTACTGGGCCACAGCATGCCAGCAGCCGGTCCACACAAACAAGCAAAGCCCCATCCACGGGATGCAGGCAGCACACAAAACTACGCACTCTCCCCACGGAACTGGTCCCTGATGCCCAAAAAGTTGGGGACCGCTTGCTTAGAGAGTACCGTAAAGCACTGTGAAGCGGTATAGAAGTCTAAGGGCTATTGCTGTGATTTTTTTTCCCCTTGGCTGCATCATCATCTCTCGATTGTGGCAAGGAGGACATTTGCCCAGGTTCGCCTGGTGCACCAGCTGCGGCCCTATTTGGACCAGGAGTCTCTTCTCACAGTCACTCATGCCCTTATCACCTCAAGGCTCGACTACTGCAATGCTCTCTACATGGGGCTACCTTTGAAAAATGCTCAGAGACTTCAGGTAATGCAAAATGCAGCCGCGCGAGCAGTGTTGGGCTTGCCTAGAAATGCCCATATCTCGACATCACTCCGCGAGCTGCATAGGCTGCCAATTGGTCTCCGAACGCAATTCAAAGTGTTGGTTATGACCTATAAAGCCCTACATGGCATCGGACCAGGTTACTTACGGGACCGTCTGCTGCCCCATGAAACCCAGCGACCGGTTAGGGCCCACAGAGTTCGCCTTCTCCAGGTCCCGTCAGCCAGACAGTGTCGCCTGGCGGGGCCTAGGGGAAGAGCCTTCTCTGTTGCGGCCCCGGCCCTCTGGAATCAATTCCCCCCGGAGATCCGTATTGCCCCCACCCTCTCCACCTTTCGCAAATTACTGAAGACTCATCTTTGCCGACAGGCCTGGGGCAGTTAACACGTGGCCCCAGCCAGTGTATGTATGTTTGTATGTCTGTTTTGAATGATTGTCTTCTAATTGACGGGTTTTACAATGTTTTTTATATATTAGATTTCTGCATGTTAGTATTTATGTTGTGAGCCGCCCTGAGTTCTTGAAATAGGGCGGCATAGAAATCTAAGTAATAATAAATAATAAATAAATAAATAAATAAATAAATCACTTTGTCCCCCGTCTCCCAAGGTCATCCCCACCTACCGTGACAACTGTGTAATCCTACAGATGTTCGTCTCTTTCTGCTTTCAGGGTTCACGGATCTTACGAGCAGCTCTGGGCAGGCCAGGTTGCTGATGCCTTAGTTGACCTGACCGGAGGCCTTGCAGAACGCTGGTCACTCAAAGACCTGAGCCAAAACCCAGAACGCGAGCGGGCCGGCAAAGTCCTGGAGAAAACCGTGTTCCGACGGTTGATGGACCTGAAGGAGAAGAGTGTCATGAGCTGTTCCGTCTTCAGCTCACGGCAAGGTAGGGGAAGGGGAGAATTTTACACACAGCCGCTTCCGTCTCGTCGTTCTCCCATGGAAAGGTTTCATATCGAAATATCTTTCATTCCGTAAACTGTCTCTAACTTCCCTCAACCATTAACAGAATCCACCCCTGACTTAGAAATAATAATAATAATGAATTCAAACAGAAAAGCACCTGCAACGTAACACCCCGGACTTAACAGTTGTGGATAAGAAAGACAAAAAAGTCTGGATAGTGGACGTGGCAGTGCCTGGAGACAGCAGAATAGACGAGGAAGAACTGGAGAAGATAATAAAATACAAAGACCTACAAATAGAAATAGAATGACTGTGGCAAAAGCAAAGAAGGGTAGTACCAATAGTCATAGGCGCCTTGGGTGCAATCCCAAAACAACTGGAGCATCACTTGAACACCATCATTGGCACTGACAAATTCACCACTAGTCAATTGCAAAAGGCAGCCTTACTAGGAACTGCTTCCATCCTGCAATGAGATCTGTAATACCATCAAACATCCACATCTGCCTATCCCAGGTCCTGGGTAAGGACTCGATAGGTAGACAAAAATGCCAAATCCAGTCTGAACATCTGGCTGACAGTGCGATGATCCATAATAATAATAATAATAAAGTTGGAAGGGACCTTGGAGGTCATCTAGTCCAACCCCCTGCTCAGGCAGGAAACCCTATACCAGCGGTTCTCAACCTTTTCCAGGGCTCGACCCCGGCCCGCATCGCGCAAAAAAAAATGGCCAACAAAAAAAAATGGCGGGCGCGCATGCGCGGTGCGATGGGGTGCATTGCGCATGCGCGGCACGACGGCCCGCATCGCGATAGGGGGAAAAAATGGCCGACCAAAAAAAATATGGCCGACCAAAAAACAATGGCGGGCCCGCACCGCACATGCGCGGCGCGACGGCCCGCATCGCGATAGGGGAAAAAAATGGCTGAACAAAAAAAATATGGCCGAACAAATAACATGGCCGAACAAAAAAAAATGGTGGACTGCGGTACTTGGCGACCCCCGTGAAATGGTCATTCGACCCCAAATGGGGTCGCGACCCACAGGTTGAGAACTGCTGCCCTATACCATTTCTGACAAATGGCTGTCCAGTCTCTTCTTAAAAACTTCCAGTGTTGGAGCATTCACCGCTTCTGGAGGCAGGTGGTTCCACTGGTTAATTGTTCCCACTGTCAGGAAGTTTCTCCTTAATTCCAGGTTCTCTCCTTGATTAGTTTCCAGGTAGTCCTCAATTTTCAACCATTTCATTTAGTGACCGTTCAAAATTACAGCCGCCCTGAAAAAAGCAACTTATGATCATTTTCACACTGATGAAAGGATCTGAATTTGGACGCTTGGCAACTGACTCACCTTTATGACGGTTGCAGCGTCCTGGGGTCGTCTGATCCCCTTTTGCGACCTTCGGACAAGCAAAGTCAAATGGGGAAGCCAGATTCACTTAAAACAATTGTGTTACTAACTTAACGACGGCAGCGGCTCACTCAACCACTGTGGCACGAAAGGTCGTAAAATGGGACAGAATTCACTTAGCCAACCGTTTTGCTTAACGATAGAAATTTTGGGCTCCGTTGCGGTTGTAGGTTGAGGACTACCTGTCATAAGCTCAGTAAAAAGAGCAGATGGGAAAATCTTTTCCTCAGACGTCCTCAGAAATCTCCAAATAAGTTACCCCCAGACTTAATTCACACATCAAAAAAGATCTGTAAACACAAGTAAGGTGAATTAAACCTGTCTCCCACACAATCACACAATCACAGAATGAACATCGCAGGCGACACTCAAACTCCATGCCTCAGGAAGGACCACGTTTCCGTAAAAATGTCTAATTTCTGGACCCCATTTGTAAGGCTCATATTCTGCGCTCTTGAGATAAACCAACTGCTTTCCGGGCAGCGTGTCGATGCCCTTCTTGCGACACCTCCTTTGCTCGGACCGGGACCCACAAATCCCTGACACGGTCCCACGGAGCAGGGCAGACCAGGGAATGGCCAGGTGATGTCAGTGGATGGAGACCCATCATCCCTGAAGCCACTCTCCCGCTTTGAAGCCCCACCCATCACCCTCACCTATCTTCCCAGGAACTGCTGAGCCTAATGAAAGCTCTCAGAAATGGGATGAAATGGTGGTTTACCACGTTATCTTTTTTTCTGCCCTTCAGGAACCAGCCAGCTGGGGGAATTCCACGCCTTCATTGTGGTCGACATGCAGGATCTTTCCAAGGTGTCCAGGAAAGAGACAATCCTGTTGCGGATTCGGAATCCCTGGGGCAGGCGCTGTTGGAAAGGCCCCTGGAGGGAAGGGTGAGTGGACCAGGTGTTGACTCCAGCATCTACAATAGTGTTTCTTTCAAACCCGCCCCTACTTAAATCTTTAAGTAAAAACGATCCTTTGCACCATCCGTTGGGAAAGGAATAGTTTTATTAGAAGTCAAGTGCATTGCGATCAAGCGTAGCCAGAAACTTTTCCCTCCCCTAGTTGCCTCCCATCGCTCACACACACACAAACACACACACACACACACACACACACACACACACTTCACCAATCAGGTTCAACAAGATATTTTCAGAACGGTCACTTCAAGCGCAGGTTGGTATCTGTTGTGATTCTGTGCCAGCCTGTGATCCCGGTAGTTGAGTCTGGGGAATAGGAGGAGGAGGAGGAGGAGGAGGAAGAGGAAGAGGAGGAGGAGGAGGAGAAGGGGCCTGGAGAGCCATCAGAGTCGGAAGGAGGCTCTGATGAGCTGCAGGACTTACAAACTAATGAAGAGGCTCCTCTTTCCACTCGTGATCCAGCTGAGAGCCAGCTGTGCTGGGAAGCTGAGTCGGACTCTGAGGAAGCACAGCTGGAAGACCTCAGAGACGCTCGTAAACGTAGGCAGATCACACGAGTAGGACAGAGGGAGGCAATGGGGCAACTCCAGGGGAAGAGGAGAAAGCAGTGAGAAGCCACGACTTGGGGGCTGCGTAACAAAAAGGGAATGTGTGGGCAGGGCTGGTTGCTGGAGGCAACCGTTTGCAAAGAACTTCAGAGTCAAGAGATCACGGTCTGTTTATTTTTGCCTGTGAGTTATTTCCTGTTTGACTCATGCTCCGTTTTGCTTTTGGACAAGGTCTCCATTGGAAAAGTGTTCTGTTGCTTTGGTGTTCTGGGACAATTATCAGGTCTGTAAGTCAAATAAAAAGAGTTTATTTTCCAGTCTACTGTTAAAAGAGGGGTTGTCTTTGTGAAGTAACAAGGACTTACGTAGGCTGGGACAGAACAGTGTCCAACTGCCTTCTTCTCCCAGCCAGATGACCTTGAAGCAGCATCTCAGGGATATACGGCTGTTACTTTCATTTTCCCGCCAAGCATCCTCACTCCCATCCACCTTCCCCAGACTTCACTGCAGATTGTCACTGCATGGTAGCGAAGCACAAGCCAGCATAAGGTGGCAGCTAACAATTTCCCAATTTTGGCTAGTTTAAAGCATGTGGACTTCAAATCCCAGAATTCCCTATCCTGCAGGTATGGAGTTCAGTACCCAGGATTTCCCAAACAGCACGTATGGAGCTCTGTGTGTTCATTTTATCCATTTCATTCTCAGTTTTAATGTTTTAACTTTCAGCCGCCCGACGTTTTTGACTTTTTAATTGTTTTACACTGTTTATTTATTTACTATTATTTACCTATTGCAGGGGTGGGCAACCTTGGCTCTTTTATGACTCGTGGACTTTAACTACCAGATTTCCTGAAACAGCATGGGGGAACCATGGCCCCTTCATGACTCGTGGATTTCAACTCCCAGAATTCCTGAGCCAGCATGGGGGAACTATGGCCCCTTCATGACTTCTGGACTTCAACTCCCAGAATTCCTCAGCCAGCGTGGGGGACCTGTGGCCCCTTCATGACTGGCGGACTTCAACTCCCAGAATTCCTGAGCCAGCATGGGGGAACTATGGCCCCTTCATGACTTCTGGACTTCAACTCCCAGAATTCCTCAGCCAGCGTGGGGGACTTGTGGCCCCTTCATGATTGGCGGACTTCAACTCCCAGAATTCCTGAACCAGCATGGGGGAACCATGGCCCCTTCATGACTCGTGGATTTCAACTCCCAGAATTCCTGAGCCAGCGTGGGGGACCTGTGGCCCCTTCATGACTGGCGGACTTCAACTCCCAGAATTCCTGAGCCAGCATGGGGGAACTATGGCCCCTTCATGACTTCTGGACTTCAACTCCCAGAATTCCTCAGCCAGCGTGGGGGACTTGTGGCCCCTTCATGATTGGCGGACTTCAACTCCCAGAATTCCTGAACCAGCATGGGGGAACTGTGGCCCCTTCATGACTGGTGGACTTCAACTCCCAGAATTCCTGAGCCAGCATGGCTCAGCTTGGAAACGTCTCCCTTTGCCCTCAGCATGGCTGGCCCAGGAATTCTGGGAGTTGAAGTCCACGAGTCATAAAAGAGCCCAGGTTGCCTACCCCTGACCTATTGAATTTATTTGCTGCCCATCTCGTAACGAACGATTCTGTATAGCTTCGAAATGACTCTGGCATATTTATGGTATTGTACAATATTTACAGTATTGCAAGCTGCCAAAACCGCTTCATTTTTTGGTAACCGTATTAATATTCGCTGTGGTTTTTTGGTCTTCAGAGGTCCAGGGTGGAGTCAGCTAGATCCGGTGGTGGGCGCTGAACTTTTATCCCAGCTGCAGGAAGGAGATTTTTGGGCTGAAGAAGAGG
This sequence comes from Bothrops alternatus, assembly GCA_034064705.1. Taxonomy (NCBI): domain Eukaryota; kingdom Metazoa; phylum Chordata; class Lepidosauria; order Squamata; family Viperidae; genus Bothrops; species Bothrops alternatus. The sequence continues at coordinate 2,908,619 of JARGCV010000286.1, forward strand.
AATTTTTCACGGAATTTGACGAGGTCATCACCGGGTACCCAGTCACGGAAGAAGGACAGCTTCAGAGCCTTTTCACCGGTAGGTGGTGCTGGAAAAGAGCCAGTTTTTAAAGGGAAAAACCCTTTTTGCAAAATACAAAGACAAATAGTCCTTGACTTACAACATCTCATTTAGTGACTGTTCGAAGTTACAACTGCATTGAAAAAAGTGACTTATGACTGTTTAGATAGATAGATAGATAGATAGATAGATAGATAGATAGATAGATAGATTAGATAGATAGACAGACAGACAGACAGACAGATAGATAGATAGATCTAGATAGATCTAGATAGATAGATAGATAGATAGATAGATAGATAGATAGATAGATAGATAGATAGATAGATAGATAGATAGATAGATAGATAGATAGATAGATTTTATTAGTTTTTATAGGGTTAGGAATAAGGTGGGTCAGGGTTAGGGTTGGGATTTGGGTTAGAGTTAGGGTTAGGGTTGGGGTTGGAGTTTTTCCAAATAACATTTTCAATGTTTAGGAAACAGCATAATGTCTGGGTTCGTGTGTTGAACAAACAATAATAGATATAGTTAATTATCATAAACAATATGTTAATTCATCACTCAATAGCCTTCTTCTTGCTAGTATATATATTCAAAATTACATATCACATTCCTTTCTCTCTAACTCGTTTTTCTAGCCACTGATAGAAATTATTCCACGTTATAAAGTACACCGAGTCTTCTTTCCTTTTAATCTCTAAAGTCAAATCTATTCATTTCTGCACACTCTAGAACAGTGATGGCGAACCTTTTAGAGACCGAGTGCCCAAACTGCAGCCCTAAACCCACTTATTTATTGCAAAGTTGCAGGGCTGCATCAGCATTGTGGTGCCCTCGGGGGGGGGCATGGTGGCGTAGTCCACTGGGTGAGCATGGCCGGGGCCAGAGCGGTGGGTGCCAGTCCCTCGCCATCTCCAGGGTATCCCGGGGGGGGGCAACGCCGCTTGCTCGCTCACTTCCTGCCCTGTCACTTCCAAATGCCACGTGCTCACTACTCTGGCAAACTCTGCTGGGCAATGGTGCGCGTGCCCACAGAGAGGGTCTGAGTGCCGCCTTTGGCATGCGTGCCATAGGTTCATCACCACTGCTCTAGAATTTTCTTAATTAGTACTTCTTCAGCTGGTAAGTTTTCATTTTTCCAATGTTGGGCAAATACAATTCTTGCTGCTGTTTGTACGTGTAGTATTAAATATCTGCAATCTTTCTCATAATTAGCTCCTACTATTCCTAACAAAACTTATGACTGCTTTTCACACGACCGTTGCAACGTCCGTGTGGTCACACGATTCCTATTCAGACAGACTTGGCAACTGACTCATATTTATGATGGTCGCAGTCTCCCGGGATCGTGCGATCCCCTTCTGACCAGCAACGTCCGTGGGGAAGCCAGATTCACTTTACAACCGTGTTACTCACTTAACAACTGCAGGGATTTGCTTAACAGTGGTGGCAAGAACAGTCATAGAATGGGGCAAAATTCACTTAGCCACTGTCTTAACTTAGCGACTGAAATTTTGGGCTCAACTGTGGTCATAAGTAGAGGACTCCCTACAGTTGAACAGCCAACATGCAGATAGGGTAGGTTTCAAAAAAAACGTCTCTTGCCTCAGATCTTTCTTTCTGCACATGCTCAGAGTTCACGAAGAGAAGGGTGGTCCAAGAAGGGTCACCTCGGCCTCGTGTTCGGATGTTGCTAGGCAGAGCCTCCTTGTTCCTTCTCCTTTTCTTAAGGACTATCTGTAGTCCTCAGCCTATGACCGCAATTGAGCCCGAAACATCCGTCGCTAAGTGCGACATTGGTTAAGTGCACTTTGCCCCTTTTGCGACCGTTCTTGCCACCATTTTTAAGCGAATCACTGCAGTTGTTAAGTGGATAAGACAGTTGTTAAGAGAATCTGGCTTCCCCCGTCGACTTTGCTTGTCAGAAGGTCACAAAAAACAGATCACGTGACTCTGGGATGCTGCGGCCGTCGTAAGTATGAACCCATCTGTCAAGCCTTCGACTGCTAATCACGTGACCCTGGGGGAAAGCTGCAACGGTCCTACGTGTGAAAAGCGGTCGTAAGTCACTTTTTTCAGTGCCGTTGTTAACTTCAAACGGTGACTAAACCAACTGTTGTAAGTTGAGTACGGCTTGTGTAGGGTTTCCTGCCTGAGTAGGGGGTTGGACTGCAGGACCTCCAGGGTCCCTTCCAATTCTTTTGTTCTGTTCTGTTTCTGCTTACCCCAATAAAAAGCCGCATGGGGTCTCAAGCGGCTGCAGCAGAGTCGTGACGCGTATTCTTTCCCCCTCCCCTCAGACAAAGTGCTCAGCCACACGCAGAAGCTGTACGGATCCTGGGTGCGAGGGCAGTCGGCCGGGGGTTGCCGTAACAACAGCACCTTCCCCACAAACCCCAAATTCTGGCTGAGGGTCTGTGAGCAGAGCGAGGTCTGCATCGCCCTCCTGCAGAAGCCCCGGAAGCACAGTGCAGATTGGGCTGGCAGGATTCGCGCCTGGCCTCGCCTCCCGGAAGTGGATCCCTCCTTGGTGGATAACGTCCGAGGGAAGAATTACCACGCCCTGGGCTTGCACATCTGGAAGGTAGGAGAGATGAGCTGGGCCTACAGGCAGATGAGCCCTTTCGGGGGGGGGGTTTCCCCCGGGAAGTAAGCTTCTAGTCCTCAAGATTGCTGAGAAAAATGAATCTCTCTCTCTCTCTGGCATGAAGCTCTTGGTTGGCCTTTCCGGTTTCAGGAGGGAATGGGAATAAGATTGTTGTAATGTCTCCTGGACCTTCTGTCTGAGGCACGGCTGCCACCAAACCAGACGGTGAGGCGGTTTGTTAAGACGCTGTCAATCGTGCCTCTGTTAAAAAATGGCCAGAACAGAAGGAGAAAGACACGCTGGAAATGCAGGTGCTGGTTTGCATGCTTCACTAATAAATTTTGCTTTTCTTATACGTGGGTAAGTGAACGGGAGGACTTGACTAATCAAATGAATTTTGCAGCCCAGGAACAACTGAATCTAGTTATATGGTTTGAGTTAAGTTGATTCAAAACTGCCTAGGATGCAGAAAGAAACTTCAATCTTCCAGGCTGCGGGTGGGGTGGGGGGGGCAGGAGAATTAAAAAAAAAGTCAAGATGGCTTCCACAAAGAAGAAGGGAGGGGGGTGTCAAGCTGTTCTCCAAAGCACCTGAAGGTAGGACAAAGAAGCAGCGGAAACACTGGAGGTTTTTAAGAAGAGACTGGACAGCCCTTTGTCTGAAATGATATAGGATTTCCTGCCTGAGCAAGAGGTTGGACAAGATGACCTCCAGGGTCCCTTCCAGCTCTTGTTATGCTGTTCCACATACTCCCTCAACCCCCGGCCACAACCGAGCCAAACATTTCTGTGGTTAAATGAAGACATTTGTTAAATGAGTTTTGCTCCATTATTACGAGCTGCCCTTGCCACAGTTTTTAAGTGGATCACTGCAGTTGTTGAATTAGTAGCCTGGTTGTTACATGGATCTGGCTTCCTCACTGACTTTGCTTGTCAGAAAGTCGTAAACCAGTGTTTCTCCACCTTGACCATTTTAAGGCGTGTGGACTTCAACTCCCAGAATTCCACAGCCAGCAATGCTGGCTGTGGAATTCTGGGAGTTGAAGTCCACACGCCTTAAAATGGTCAAGGTTGAGAAACACTGTTGTAAACGGTGACCACAGGACCCTGGGGGGACACAGCAACCCATCATAAATATGAGCCAGTTGCCAAACATCTGGATTTTGATCACATTCTCATGGGGGGACACTGCAAAGGTTATAACTGTGAAAGATGGTCATAAATCCCTTTTTTTTTCCAGTGCTATTGTAACCTTGAACAGTCACTACATGAACTGTTGTAAGTCGAGGCCTATGTTCTGTTATCTACTTCCTAGCTGCCCCCTATCCTGGGCAAATCATGGCTTTACTCCACCCACAGATTTTGCCAAGTGGGTGCCTTTTCTCCCCCGAGCGGTGTAAAAATTGGAGACGCTGCAAGTTGGACGGTTTGCTCGCACTAAAATTAAATGGTGCTGAGCAACAAATCCTTTTCTCCCACTTCCTTAATGGATTTTTTTATAGGAAAATAAAATTCACTTCCAGAAGAGGTCGTGACAGCTGTCAGCCTTGACAGCTTCAAGGCAGGGTCAGACAGATTCATGGATGCCAAGTGTATCGGTGGCTATTAAAACGGATGTCCATGTGCCGCCTCTATGTTGGTTGAGGCAGGCAGGATTCCCTTGAGTCCCATTTGTTGGGGGTCAAGGGAAAGGGAGGGTTTTGCCTTCTCTTTCTGCTCAAGATCCCCATGTACAATTGGTGGGCCACTGTGTGACACAGAATGCTGGACTCGATGGGCTTTGGCCTGATTCAGCAGGGCTCTTCTTATGTTCTTATGTAAAATGCCCAAAGGACAAAGGGACGCGCCCAAAGAATGCAATGTCATTTGGGTCTCTCCTAAACTTCCTTGCAAGACTTTGGCTTGTGATTTGACTGGCCATCTCCACACACTCAGAAGGAAGCCAGCTCCTGCGGTATTTAATTAGGGGAGTTTTTCCACAGGGGAGTTTTTTTTCTGGACCACCCACTAACTTTTCTCTGAAGGTGGCAGGCCGCCAAGTTAAAAGATCCCAAAAAATGCAATCCATCAGATTATGCATCTCACTAGAACAGCATACCATAAGAAAGGCTGAGCGCCAATGAACGGAGGCCTTTGAACACTGGTGCTGGAGAAGACTCCTGCGAGTCCCCTGGACTGCAAGGCGATCAAACCGGTCAGTCCTAGAGGAGATTAACCCCGACTGCTCTTTAGAAGGCCAGATCCTGAAGTTGAAACTCAAGTCCTTTGGCCACCTAATGAGAAGGAAGGACTGACTGGAGAAGAGCCTGATGCTGGGAAAGATGGAGGGCAGTAGAAGAAGGTGACGGCAGAGAACGAGGTGGCTGGATGGAGTCCCTGAAGCAGGAGGCGTGAGCTTCAATGGACTCCAGAAGATGGTAGAGGACAGGAAGGCCTGGAGGAACGTTGTCCATAGGGTTGCGATGGGTCGGACACGACTTCGCAACTAACAACAGAACAGCCTAAGAAAATTAAACCGACATATTAGGTGGTCCAATTCGTTTCGTGTCGTTTTTCATACGACCGTTTTTCATACGACCGTTGCAGCATCCTCGCGGTCGCGGGAACAAAATTCAGACGTCTGGTAACTGGGTCAGATTTAGGACGGTCGCAGGGTCCCGGGGGTGTCACATGATCCACTTTTGTGACCTTCTGACAAGCAAAGTCAACGGGGCAAGCCAGATTCGCTTAACACCCAGGTTACTAACTTACCAACTGCAGGGATTCACTTCACAAGCGTGTCCAGACAGGTGATAAAACGGGGACCAAACTCCCTTAATAAATGTCTCACCTAGCAACAGAAATTGCGGTCTTAAGTCAAGGCCTGCCTGCACATCTCTTCCCTCTCACCTTTACAGTTCAAGAAACTAGGGAGGGGTTCTTCCAAGATGCTTCTCACACCCCTTTTCCTTCTGTGGCCTCAGCTGCCTCTTATCTGACCAACTGTTCTGTCCCAGCCTATGTGAGTCCTTGTTGACTCACAAGGACCAACCCCTCTTCTGACAAGTAGGCTGGAAATGCAGGGAAAACAAACCCCTTTTATTAGTTAGGTACAGACCTGCAAAATGTCCCAAAAGCAAAGACAAACAAAACACGATGCAAATGGAGAATTGTCCCAAAGGCAAAGAGAGCACGATTCAAACGGAGAATTGTTCACAAGCAAGGCAAACAAAACAGGATTCCATGAAACTTGAGTCCTTTGCAAACAGTTGCCTTCCGCAACCAGCACCGCCCACACCTTCCCTTTTTATTATGCAGCCCCCAGGCGTGGCTTCTCATCCTCCCTTGGAGTCGCCCCATTGCCTCCCTCTGTCCTGCTCTTGTTGCCTGTCTGCGTTTGTGAGCGTCTATAATGTCTTCCAGCTGTGAGTCCTCAGAGTCTGACTCTGACTCTGACCGTGCTTCCCCGCACGGCTGAGTCTCAGCCTGAGCACGATTGGAAGGGCCAAGCTCTTCATCAGAGTGTAAGTCCTGGAGCTCATCAGAGCCTTCCTACGACTCTGATGGCTCTCCAGGCCCCTCCTCCTCCTCCTCTGGTTCCGGGTCCAGTGGCTGGCATGGACTCACAACACCATCGGGGACCCTGATCTTGGAGGAACCATAGCTCCATCCAGTGGAGGACAGACTCCAACACAGTTGGAAAAACTACAGTGGCCTCCATCCATCCGCCGTCTCCAGAAGCATCCAGGGCTTCTTCTTCAGTGAATGCCTGGTGGATCATGGTCTCTTTCATTCTGAGCTCAAAAAGAATATCTACTATGGAGATTCTTAGTCATCCAGGCCATGGTTGTTCCAAAGGTGCTTTTTCAAGAGGCAGCCTTTCTCAAATTCGGCAACTTTTAAGATGTATGGACTTCAACTCTGTGCTAACTGGGAATTCTAGTGGTCGAAGTCCCAAAGGTGTTTTTTTTTCAGGAGGCAACTGGACCTTCTTCTTTTTTTTTTCTTTGAAGACGTTTCGCTTCTCATCCAAGAAGCTTCTTCAGCTCTGACTAGATGGTGGGGAGTGAAAAGATTTATACTCCTTGCAGACAGCTGGTCATTTGAATTCTTTCAGAGAGTTGTTGAGGCCACTTGGAGGTTTACCTCAGGGTCACCTGAGTGGTGCAAATGGGTGTGGAGCCTTCTTGGACCTGCTGAAAGGACTGTGTTGTAGGCTGGAGATAGTTGATGTCACTGCTCAGGTGATCCTTGGGTTTCCAAAGAATGCTTTGGTGACAAAGCTGGAATTCAGCACCAAAGTAGCTTTTGCAAAGTTGAAGGAGCTCCTTATATTCCCGATGTACTTTGAAAATCCAGTCTCTGGGTTTCTCAATTTGTAAAATGACGCGAGCTTTCCCTCCTACATACAGGTGGTCCTCGACTTATGGCCACAGTTGAGCCCCAAATTTCCGTTACTAAGCGAGACATTGGTCACGTGAGTTTTGCCCCATTTTAACCAACTTTCCTGCCACAGGCGTTAATACTGAATTGTTTTCAGTTGAGAAGTTGCTAACCCGGTTGTTAAGTGAACCTAGTTCCCCCCCCCATTGACTTGGCTTGTTGGAAGGCCGCCCAAAAAGTGGGATCACGTGACACACACACACGCACCCTGGGTCACCGCAACGGTCATAAGTATGAACTGGTTGCCGAGGCTCTGAATTTTGATCACGGGGATGCTGCCAAGGTGGTAACTCTGAAAAATGGCCACAAGTCCCGTTTTTCCGTGCCGTTGTGACTTTGAATGGCCACTAAATGAACTGTTGTAAGGCGAGAACCACTTGTATTCAGCTTGTCAGGATATTGATTTAAAGTCTAACCAGCTTGTATAATGTGAGATGAATGATGCAATGTTAGGAATGACTCAGCAGAAGTCTGTATCCCTTTAAGAGCTTGAGTATAAAAGGGAAGGCCTTGCTGGAGTCTTTCTCTCTCTCTCTCTCTTTCGTCCGTTTCCTGCTGTAATTGCTGTGTGTTGGAGTTTGCTGTATCACCATGTGTATGTATCAACAACAATGTTGGAAGGGACCTTCTAGTCCAACCCCCTGTTCAGGCAGGAAACCCTATACCATTTCAAACAAATAGCTATCCAGTCTCTTCTTAAAAACTTCCAGTGTTGGAGCATTCACCGCTTCTGGAGGCAGGTTGTTCCACTGGTTAATTGTTCTAACTGTCAGGAAGTTTCTCCTTAGTTCTAGGTTGCTTCTCTCCTTGGTTAGTTTCCATCTGTTGCTTCTTGTCCTGCCTTCCGGCGCTTTGGAGAATAGCTTGACTCCCTCTTCTTTGGGGCAGCCCCTGAGATATTGGAAGGCTGCTATCATGTCCCCCCTTGTCCTTCTCTTCATTAAACTAGGCATACCCAATTCCAGCAACCGTTCCTTATCTGTTTTAGCCTCCAGTCCCCTAATCCTCTTTGTTGCTCTTCTCTGCACTCTTTCTAGAGTCTCAACATCTTTTTTACATCGTGGTGACCAAAACTGGATGTGGTATTCCAAGTGTGGCCTTAACAAGGCCTTGTAAAGTGGTATTAATACTTCATGTGACTTGGCTTGTATTTTGTTTCTAGTGTATATTTGTAGATAGTGTATAATAAATCACCCTTTAATACAAGCCACTGTTTACTGTATTTACTCCTGGGTTACCTCAGCGCAATAAGATTGTTCATGCTCTGACACAGCTCTCTGCTGCTCTCTTGCCTTCCAGATTGAGAAGAAGCAGTTCAACCTTCCCAAGACCCTCTCGGCTCCCCCAGTTGTGAGCACAGCCTGTCATTCCTTCAACCGAGAGGTACACCTCCGTTGTGACCTGTCTCCTGGATACTACCTGGTGGTTCCCAGCACTTTCCTGAATAACACTGAAGGGAACTTCCTGCTCCGGGTCTTCTCCAGTGGAAGAATTTCTCTCAGGTACCCCCACGGTGGGTGAGGGCGGAACTGGGAAAGAGGCAGGCGGATCCTTGCATCGGGAGAAGCTATAGGCAGGTCCTCAGCTTGCGAGCACAATGGGGCCCGAAATTTTAGTGGTTAAGCAAGACATTGGTTTCGTCCCATTTTACGACCTTTCTCGCCACAGCGGTTAAGGCAATCCCTGCAGTTCTTAAACCAGTGAAACAGTTGTTAAGCGAATCCGGCCTCCTCGTTGACGTTTTTCTTGTCACAAGATGAGGTCACAAAAGGGGATCACATGACCCCAGGATACAGCAACCGTCACAAATAGGAATCAGTTGCCAAATATTCGAAGTTTGGTCACTGCTGCAATAGTCTGTAAGTGTGGGGGCAAAAGGCCACAGGTCACTTTTTTCAGTGGCGTCCGTGGTCACTTTGAACGGTCACTAAGTGAACGGTTGTAAATCAAGGGCTCCCTGTACAGTAACTCTGACAAGAAAAGCCTCATAGTAGATAAGCTTTTTTTCATAATAATAATAATAATAATGATGATGATGATGATGATGATGGAAGGGACCTTGGAGGTCATCGAGTCCAACCCCCTGCTCAGGCAGGAAACCCTATACCATTTCAAAGAAATGGCTGTCCAGTCTCTTCTTAAAAACCTCCAGTGTTGGAGCATTCAGCGCTTATGGAGGCAGGTGGTTCCACTGATTAATTGTTCTAATAATAATAATGATAAAGTTGGAAGGGACCTTGGAGGTCATCGAGTCCAACCCCCTGCTCAGGCAGGAAACCCTATACCATTTCAGACAAATGGCTGTCCAGTCTCTTCTTAAAAACCTCCAGTGTTGGAGCATTCACCACTTCTGGAGGCAGGTGGTTCCACTGGTTAATTGTTCTAATTATAATAATGATAAAGTTGGAAGGGACCTTGGAGGTCATCGAGTCCAACCCCCTGCTCAGGCAGGAAACCCTATACCATTTCAGACAAATGGCTGTCCAGTCTCTTCTTAAAAACCTCCAGTGTTGGAGCATTCACCGCTTCTGGAGGCAGGTTGTTCCACTGGTTAATTGTTCTAACTGTCAGGAAGTTTCTCCTCAGTTCCAGGTTGCTTCTCTCCTTGATTAGTTTCCATCCGTTGCTTCTTGTCCTGCCTTCAGGTGCTTTGGAGAATAGCTTGACTCCCTCTTCTTTGGGGCAGCCCCTGAGATACTGGAAACGCAGCTATCATGTCCCCCCTGGTCCTTCTCTTCGTTAAACTAGACCTACCCAATTCCAGCAGCCATTCCTTGTATGTTTTAGCCTCCAGTCCCCTGATCATCTTTGTTGCTCTTCTCTGTACTTGGGTCTCTTGCCAGTGAGATCAAGCTGTCTGTACTGGACAACACCATCCACGAAGAATTCCCGGGAGGCGAGTGGGAGACGGCGCAGCTGGAGGGATCGTGGAAAAAAGGCCACAGCGCCGGAGGCAGCCGGAACTTCCCTTCCTTCCATACCAATCCCTGCTTCCCTTTGTCGGTTCCTGCCGGGTTGGGACAAAGAAGCATCAAGGTCTCTCTCCATCAGCACTGCCCGGATAACAAGTGCCGTCCAATTGGGTTTCATATCTTCCAGGTAATATTTAGATTCACACTTGCTGATTGGATTACACCAGCGTCTGTCCCACAGGTGCTTTTTTTCTTGTTTTTCTTTTGAAGACGTTTCGCTTCTCATCCCGGAAGCTTCTTCAGTTCTGACTGCTTGGTGGGGAATGGAAAGATTTATACTGCTTGCAGACAGTTGGTCATTTGCATTCTTTTAGGGAGTCGTTGAGGCCACCTGGAAGTTTTATCTGTGTCCTCAGGGTCACCTGAGTATTGCAAACAGGTGTGGAGCCTTCTTGGCACTGTCGAAAGGACTCTGTTGTAGACTGGAAATAGGTGGTATCATATCCCTCCCCCTCAACATGGATGACCTCCAAGTGGCCTCAATGGCGATTCTCAGTCGTCCAGGTCATGATTGTCCCACAGGTGCTTTTTCAGGAGGCAACTGGACTTTCTTGTTTTCCTTTTGAAGACGTTTCGCTTCTCATCCAAGAAGCTTCTTCAGCTCTGACTGGATAGTGGGGGAATGGAAGGATTTATACTCCTTGCAGACAGCTGGTCATTTGCCTTCTTTGAGAGAGTCATTGAAACTACTTTGAGGTTTATCTGTGTCCTCAGGATCACCTGAGTGATGCAAATGGGTGTGTGGAGCCTTCTTGGCTGCAGGATGTTTTCTGCCCTTTGTCTCTTCACTATTGAAGACGCGCACACAGGCTGTTGGGGATGAGTCCACGTTGTCCGCATCTCAAACTGAAGCGCAAATGGTTCCCGTAGTCTGCAATGTTTCTCAAAATCCGTTCATGTTCCTGCACCTTTCGACGGGTGTTCCTCCCAAAGTGCATAGCTAAACGTCTATCCTGCATCCAAGAAGGCTCCACACCCATTTGCTCTACGCTGGTGACCCCGAGGAGACAGGTCAACCTCCAAACGGCCTCAACCTCCAAACAGCCTCAACCAAACCGTCTGCAAGGAGTATAAATCCTTCCATTCCCCCACTATCCAGTCAGAGCTGAAGAAGCTTCTTGGATGTGAAGCGATACGTCTTCAAGGAAAAAACAACACCAAGAAAGTCCAGTTGCCTCTTGAAAAAAAGCATCTTTGGGACAAGCATGACCTGGATGATTGAGAATCTCTATGGAGATACACCAGTGTCTCTCAACCGTGGTCGCTTGAAGGTGTTCTGGACTTCAACTCCCAGAATTCCCCAGCCAGCATGGCTGTGTTCGTCATAAACATGAGTCAGTTGCCAAGCATCCAAGTTTTGATCACATCACCATAGAGATGGTGCCGTGGTCACCAAGTGTGAAAAATGGTCGTAAGTCGCTTTTCTCAGCGCTGTCATAACTAAATGAATTGTTTTAAGTCGAGAACTGCCTGAGATTCGCAAACCATCCCATAATCCGGACTTTTCTACTTTAATTCCTCTTCTCTTCAGCATCCTCATCTTTGTTATGGGAAAACACTGACTGCCCTGCGCACATGTGTTGGTCTGCTTATTCAGACACAACAGCCAAACATGTAATCTGTGGTTTTCAAATCCGTTTCGAACCAAGGCTTCAAACCCAGAATGCTAGCTATCTGTGGCCAAGATCTGAGTTCGAGTTCTGAGTCAACCCACCCTTTGATGGAAGGGGTGTCGATGTATTTAATAAGTGTATGGCACCTACACAGGTCATGCAGTCACTGACATATAAATTTAGTTTAAATAAAGCATCAGCAAATACACACACACACACACATCCTCAACTTACGAACATAATTGAGCCCAAAATTTCTGTTGCTAAGCGAGGTAATTGTTAAGCGAGTTTTGCCCCATGTTACAACCTTTCTTGTCACAATTGTTAACTGAATCACTGCAGGTGTTAAGTTAGTAACATGGTTGTTAAGTAAATCTGGTTTTCCCCATTGAGTTTGCTTGTCAGGAGGTCGCAAAAGGGGATCACGTGATCCCCTGGACAATGCAACAGTCATAAATATGAACCAGTTGCCAAGCGTTCAAATTTTGATCATGTGACCTTGGAGGTGCTGCAAAGCCTAGGCCAGGGATGGGCAACCTTGGCTCTTTTATGACTCGTGGACTTCAACTCCCAGAATTCCTGAGCCAGCATGGCTCAGCTTGGAAACCTCTTCCTTTCCCCTCAGCATGGCTGGCTCAGGAATTCTGGGAGTAGAAGTCCACGAGTCATAAAAGAGCCAATGTTGCCTATGTCTGGCCTAGGCCTAGGCTGCTTCATGACTCGTGGACTTCAACTCCCAGAATTCCTGAGCCAGCATGGCTCAGCTTGGAAACCTCTCCCTTTCCCCTCAGCATGGCTGGCTCAGGAATTCTGGGAGTTGAAGTCCACGAGTCATAAAAGAGCCAATGTTGCCTATGTCTGGCCTAGGCCTAGGCTGCTTCATGACTCGTGGACTTCAACTCCCAGAATTCCTGAGCCAGCATGGCTCAGCTTGGAAACCTCTCCCTTTCCCCTCAGCATGGCTGGCTCAGGAATTCTGGGAGTTGAAGTCCACAAGTCATAAAAGAACCAAGGTTGCCTACCTCTGGCCTAGGCCTAGGCCACTTTATGACTCGTGGACTTCAACTCCCAGAATTCCTCAGCCAGCGTGGGGGAACTATGGCCCCCTTCATGACTGGTAGACTTCAACTCCCAGAATTCCTGAGCCAGCATGGGGGAATTATGGCCCCTTCATGACTTGTGGACTTCAACTCCCAAAATTCCTGAGCCAGCATGGCTCAGCTTGGAAACCTCTCCCTTTCCCCTCAGCATGGCTGGCTCAGGAATTCTGGGAGTTGAAGTCCACGAGTTATAAAAGAGCCAAGGTTGCCTACCCCTGGCCTAGGTGATAATATATTAAGATTAAAACTATAATAAAATCACGATAATATGGAGCCATAGAGATATAGTTCTTTAATTATAAAATAATTATATTTTTATGTATTTTTTATTTATGTTTATAATCTAATTACACTTATTTTATTACATAATTATACAGTTATAAAGGCCGTGGATATCCGAAACATAAAATGAGATTATAGGGAAGACTTTTTTATTCCTTCTCAGGTTCCCAGTGACAACAACCGGGTGAAAATGCCTTCCACAGCTTTCCTGCAATTGGAACCGGTAGTTAGTTGCGTGCCTCATTGCTACTCTCAGGAAATAAGTCAGACCTGCCGGCTGCCTTCAGGAAATTACGCCATTGTCCCCTCTACGTACTTGCCTGACACAGAGGGCAGTTTCACGGTGATTGTAGCACGGAAGATAGACAGGTGAGGAGAAAAAAAAATGCTTTCTAGCCACTCAGCCATCCAACCTTCTTCAACCATATGTGGCAGCAACTCTTCAGAATTTCATCCAGCCAACCTGGCTGAGAATTTAGGGGATTTTAATTCCATTTTTTTTTCTGGAGCACAGGAAGTTGTTTGAAAGCCATTCTAGATCAGAGTTTCTCAGCCTTGGGAGCTTTTAATATGCATGGACTTCAACTCCCAGAATTCCCCAGCCAACCTGCAGGTAGACAAAGGATCTCATTTGATTCTAGCCCTGAACAGGAGATTGGACTTGAGGACCTCACTGGGCCTTTTCAAGCCTTATAATCCCTCATTTGTACTTAGTGGATAGATGGAAGGAAGGAAGGAAGGAAGGAAGGAAGGAAGGAAGGAAGGAAGGAAGGAAGGAAGGAAGGAAGGAAGGAAGGAAGGAAGGAAGGAAGGAAGGAAGGAAATTGTGTGAGTGGATGGATGGATGGATGGATGGATGGATGGATGGCTGGGAGGAAGCAAGGAAAGATGGAGGAAGGAAGGAGGGGGAAGAGGGAAGAAAGGAAGAAGGGGGAGGAAAGGAAGGAAGGGTGGATGGAAGGAAGGATAGGAAACAAGGAAAGAGATGGATGGAAGAAGGAAGGAAAGAGGAGGAAGGAAGAAGAGTGAGTAGATGGATGGATGGGAGGAAGCAAGGAAAGAGATGGAAGAAGGAGGGAGGGAGGGAAGAAAGGAAGGAAGTAAATTGTCTGAGTGGATGGATGAATGAATGGGAGGAAGCAAGGAAAGAAGATGGAAGAAGGAAGGAGAAGGAAGAGGGAAGGAAGGGGAGGAGAGGAGGAAAGAAGGAAGGAGAGTGAGTAGATAGATGGGAGGAAGCAAGGAAAGAAAGATGGATGGAAGAAGGGAAGGAAGGAAGGAAGTGTGAGTAGATGGATGGGAGGAAGCAAGGAAAGATGAATGGAAGAGGGAAGGAAGGAAGGAAGGAAGGAAGGAAGGAAAGAAAGAAAGATGAATGGAAGAAGGAAAGGAAGGAGGAGAAAGGAAGGAAGTGTGAGTAGATGGATGGGTGGATAGATGGGAAGAAGCAAGGAAAGAGATGGATGGAAGAAGGAAGGAAAGGAAGGAAACAAGGAAAGAAAGATGGAAGGAAGGAAGGAGGACCATGGGCAATGACATCCTACCGGTAAGAGATCATCTTCAGTGCTCCTAAAAAAATCGCCACTGCCTGCATTTGAACATCGGAGCTGTTAGCCTGCGTTCTGCTCTGTGAAGATCCAATGTCCTTTTTCTGCTGTTAGTAATGAAGAAAAAGCCTGAAGCTCCGAGGGATTCTCCAGGGAAGCCCCTGATAGGCCCCGTTCTCTGTTTTTGGCTCTTCTCACAAGATTGTGTTTGCTTTTATACAGGAAGAGCATTTGGAGCAAGGAGACTTTGGGGCAAAGACTGCAAGAGGTGAGCCCTTCCTTTGTTTGGGATTTGGCAGCGTGCGGTTCCACCCGGGCGATTTTATCCTTCCAAAGAAAACAACACGGTTGACCGCATTAAGTAATCAAAAAAGTCATTCACCAAGGAGAATTTTTTTAAAAAAGATCAGCAAAGATCAGAATAATAGCGGGTGAGAAAAGGAAACTACAGGCATATTGAGAAGGGTGCAGCTCCATTGCCACTGTGTTAAAAAAACTGTAAGAGAATAATAATTATTTTTTTTAAATTTAAATTTAAATTATTTAAAAGCGCTTCTTTCAAGGCTCCCCCCCCCCCAAAAGGACATTTCCACAAGGCCAGGCCTAGGCAACCTTGGCTCTTTTATGACTCGTGGACTTCAACTCCCAGAATTCCTGAGCCAGCCATGCTGAGGGGAAAGGGAGAGGTTTCCAAGCTGAGCCATGCTGGCTCAGGAATTCTGGGAGTTGAAGTCCACGAGTCATAAAAGAGCCAAGGTTGCCTAGCCCTGGCTTAGGTCTAGGCCACTTCATGACTCGCAGACTTCAACTCCCAGAATTCCTGAGCCAGCATGGAGGAACTATGGACCCCTTCATGACTCGGACTTCAACTCCCAGAATTCCTGAGCCAACATGGCTCAGCTTGGAAACCTCTCCCTTTCCCCTCAGCGTGGCTGGCTCAGGAATTCTGGGAGTTGAAGTCCATGAGTCATAAAAGAGCCAAGGTTGCCTAGCCCTGGCCTAGGCTAAACCTTTGGCACATTTTGTCTGTTTCGGGAATTTTTGGCCCTTCTATAATTAAGGACTTTTTTCCCTTTTAGCCCAAACCTGGGGGGAGGGGAGGGAAATATAGAAAGTAAAACACTTCACATCTTCTTGTTCAGAAGTCCAGAAATACAAAACTTATACTGTACACTTTTTGCCAGTCAGTCTGAAATATATTGAGCTACAGGGAATCCTCGACTTACGACAGTTCATTGAGTGACGGTTCAAAGTTACAACGGTATTAAAAAAATGACTTAATCGTTTTTCACACAGCTGTTGCAACATCACCTCATCCAAATTCGAACACTTGGCAAGTGATTCATATTTATGACGATTGCACCGTCCTGGGGGCTGTGTGATCCTCTTTTGTGACCTTCTGACAAGCAAAGTCAATGGGGAAGCCAGATAACCTAATAAGCCAACTAAGCATGGGGATTTGAGACTGGCAACACCTTTGGGGTGTTCGCTGGCTCTCTCCATCTTTTTTACCTTTATATATTTTTGTACCTTGTCAGACTCACTTACGCAGTGAGATGGACAATGTACAAATTCGATCAATCAGTGAACGCGCTATCCTGATGCCTATTTTGCAAACAATTCTCCTGTAAGTGCCTCATGCTATAGGAATCCACTACTTTCCTGCCTGGCCCACAGTAAGCCAATTTTTTTTTTAAAAAAAAAATCCCCTTTCTGCTCCTCATTTCAGAACATTCCCCTGGCTTCTCTTTCCCTCTTTCCATTTCTTTTTTCATTTAAAAAGCAATAAAATAGGCTTGTTAAATTTACGAGCATATGAGTTTATGAGCAAGATCACAAGGCTTCTTTTATTGGGCCTGCTAAAACTTCAAAAGAAATGCCAGGGAAAGGGGGGGGGGGACAGGAAGCGAAGCAGAAAAACGTTCCTGATCATTTTGAATTCTTTCTTAGAATCATGGAGGTAAAGATGAAAAGGACTTTGAGATCATCTAATCCAGTTGCTTGCTCTGGGCAAGAATTTACTAGAGAAGCTTCATTTTGATTTGTTGACTTATTCTTTGGGGTCTGATTCACATCACACACACTTTAAGCTCGCTTAAAACTGTAACTCAGTTAGCAACAGAAATTTTGGGCTCCCAATGCCGTCATAAGTTGTGGATTACCTGTAAATAAACAAATGTGCTATTCTGTGTCTTACTCACATAGTGGGTAAATTCCCATTGCATCCTGGATCAGCTACTTTCTTGACTGCTTGATCTGACGCCTGTAAGAAGCTAACTCGGTAGTTGCCTAAAACAATATTTCTCAACCTTTTGCAGTTTTAAGATGTGGTGATTTCAGCTCCAGTAATTGCCCAGCTAGCATCTCTCAACTACAGCTCTCAAAATTTCCCAACTGGCTGAGGAATTCTGAAGTTGAAATCCTTGCAGGTGATCCTCAATTTATAACCCGCAGTTGGGATGGGAATTTCGGTCGTTAAGTCACGACAGTTGTAAGTTCAGGCCCCCACAGGACTGGACCCCATTTTGACGATTGTGCTGATTCCCCAGCCAGCCACGGAAAGCTTTAGAAGGAAGCAAAATTTGTTTCAGGTAAGTTGAAATAATTCCAAATGTATGTTGGATCTTGGAGTTTCTTGAATTAGAGCAAAGGTGGGGAATGATGGCCCCTTTATGACCTGTGGACTTCAACTCCCAGAATTCCTAAGCCAGCCATGGCTGTCCCAGGAATTCTGGGAGTTGAACTCCACAGGTTGTAAAAGGGACAGGTGATTATGGCCCTTTTATGACCTATGGACTTCAACTGCCAGAATTCCTGACCTAGCCATGTGTCAACGCTGCTAATATTGTATATTCTTGCTTTGACAAAATATGCGAACTTTCTGCTATTTTTAGAGTTAATGCAGAGTAGGAGGAGGGAGGAGGGAAAAGCCCGCAAAAGGGAAAGGAAGGGAACCTTTGCCCTTCACACTAATTGGAGAACGTAAATCATGACAGCAAAATAGGGAGTGGAAATGCTAGCAAAAATAACTGCTCGGTGGGTGGGGAATTCAGATCTTAACATTGCCTTTCTTCATGCCTGTGCTGTCTTCGGAGAGGAGCGGCATATAAGTCCAAACAAAATAAATAAATAAATAAATTTTGTCACATAAATAAAGAGACTTTTTAGGATAAAATGCCTGGAAGTTCTTTGAGGTGTTTCATTAGCCGGAACCATGACACCACGGCTGGCTCAGATATTCTGGGAGTTGAAATCCACAGATCATAAAAGGGCCACAGTTCCCCACCCCTGAATTAGCGGAACATCTATGACTCGTAGCCAATATTTCTATAAAAGTAAATTGAGTGACATCCCAGCTCCAGTTTCTCTCGTGCTGGCTGAGGAATTCTGGGAACTGAAGTCCATAAGTGTTAAAGTCGCCAAGGTTGAGAAATGCTGATCGAGATTCAGAGATTAAAATCTACATTGAATATCCTCCTGCATCCAATTGGATCCATCACTAAAAGCCTCAACGAGTCTTTTCTCTAATTATCAAATACAGGTAGTCCTCGACTTAACAACCATTGGTTTAGTGACCGTTTGAAGTTACAACGGCACCGAAAAAAGTGACTTAATGACCATTTTTCACACCTTGCAGCATCCTTGTGATTATTTGTTTAAAATTCGGGTGATCCACGTTACAACTGCAATGAACCATTTAACAATTGTGGCACAACAGTCATAAAATGTGGCACCACTCACGTAACGACTGCCTTGCTTAGCAGTGGAAATTTTTGGCCTCGGTTACAGTTGTAAGCTGAGGACTATCTGTATATTGTTAAGAATTCTTTTGCTTCTCATTTTTCTTGGATAAGATGAGTATCTCAAGCTTCTGTGTCCAAATTCCTGTTCTGTAAAAAAACAACATCCTGAAGTCGATAACCTATTTTATTTTTCTTTGTGGCTTACCCAAGTTATTTGTTTTTAATCTCTTCCTTTCCCATCCTCTCGGTTTCTGCAGGTGTCTTTCAAGGCTGTGATGAAAATGTAATTTGGAATCGGCGCTTTTGCTGTAGGCAGAAATAACGGAGACCTTTAAAAGGACGCCCAACTTGTTTTAGTTTAAATTGAAATCATTCCAAATGTATGTTGGACCTCAGAGATTCTTGAGTTAAGAGGAACATCTGTGACTTTTAACCAGTTTTTCTGTAGGAACAAACTTGGGCAACATCCCAGTTCAAGTTTCCCTCCCACTTATTTATTTTTTTTTAAAAAAAAATACGTATCTGAATTTCAAATAATGTTGAAATCTTCAAAATTTCTTCCTGGTTTTGCCTGCGTCTGTATTCCTTTCTTTTTTTTCATTCCGGCCACTTTTAAACATCAATGAAAATTTATGTACATGTGATGGTGTTCACATTGTTTTTTGGTCCGTGGCGATAATATTCCCTCCGTGTGGTGTACGTGCTTAATATTTCCATAGTGATCGGCACTTCTTCAGAAGGATACATTTGCCAACCAAAATGGAAGGAACGATGGTGGAAAAAGACGAGGTTGTAAGTTTCAGAAAGTTTTAAGAAGCAAAAAGTTGGGATATGCTACAATTGGTGCTTTGGCTATCAGAAATAGTTTGAATTTGAACTATTCCAGTTTTCCTCCCTGGCCTCATCTTGCGTTGAAAAATGAGATGTTTTGATTATTTACGAAGTGTTTGGGGCTCAAAAGTGAGGGTTTTTGAATGTGAACCAAAGACACTTTGAGCTGGAAATATTTCCTAAACCAGGGGTAGGTGACCTTGGCTCTTTTATGACTGGTGGACTTCAACTCCCAGAATCCCTGAGCCAGCATGGCTCAGCTTGGAAACCTCTCCCTTTCCCCTCAGCATGGCTGGCTCAGGAATTCTGGGAGTTGAAGTCCACGAGTCATAAAAGAGCCAAGGTTGCCTACCTCTGGCCTAGGCCTAGGCCACTTTATGATTCGTGGACTTCCAACTCCCAGAATTCCTCAGCCAGCATGGGGGAACTATGGCCCCTTCATGACTGGTGGACTTCCAGAATTCCTGAGCCAGCATGGGGGAATTATGGCCCCTTCATGACTGGTGGACTTCAACTCCCAGAATCCCTGAGCCAGCATGGCTCAGCTTGGAAACCTCTCCCTTTCCCCTCAGCATGGCTGGCTCAGGAATTCTGGGAGTTGAAGTCCACCAGTCATAAAAGAGCCAAGGTTGCCTACCCTTCTCCTAAACGATCAAGACGACCTTCTGAAACACAAGTCAGCCATTTTGTGTTCAAAGAGAGACATTTTACGGTCAAGAGAGGTCAGAATTAATGGGTTTTGCACACCACCGGTGCTGAGTTCCTCTATTTTGTAAGGCTCGAGTGCAATAAAATTAAGGCATAAATTTGGTTTTCGGTGTTTCTGCAACTTAATGAATATCCGTGTCTGCATGATATGGTCAAAACAGGGTAAGTGAATTTGTGAATTCTGTGGTGTATATAAATGACGTCATTTATCAAAAACTTCAGTTGGGTTATTTGCGCAGGACATCATGGCTTGTGCTGGACTCTTGTCACATGATAGGTCTGCTCTAAATCAGGTTCTGGGCCTGTGTAAACCTGGCCTAGGCCAGCCCAGAGATCCTAGCTCTCCAGATACTTCTGAACTGGCGCATTGTTTCTCCACTGTGGATTTTAGTTCGTCATTTATGTTGCGTTTTTCCTTTTGGGCATCCCCCACGCGGTAATTTTAAAGACATATTCCTTACTGTCAAATGTCAAACTCTTACGAGATGTTGTCAAACAGCACGTAGAGCACCTTACATTCCCCACAGGAGCATGACCGAAGTGGGAGACAACATGGCAAATTGGCAGAGAAGAGATTTATACCACTCAATCTCCCTGGTTCTCTGTCCCTTGCTCAGCTCTTAATGTCTTTCTTTCTTTCTTATTTATTTATTTATTTATTTATTTATTTATTTATTTATTTATTTATTTATTTATTTATTTATTTATTTATTAATTATGAGATTTATTTGCCGCCGATCTTGTGTCAAACGATAAACGTTCGGATGTTTCCCCAAGAAAAAGATGGCACAAAAATTGAGTTGAACTGATGATTGTTGGAAAAGAATTATGAATGGCTTTCTTTAGGACAGTGTTTCTCGACCTTGGCAAATTGAAGACGGGTGGACGTCAACTCCCAGAATTCCCCAGCCATCCTGTGGGATTCTGGGAGTTGAAGTCTACCTGTCTTCAAGTGGCCAAGGTCTTGTGTTGCCAAGGTTGAGGAACACTACTTTAGGGCAGGGGGTCTTCAAACCTGGCCCTTTTATGACTTGTGGACTTCAACTCCCAGAATTCCTCAGCCAGGCACGTGTGCCTGGCTGAGGAATTCTGGGAGTTGAAGTCCACAAGTCATAAAAGGGCCAAGTTTGAAGACCCCCTGCTTTAGGGTGTGTTTCCTTGACATTTTTTCAGCCTCTATTCCATTTAGTCTCTCCGTTTTCTTCCCCTTTTGTTTCTTTACTTCCCCCCCCCTTTTTTGTTATTTAACTTTTATCTCTCCATTTCTTTTAAGTTTTCCTTTCTTTATTCCAACTTTTTCCTTATATTTGTTATTTAAAGAGAGCTTCATTTGCTGGTCAAAGAACATCTGGGGGAAAAAAAAGGGGGTCTGTTTTTCATCCTTGTCAAAAGACATGGTCCCGTTTTTTCCCTTTGTTCTCTTGGTAATTGAGAGTTAAAATGCAGCCATTCAGGGAAATAATTTGCAGAAAAGATTATACTCCATGCGGTGGGCAAAGATTTTTATGGCGTTTCTGTCAGGAGATGAGCAGGAGGGTTGGAAAAGTTTTATAAAAGCGATAGGGAGGAAACACGATTTCCAGCAAAATATAAATCCGGATCATTATTTTGCTATTCCGACTTTTCCTTCTTCCAGTAGCTCATATACAGTATTGGTTTCATTTGCCTGAGTATCCTTGGAGAGGTTTTTTTTTTAAAAAAAAATATTAAGATTTGGAAAAACTTTCGTTTTGTTTCTAAATATGTGAGGTGTTGTTGAAATGTCTTTTGAAATAAAAAAAATAAAAAGGTGGACTAGCAATATGAAAAAACAAGAGCGTTTTTTTGGGGGGGGAACTGTCTGATTTCTGATAATCCCATGTGTTAAGTGGGAACATTTGCACGGCAGATTGATAACATTTGGAGCAGAACGTAGGCAGAATAGCAGAGTTGGAAGGGGGACCTTGAAGATCTTCTAGTCCAACCCCCTGCTCAGGCAGGAAACCCTATACCATTTCAGACAAATGGCTGTCCAGTCTCTTCTTAAACACCTCCAGTGTTGGAGCATCCACAACTTCTGGAGGCAGGTTGTTCCACTGATTAATGGTTCTAATTGTCAGGAAGTTTCTCCTTAATTCTAGGTTGCTTCTCTCCTTGGTTAGTTTCCACCCGTTGCTCCTTGTCCTGCCTTCAGGTGCTTGGGAGAATAGCTTGACTCCCTCTTCTTTGGGGCAGCCCCTGAGATATTGGAACACTGCTATCATGTCCCCCCTCATCCTTCTCTTCATTAAACTAGACAGACCCAATTCCAGCAAACATTCCATTTTGTTCGTTACATTTAAGACAGGGGCCTTCAAACTTGGCCCTTTTATGACTTGTGGACTTCAATTCCCAGAATTCCTCAGCCAGCGTGCCTGGCATTCACTCTCTTTTGACTTACCCAGTTAAGCTTTCTATCCTTAAATTGGTAAATTGCAACATTGTGATTAGGTTGTGGTCAAAAAAAGTCAAAGATGATGGCCACAACGATGCATTTGAAACTTTGTTGGGACCCGCAGAAAAAAATGGAGCCACCATCCCAACTTCTTTAATCACACCTGGTTGCAGTGCCATCAAATCAAGTGAGTTCAGTGAATGAAAAGAAATGGAATAAAGCTGTCAAGTGTGGAGACCCCTGGCTCTAGAGAGTCATTTATTGCTCTCAATAAAGGGCCCATAAACAGCCCTCCAGTCATCCATAAGGATCGCCTCCACACTTTCCTGAAGGCAGCCAGTCCCCCAAACCAGAATTCCCCAACCTTTCCAGGTTGGTGGCCCGGAGGTGGGAAAGAGGGGATAGTTTTGTGGGAGGGGCAATTTGTGCACACGTGCATGCATGCGTGCACACATGCATGCATGCATGCACACGAGCATCCATTACACGATGGGCCAAGAGCCCCGCAATGCTCACACAAGGGGAGACCCGAGTGCCTGTAACACTTGCGTGAGGGGGGCTGTGCACTTGCACATGCGCACACCAGCCAGCCACTCCCATGGCTGGGTTGCAAATAGGCCACAGACCGGTAGTGGGCTGGGGTCCACAGGTTGGGGACCCCTGCCCCAACAGCCCCTATAATAACAAGTCCACAGGCTAGGACGGGGTAGGCAACCTTGGCTCTTTTATGACTGGTGGACTTCAACTCCCAGAATTCCTGAGCCAGCATGGCTCAGCTTGGAAATCTCTCCCTTTCCCCTCAGCATGGCTGGCTCAGGAATTCTGGGAGTTGAAGTCCACCAGTCATAAAAGAGTCAAGGTTGCCTAGCCCTGGGCTAGGAGCATGCTCACAGGGCAAGGTCCAGAGTCCCAGGTCCAGTCCACCCGGCTAAGTGAGTCCATGAGACAAATGGCAGCCCACAAGGCAAGGGCAAGGCACGAGACAAAAAAACAAGAGGCACTCCTCACAACTAGGCAAGGCAAAAGGCGACAAGGGCTCCTGAAGACAAGGCAAAAAGGTACGAGTCAAAGCCGTACAGTCGTTCCGGGAAAAGACTAATTCCCCATGGCTTCTCCTTAAGTCACTTCGCTCCAGTGTTCCTTGTGAGGAGTGGTGGGGCGACCTCCCGACTAGCTTGGCAGACCTTCTCTGAGCTTGCGTCCGCTCCACTCTCCGTGCCCTTGGATCGAGCGGGGATGTTCTGATGTTCCTCATCAGAGGGGATCTGCTGCCTATCAGCCCTACTGCCTGTCAGCAGCCGATCCTCCCCTGCGTCTGTGAGGGCAGGCAGCTCTCCGTCTAGTCAACCACCTCCCCCAATGCCTGAGGGACCTGGGACAGCATCGTCCTCAGACCCTGGTGTCAACGCTGCTAACATTGGATGTTCTTGTTTTTAACAAAATATGCAGAGCTGTGTGGTATTTTTAGAGTTAACTTAGATGATGCTGGGAGGGGAGGAGAAAGAATGTGTATGGGGATTAGTCAAGATAAGGAAACTGCAGGCTGCAGAGAACCTTTGCCCTTCAAACTGATTGGAGAACGTGATTTATGACAGCAAATTAAGGGAGGGAAATATGCTGGCAAAATATGTGCTCGGGAGAGGAATTCAGATCTTGGCATCCTCCATGCCCTGCCAACACTTTGTTACATCATTAAAGACTTTTTAGGATAATCAATGCCTGGAAGTTCTTTGAAGTGTTCCATTAGTCGGAACCATGACACCTGGCCTCTCCAAACAGGCCAAGGGAGACGGGCCATCCACGTCAGACGGTCCCGGTTCCAGCTCCTTTTCCAAACTGGGCTCTTATGGGGCCATGCACCTTTCTGGCCACAGTTATTAAGGGAATCACTGCAGCTGTTAAGTTAGTAACGCAATTGTTAAGTGAATCTGGCTTCCCCCATTGACTTTGCTTGTCAGGAGGTCACAAAGGGGGATCACATGACCCCGGGGGACACTGCAACCGTCATGAATATGAATCAGTTGCCAAGTGTCCAAATTTTGATCACACAAGCATGGAAGATGCTGCAATGGCCATGTCAAAAAACGGGGAAGTCCCTTTTTTCAGTGCTGTGGTAACTTTGAACAGTCACTAAATGAACTGTTGTAAGTCGAGGACTACCGTACCATGAATGCCAAAACCTCCAAACTTGTCAGATTCTGGTTCAAGCAGCAAGATTTTAGAACTCCTGGCTGGGAATGCTGGGAATTGAGAATCCCCATGTCTTGACCTCTGGGGGAAGAAATGGCGAATGATGGCAGAATGAATAGCTGGTAAGTAGACCGGCTCTTCCTTTTCCTCTGTAAATTGTCCTGTGGCACAAAACATTACACCCTTTCTCGTGGATCATATCAGACACTGCCATAAATTCAGATCAAAATAAAAAAAATGAGTATTTATTAAGGAATACAGTCAGGGAAGGGAAGGGAATAAAAGTTATTCTTTTATGATAAGCTGGGTAACTGTGGGAACTTTGGGGGTGGATATTTCCTAAATTATATTAAATATAGCCTCCACCAAAAAGAAAAAAGAGACTCTTTTTAATTACTATCAAAATGGAGAAACCTCAGTCACATTTAAACTGTACACTTATATTGGAAAAGATTATAAGGCTACAATGAAAAAGTTTACTACAGAACTAAGATCTAGGGATTTCACTTCAAATGTTCAAATGGATATAGGCTATATCTGACTATGGTATAAATCAAAATATATTAGAAAGGAATCAACAGAGATAAAAGAGGAACTTATTCTATCTTTCAAACCTTCCATCTGCAACTTTGAGGAACAGAAAAAGCAAAGACTGAGATTTCAAACTACAAAGCAATGACGCTTCAAGGAGGAGAGCATCTGCAACTTAGAGGAACTGAAGAAGCAAAGACTGAGACTTCAAACTACAAAGCAACAACGCTTCAAGGAGGAGAGCATCTGCAACTTAGAGGAACTGAAGAAGCAAAGACTGAGACTTCAAACTACAAAGCAACAACGCTTCAAGGAGGAGAGATACAGACGTCTAATGCAGAGGATGGGATTGCTATTATTGCAAAGGCTACTGCAAGCAACAAAGGCAGATCTACTGGCTGAAAGAGAAGTGTCCCTATGGAAACCTTTTGGCACAGGAAAAAAGCCAGAATTAGACTGAAAAGAGAAATTTAAAATTGTGTAATGGATGTAAAGGCAATTTTTGATTTATGGTTTGTTTTAAGGATTATGATTTAGAGTTAGAAGCAAGAAAAAATATAAACATATATATATGAGGATGATTTTTAGAAAAGATATTTTAAATAGATTAAGAATACTTTTTGGAATAACAGATTTATTTGATGAAAATTATGTATTGGAATTGAAAAAATGTTGATTTTTTTAGATTGGGATGGTTTAATAATTAATGGAGTGTTTTAACTTAGATGATTTGTTTTGTACAATAACATAGATGTGATAAGGTATGACAATCAATTGGATGAAATTTGAAGTTTCTGTAATGAATTGAAGTGAATTAACATTTTTTAATTAAGATAGCTATTGTGTAATGGAAGAAGAAATAAATGAGATTGGTGATAAAAGGAGGGATGAGAGAAATTAAGAACTAGAATATAACTGGAAGGGATACCTGAATTGATAACTTGTTGAGTTAAAGTGAAATTTGATTTTGGTAATTGTAAACTGATAAAGTTTTAAAACAGGTTTAGTAGTAATAGAAATTTAATTTAGAAACGGAATATTTTAAACGTATTATGTTATTTGAAGGAAATACAGAGGAGACAGTGAATGTATTGAGTTGAGTTGTTTATTTATGTTTTTACTTTGGAATGTCTGATTACCCAAACACCACGGTGTGTCCTGAGTACTTTTTTTTAAAAAAAATAAAAAACTAATAAAATATTTTCAAAAAAAGTTATTCTTTTATAAATTGTAGAAATGTAATTGTAGAAATGTAATGCCATTATATGAGAGTGTCTATTTAGCACCAATGTAACACTGTAACGCAAGTGTAGCAATGCACTGCCAAAATGTGTGAGAAGGTCTGTCTACTGCTTCCTGCCTATGTAAAGTGACCACAAAAAAGTAATCGGCAAAGACCATGAATTATGACCTACTTGAGTTGAGGCTACAAATAAACAAAGATAAGATCAGAAAGTGGAAATTACAAATAAACAAAGATAAGACCACAGCGGATGGAAATGGCCAGGATGACCTTTTAAAACAGCGGTTCTCAACCTTTTTCAGGCTGTGATCCCGACCTGCGCCGCGCATGCGCGGCACGACCCCAACCTGCACCGTGCATGTGCGATGTCGTGCATGCGCGGTGCTACCCCGTGCATGCGCGGTGCTGCCCCCTGCGCCGGCCGAGGGGAAAAGGGGAAAAAATGGCGGACTGCGGTGTTTGGCGACCCCCGTGAAATGGTCGTTCGACCCCAAATGGGGTTGCGACCCACAGGTTGAGAACCGCTGTTTTAAAATGTAAAGCAGCTTCAAAGAATATGGAGAAAAGGAATGGGAGGGTTTCTTAGGCATGACTGCATTGTAAATTGTATAGCTTCAAAACTGCTCTTTGGGCTCGTGGAACCCAATCCACGAGCGCTTTTCTTTTCTTCTCTTTTCTTTTCTTTTCTTTTCTTTTCTTTTCTTTTCTTTTCTTTTCTTTTCTTCTCTTCTCTTCTCTTCTCTTCTCTTCTCTTCTCTTCTCTTCTCTTCTCTTCTCTTCTTATTATTTTTATGTTTTTCTCCAATAAAACTTTGTTTCGTTAACCAGACTTGTCTTCGTATTGTGAGTATCAAAATTCGGAGTTTTTACATCTCACAGAAAGCAAGTACACCAGAAATAAACAAATGTACATTATTGTTTATACAACACAACCCAGAATAACTTGAGTTGGAAGGGACCTTGGAGGTCTTCTAGTCCAACTGCCTGCTGTAAGTAGGAGACCTTAAAAAAAAACTCATTTAACAGCTGTCTTGCTTAGCAACAGAAAGTTTGGGCTCAGTTACGGTCGTTAGGTCGAGGACTACCTGTAACCAGTTTGGTTCAAAAGCATGAGCTTTTGTGGGTTTTAGAACAGAATAGAGCTGGAAGGGACCTTGGAGGTCTTCTAGTCCAGCCCCTCGCTTAAGCAGGACAATCTACACCATCTCAGACAGGTGACATGAAGTGGTTTCATGCGGCCCGCAAAGCCATCCTGGAAACAGTGAGGGAACGGCCCCCTCTGTCTTGGCCCTGGCCCAGGCCGGCTGGGAGCCAATGTACAATTTTGTGGTGGCCATCTATGTTGAAACACATTCAGTCTTAGCTCAACAAGGCTGTCTAGAAGCAGCAAGGGACCAGCCCCTGCCGTGTCGGCCCTGCCCTCTGGGTGATATGCTGGGGAGGTGTCACCCTTTGTGAGGAATGAAGAACTGGACCATGCCTTGGCGCTTGCCCCGGTCCCCCCCACCCCCTTCTGCCAGAGACCCTCAGATCTGTCCCAGTCCTGCCCAGGCCCCCACAGGCACCCTTGATGCGCATGATGTAGATCTGGCCATGCCCACCCAATAGGCCACACCCACTCTATCCACACCTACCCAGTAGGCTGCACCCACTCTGGCCACACACCCCCAGGGCAACCGCGATGCTGATGCAGCCCTCAGTGAAATTGAGTTTGACACCCCTGCCCTATGTACTTAAATGACCCGGAGGCTGTTAATAATTATTATGTTTGCAGCTCCCCCCAAACCAAGCCTGTAGAATTTCAATTGTACAACATACTGTAGTCCTCAACCTATGACCACAATTGAGCCCAACATTTCCGTTACTAAGCAAGATATTTGAGAAGAGAGCTTTGCCACATTTTGCGACCTTTCTTGTCAACAATTGTTAAGTGAATCGCTGCGACCTTTCTTGTCAACGATTGTTAAGTGAATCGCTGCGGCTGTGAAGTTACTAACACGGTTATCGAGTGAATCCAGCTTCCCCTTTGACTTGGCTTGTCAGAAAGTCACAAAAGGGGGATCACGTGACCCCCCCACCCCAGGACACAGCGACCACCATATCTATGTTCCTGTTGCCAAGCCTTTGAATGTTGTTCACATCACCACGGGGATGCTGCGACGGTCGTAACTGTGAAAAACGGTTATAAATCGTCACAACGTCGAACGCCACAAAACGAATGGGTGTTAAGTCGAGGAGTATCTGTATTGTAATAAGCTTGAATGGAGAGACATTTGCTTCTGAGTAGCTTCATTTTGTGGGAAGTCAGCCCCTCCCCAGAAAAGGAAATATTAAAAGGGCAGAAAAATATATTTCCTCAAAGGATCTTAAAGAGGCAGAAAAGCAGGCCCCATTTTTCTTAATAGCCTCAAGTCTCCCTCCCCCAAGCAGAAACCAGCTCTGTAGAAATGCAGATGTAAACCATTCAGGAAGGTTGAAGCTAGAAGATTAAGAAGACAAAGAGACCTAAAATCTACATACCCCACCCAAACTCTAAGACAGGACATAATAGGATTAACTCACAGATTCCAAAGGGCACACCCAGACTCAGGTCAGAATACATGACACAGGAAATACAAACAGGAAACAACTCCAAACAAAAGGCTGCAGAGGGTATAAAAACCCACTCCCTACATGTGCTCGCTCCCTTTTCCCCCAGAGCCATCTTCCTGTCTGGCTCTCCTCTTCAATAAACTGCAACCTTCTTTCTAAAGCAGTCGCCATGTTGTTTACTCCCGGCTTGGACTGAACCATGATGAAGAGTTTTCCTTCAACAGTTTTATGCATTTTGGAGACAAATAAGATGGACAAAGATGGTAGAGGAAGATTGATGAGGACATCTAAGAGCTTAAGTGAGAAGACGTGAAATGGTTCCAAAGTCTTTCTCTCTTGCTCCATCAACTCCATCTGGCGACTTAGCGTGGAAAAGCGCAGAGGTTATACGGGAAGGGCTGGCGGGTGGTCCCTGTGATTTCTCCAAAACTGATGTCCTTTACTCCTGGTGGGAGCTGGTAGTGGAACGAATGGAGAAGGTTGGCAAAGAAAATGAAGAGCTCAATTCGGGCCAGGGACTCCCCCACACAGGCACGGCGCCCTGCGAGGGAAGGAGGAAGCAAAAGCCATTGGTTTAAGGGAGGGTTTGAAAACAAAAGGAAGCAAATTTCAAATGAAATCGTACTCTACCTAGACATTTGCCTTTTTCCATACCAGCCAAGGAATAATGACTATGAATTAAGGATGGCCACCTTAAATGAAGCATAGATGGGGAAAAAGAGCCAAACTTCTAGAGAAGAATTTATTTATTTTTTTATTTTATTTGGATTTGTATGCCGCTCCTCTCCGAAGACTCGGAGCGGCTCACAACATATTAGTAACTTACAATGGTGGCTGGATCTCTCTCTCTCTCTCTCTCTCTCTCTCTCTCTCTCTCTCTCTCTCTCTCTCTCTCTCTCTCTCTCTCTCTCTCTCTCTCTCTCTCTCTCTCTCTCTCCATGTCTCTCTCATCTATCTATCCATCCATTAGTTATCGTCTCTGTATCTCTGTATATCTGTATCTATTTATCTATTTATTTATCTATCTATATCTAGCATCATCTATCTAGCATCTCTCTATATCTATCATCATCATCTATCAATCTAGCATCACTCTATCTATCTATCTATCTATCTATCTATCTATCTATCTATCTATCTATCTAATCATCTATCTACAATCTGCTCTATCATCTTCCTCCCTCCCTCCCTCCCTCCCTCCCTCCCTCCCTCCCTCCCTCCCTCCCTTCCTTCCTTCCTTCCTTCCTTCCTTCCTTCCTTCCTTCCTTCCTTCCTTCCTTCCTTCCTTCCTTCCTTTCTTTATCTATTGTAGTCCTTGACTTGCAACCATTCATTTAGTGACCGTTCAAAGTTACAATAGAACTGTAAAAAGTGACCTATGACCATTTTTCATACGGCCATTGCAGCAGCCCATGGTCACATGATCAAAACTGACTCCTTGGCAACTGGCTCATATTTATGACGGTCGCAGTGTCCCGGGATCATGTGATCATCTTTTGTGACTTTCTGACCAGCAAAGTCAACGGGGAAGTTTAACAACTTAACAACTGTGTTACTAACTTAAAACTGTAGTGATTTACTTAACAACTGTGGCAAGAAAAGTCATAAAATGGGACAAAACCTATTTAACAACTGTCCAGCTTAACAACAAAATTTTTGGCTACAATTGTTCTTTGCAAGTCGAGGACTATCTATATTTATCATTCCTGGCAACTTTAAGAAGTGTGGACTTCAAGTGCCAGAATTCTCTAGCCAGTGTGCAGGCTGGGGAATTCTGGGAACTGAAGTCCATACTTCTTAAAGTTGCCAAGGTTGAGAAACATTGCTCTAGGGCAGGGGTCTTCAAACGTGGTCCTTTGATGACTTGTGGACTTCAACTCCCAGAATTCCTCAGCCAGCCTCCATTTTGTTTGTTAGATATAAGACAGGGGTCTTCAAACGTGGTCCTTTGATGACTTGTGGACTTCAACTCCCAGAGTTCCTCAGCCAGGCATACGAGGAATTTTGGGAGTTGAAGTCCACAAGTCATAAAAGGGCCAGGTTTGAAGACCCCTGTCTTATATCTAACAAACAAAATGGAGGCTGGCTGAGGAATTCTGAGAGTTGAAGTCCACAAGTCATAAAAGGGCCAGGTTGGAAGACCCCTGTCTTATATCTAACAAACAAAATGGAGGCTGGCTGAGGAATTCTAGGAGTTGAAATCCACAAGTCATAAAAGGGCCAGGTTGGAAGACCCCTGTCTTATATCTAACAAACAAAATGGAGGCTGGCTGAGGAATTCTGAGAGTTGAAGTCCACAAGTCATAAAAGGGCCAGGTTGGAAGACCCCTGTCTTAAATCTAACAAAAAAAATGGAGGCTGGCTGAGGAACTCTGGGAGTTGAAATCCACAAGTCATAAAAGGGTCAGGTTTGAAGACCCCTGTTGTATGGTTTTTAAAAAAATCAGTTCAGGCTGGGTTCTGGAAAGAAGAATCAAATTGACCCCTTCTTTACCTGTTGAGAATGGCAAGTAAGCTTCATTGTTCACAAAATTGCCTTCAGAATCAAGGAAATGCGCCGGATTGAATTTCCAAGGAGTTTCCCAGTACTCCGGGTCATACAACACCGAATGAGCATTGGGCAGCAGTAGGGTCCCCTGGAAGTGTGGGGAGGGGGGGGGAGGAAAAGGAAACGTGAGTTCTTGTTTTATAAATTATCTGTTCAACCATCCTGAGAAGGAGGCCAAAAATTCTGCATGTTTTCTCTTTCCCAACAGTGGCGTGAAGGGCAAAGATGCATTTGAATAAGCTGAAATTCAGAATATGGCATACAGGCTGGAACAGAATGTATCGGTCTCAGTAACTTTAAGGCGGGTCGACTTCCCAGCATTCCCTCGCCAGGATGTGAACAGGTAGTCCTCAACTTATGACTGTAACTGAGCTTGGCAATTACATTTATAAGTTCGTACTGCTCCCTCCCTCCTAGCTTTCCGGAAACTCCTGAAGACGCATCTATGCCGACAGGCTTGGGGCGTATGAGCTGTGCTCTGCCCCTGGGCCCTAGGAGTGTCCCTCCATCAGCGACTGTCAGCTGATTGTGTTTGTATGTGGTGTGAATGAAATTAATTTTTAAATTTTTATTATATTATTGTATTGTTGTTGTGAGCCGCCCTGGGTCTTCGGAGAAGGGCGGCATATAAATTTGATTAAACTAAACTAAACTAAACTAAACTAAACTAAACTAAACTAAACTAAACTAAACTAAACTAAACTAAACTAAACTAAACTAAACTAAACTAAACTAAACTAAACTAAACTAAACTAAACTAAACTAAACTAAGTTGTCCTGGTTTTAAAGCCGTCGCCACTTAATCAGCTGTGGCTGTTAAAAGCAAATGCTGTGTTCTTTAAGTGAATTGTTTGCTATGCCCCCCCCTTTTTTGCTGTAAACTGGAATTAAATGTCAGTTTGGGGCAAAAAAGTCATAAATCATGGTCATATGACCACAGAATGCTACAAACAATTGTAAATGTGGGCCAGTTGAATTAGAATAGAATAGAGCTGGAAGGGACCTTGGAGGTCTTCTAGTCCAGCCCCCCACTCAGGAAGGAGAACCTGTACCATCTCAGACAGGTGAATGTCTAATCTCTTCTTGAAAACCTCCAGTGATGGAGCACCCACGATTTCTGGTGGCAAGCTGTTTCACTGGTTGATTGTCCTCACTATCAGAAAGTTTCTCCTTAATTCCAGGTTGCTTCTCTCTTTGGTCAGTTTCCAACCCTTGTTTCTCGTCCTTCCCTCTGGTGCTTTGCTGAATAAAGTGACCCCCTTGTCTTTGTGGCAGCCCCTCAGATACTGGAACACTGCTATCATGTCTCCCCTACTTCTTCTTTTCTTTAGACTAGCCATAGCCAAGTCCTGCGGCCGTTCTTCGTATGTTGTAGTCTCCAGGCCTTGGATCATCTTAGTTGCTCTTCTCTGAAATTTTTCCAAACTCTCAACATCTTTCTTGTGATATGGTGACCAAAATTGACTTCAGTATTCCGGGTGTGGCTTCACTAGGGTTTTATAAAGCGGTACTAATACTTCGCGTGATCTTGATTCTATGCCTCTGTTTATACAACCCAGGATTTTGGCTGCTGCTGCACAGTGCTGGCTCATGGTCAAGTGATCGTCCACCAGGACTCCAAGGTCCCGCTCACAGTTACTGTTTATGAGCCAGGTCTCGCCCAGTCTGTATTTGTACCTTTGATTTTTCCTTCCTAAATGTTTTGCCATCTTTCAGGCTTCTCCACGCCAAAAGCTTTCCCAAAGGGGCGGAAGGCTTCAAGCAGCACGAGATTGCTCCCGTGAAGCCAACTGTCCCTTTGCAAAAGCTTTTGGCACGGCGAAGAGAAGCCTTGGGCGGTCGCACGCTCCTTCCGACTCACCAAGGCTGCCCGGCGCTCCAAAAGCGGATCGGGTGAAAGTTGGACCATAAGAAAGGCTGAGTGCCAAAGAACTCTGGTGCTGGAGAAGACTCCTGTGAGTCCCCTGGACTGCAAGGCGATCAAACCGGTCAGTCCTAGAGGAGATCAACCTCGACTGCTCTTTAGAAGGCCAGATCCTGAAGTTGAAACTCAAGTACTTTGGCCACCTAATGAGAAGGAAGGACTCACTGGAGAAGAGCCTGATGCTGGGAAAGATGGAGGGCAAGAGAAGAAGGACGACAGAGAATGAGGTGGCTGGATGGAGTCACTGAAGCAATAGGTGTGAGCGTCAATAGACTCCAGAAGATGGTAGAGGACAGGACGGCCTGGAGGAATGTTGTCCATGGGGTTGCGATGGGTCAGACACTTAAGGTGCTGCTTACTTTTAACCTATTTCTCTGGCTTAGTGTTTTGCAAACCCAGCCTCTGTGGCTTGTTTGGGATTCAGTGTATTGCAACAACTAAGAAAACAGTCCTTGCGTCACTAAGCGGAATGTAAATTTAGCCCGTATTTTGCAAGGCCTGAGCTCTTAACTTTTGCCAATAAGTCTCCCACAAGCTGCTGAGAGTGAGCAGGGGAGAGGGAGAGACGGAGGGAGAGAGGGAGAGGGAGGGAGAGACAGAGGGAGAGAGGGAGAAAGAGGAAGGGAGGGATGGAGGGAGGAAAAGAGAGAGAAGGAGGAGAAGGGATGGAGGGAGGGAGAGAGAGGAAGGGAGGGAGGGAGGGAGGAAGAGAGAGAAGGAGGAGAAGGGATGGAGGGAGAGAGAGGAAGGGAGGAAGGGAGGAAGAGAGGGAGAGAGGGAGAAAGAGGAAGGGAGGGAGCGAGGGAGGGAGGAAGAGAGAGAGGGAGGAGAAGAGAGGGAGGGAGAGAGAGGAAGGGAGGAAGAGAGGGAGAGAGGGAGAAAGAGGAAGGGAGGGAGCGAGGGAGGGAGGAAGAGAGAGAAGGAGGAGAAGGGATGGAGGGAGAGGGATGGAGGGAGGAAGAGAGAGAAGGAGGAGAAGGGATGGAGGGAGGGAGAGAGAGGAAGGGAGGGAGGGAGGGAGGAAGAGAGAGAAGGAGGAGAAGGGATGGAGGGAGAGAGAGGAAGGGAGGAAGGGAGGAAGAGAGGGAGAGAGGGAGAAAGAGGAAGGGAGGGAGCGAGGGAGGGAGGAAGAGAGAGAGGGAGGAGAAGAGAGGGAGGGAGAGAGAGGAAGGGAGGAAGAGAGGGAGAGAGGGAGAAAGAGGAAGGGAGGGAGCGAGGGA
This sequence comes from Bothrops alternatus, assembly GCA_034064705.1. Taxonomy (NCBI): domain Eukaryota; kingdom Metazoa; phylum Chordata; class Lepidosauria; order Squamata; family Viperidae; genus Bothrops; species Bothrops alternatus. Next base: position 2,943,147 of record JARGCV010000286.1, read on the forward strand.
GGGAGGAAGAGAGAGAAGGAGGAGAAGGGAGGGAGGGAGAGGGAGGGAGGGAGGAAGAGAGAGAGGGAGGAGAAGAGAGGGAGGGAGAGAGAGGAAGGGAGGGAGGGAGGAAGAGAGGGAGAGAGGGAGAAAGAGGAAGGGAGGGAGCGAGGGAGGAAGAGAGAGAGAGGGAGAGGGAGGGAGGGAGAGAAGAGAGACTTTTACCTTTCTAATTGGGAATCCCAACATATTAAAGTCCTTCAGGCATCTCCGCAAGGGTCCAGTGATCGTAACATTGCTGTAGCGAACAATTTCATGTAGCACGGCGTTCGTGTAGGGTAATCTGTTCCGATCCTCGTACGTGATCATTTGAGAAGGTCCCAGAACGGCATCTATTTCATGGTGGACTTTTTCTATAGATGAATACATTACAGGAGTTGGTAGCCAACACTGACAAGCGCTAGGTTGAGTCCCCAAGAAAAACAACACGTATCGAGACAAGATTTTCGCTTGAAAGGACAGGTAGTCCTCAACTTACAACAGTTCATTCTGCGACCGTTCAAAGTTCCAATGGCACTGGAAACAAAGTGACTTAGTACCATTTTTCACACTTACGACCGTTGCAGCATCACATGATTAAAATTCAGATGCTTGGCATCTGGCTCATGTTTATTATGGTTGCGGTATCTCTGGGGGGGGGATCAAATGGCTGTGCAGTCTCTTCTTAAAAATCTCCAGTGTTGGAGCAGCCACAACTTCTGGAGGAAAGTCCTTCCATTGGTTAATTGTTCTTATTGTCAACTGTCTCGTATTTATGACAGTTGCAGTGTCCCGGGGTCACGTGATCCCCTTTTGCGGCATGATCATGGGGGAGGCTACAAAGGTTTTAGCTCGGATCTCAGAGTCCTAGTGGACAATACTTAGATAGGAGCCAGCTGTGTGCTGCAGCTGCCAAAAAAGCCAACACAGTGCTGGGCTGCATTAACAGAGGGATAGAATCAAGATCAGGTGAAGTGTTAATATCACTTTACAAGGCCTGGGTAAGGCCACACTTGGAATCCTGCATCCAGTTTTGGTCACCACGATGTAAAAAAGATATTGAGACTCTAGAAAGAGTACAGAGAAGAGCAACAAAGATGATCAGGGAACTGGAGGCTAAAACATATGAGGAACAGTTGCTGGAATTGGAAATGTCTAGTTTAATGAAGAGAAGGATGAGGGGGGACATGATAGCAGTGCTCCAACATCTCAGGGGCTGCCCCAAAGAAGAGGGAGTCAAGCTATTCTCCAAAGCACCTGAAGGCAGGACAAGAAGCAACGGATGGAAACTAACCAAGGAGAGAAGCAACCTACCGGTAGAACTAGGGAGAAACTTCCTGACAGTGAGAACAATTAACCAGTGGAACAACCTGCCTCCAGAAGCTGTGAATGCTCCAACACTGGAAGTTTTTAAGAAGAGACTGGACAGCCATTTGTCTGAAAGGGTATAGGGTTCCCTGCCTGAGCAGGAGGTTGGACTAAATGACCTCCAATGTACCTTCCAAGTTTAATAATAATAATAATAATAATAATAATAATAATAATAATAATAATAATAATAGCTGTTGTTGTTGTTATTGTTATCTCTGAAAAATGGTCATAAGTTACTTTTTTTCAATGCCATTGTCACTTTGAATGGCCAGTAAATGAATTGTTGTAGGTTGAGGATGATCTGTGGATCAATTTCACCCAGTGAACAGACACCTGCATTTCCAAAGCCCTGGCAGCTGCAGTCACCTACCTTGCACATCAGGACATTTCAGCAAATAAAGTAGACCCCAGTACAAAGTGGTGGTGCTGGTTTCTGCTCCTCCAACCAACAGGTCAACAATGGTTTGGATCATGTTGTCCTCCCTTGAAATGGAAGTTGAGCCGTCTTTGCTCTGGAGATGGAATAGAGGAGAAAAGGGATGTAAAGTGGGAGCTTTTTCGTTAGGTCCTCCCTCTCTTTCTCACGCTCAGCCTCCCCAGGTAGACCAGATATCGCCTTGATGCAGGTTAGTCCTCGACGTACGACAACGTTTGAGCCCAAAGTCGAGACAGTTAAGTGAACGTTGCCCCGTCTTACCAGCTTTCTTGCCACAGTTAGTAACATGGTTTTTAAGTGGATCTGGCTTCCCCAGTTGACTTGGCTCGTCAGAAGGGCACCAAAGGGATTCACGTGATACCCCGGGGACGCCGCAACCGTTACAAAAAATGAGTCCATGGCCAAGTGTCTGAATTTGGCTCACGCGAGCGCGGGGGATGCTTCAGCGGTCGTCAGTTTGAAAAAGGGTCGTAAAGCACTTTTTCGTTGTAATTTCGAACAGTCACTAAAGGAACTGCTTTAAGTCAAGGACTCCTTGTAAACTAATTCTGCTTCGTTTTCAGATTGTATTAACAGGTTTTTGCAACTCTGAAAGTATCGGTGATGTTTTCCCACCGTCATCTTTATAGCCCTTCTAAGCCTCTTGATCCATTGACTGTGCAGCTGAAGGCTACGCGCCCTCTTATCTGACAATCCCCTAGGCAGCCCCTCTTCACCAGTCTCCCAAAGTCTATCTATTATACCAGGGGGTAGGCAACCTTGGCTCTTTTATGACTGGTGGACTTCAACTCCCAGAATTCCTGAGCCAGCCTGGCTCAGCTTGGAAGCCTCTCCCTTTCCCCTCAGCATGGCTGGCTCAGGAATTCTGGGAGTTGAAGTCCATGAGTCATAAAAGAGCCAAGGTTGCTACCCCTGGGCTAAGTCCTAGCCTAAGGCAGGACTAGAACTCGCCCCTTCCTGGTGATTGGCCCAAAGTCACTCAGCCGACTTTCATGGCTAAGGCAGAACTAGAACTCCCGTCTCCTGGTGATTGGTCCAAAGTCACTCAGCCAGTTTTCCTAGCTAAAGCGGGACTAGAACTCACCGTCTCCCACTTCCGAGCCAGGTATATCTTAACCATTAGACCCAGGGTTAGGCAACCTTGGCTCTTTTATGACTGGTGGACGTCAACTCCCAGAATTCCTGATCCAGCACGGCTCAGCTTGGAAGCTTCTCCCTTTCCCCTCAGCGTGGCTGGCTCAGGAATTCTGGGAGTTGAAGTCCACGAGTCCTAAAAGAGCCCAGGTGGCCTACCCCTGCATTATAACATTGCACCCATTAACTTATGAAGTCAAGAAAGAGGCTGGTGTTACGTATGAGAGGCTGGTCCTACACAGAACAGGGAGTCATCATTTGGATACTGGCTACTTACAAGGTGTCTGGAGAATGGAGGGGTGTGTGTGTGTGTGTGTGTGTGTGCGCGCGTGCGCGTGCGTGCAAAAATCAAGATGGTAGCAATAGAAGAGAATCTTTGTAGCTCATGGTTCAACTGTGGAATCCCTGGTGCTCTCTTGAGTTGTTTTCTTGCAGAAGTTTTGTTACCCAGTTAGGTAACATCATCAGTGCCAGTAAAGAGTGAGGTTTGTAGAGAAGAGGAGGAGGAGGAAGAGGAAGAGGAGGAAGAGGAGGAAGAGGAGGAGAACTATAGTAGAGTCCTTGATGCTTTCTGAGCGTAGTTGTTTTCTTGCAGACGTTTCATTACCCAGCCAGTAAAGAGTGAGGTTTGTAGAGAGGAGGAGGAGGAAGAAGAGGAAGAGGACTACTGTAGAGTCCTTGGTGCTCTCTGAGCTTGGTTGTTTTCTTGCAGACATTTCATGACCCAGCTAGGAACACTGATGTTACCTGGTTGGTAATGAAACATCTGCAAGAAAACAACCCAGAGAACACCAAGGACTCCACAGTAAAGATGGTGGCCTAAAGTCTGCGATTACAAACACCATCTTGACTTCTTGACCTGTGTCCCTCACTACATGCCCTGGCTAGCCTGTTCCTAGCCAAGATGACGAGTCACGGGAAGGTTGAGCTGAGCAAAAAGCTATGCAAAAGCCTTCTCCTTGCCTTGGCTATGAAATCCAGATAGAAGTCAATCAGATCCTGTGGTTCGTTGCCTTCTTCCCATCTCTCCCTGTGACTCTGGATCTTGTCCTTGATGAAATTGTGCATGAATTCGTTGTGTTCAAACAACTGCTGGTAAGGCCTCTGAAATTTCCGCATGATTGTGGGGAAAGAGTCGTAGGCCTGTAGCAAGGCGGCAAAATGGAGACAATGCAGAATGACATGAGGTGAGAATTGATCGGCAGGCTATTGGGTGATCTCCACATCCTGCCATGCTTCTTCACAGGTGGGGGAAATTATTTCATTGGAACCAGGAGACCCCAACCGTGGCAACTTTTACCCTTTGTAGACTTCAATTCCCAGAATTCCTTAGCCAGCCGTGCCAAGCTGGGAGTTGGTCCACAAGTCGTAAATTGGCCAAGGTTGGAGGCCTGGCTGAGGGATTCTGGGCGTTGAAGTCCATACATCTTAAAGATGTTGAGGTTTACCCTAAATGAGATGTTATTTAAGGTCATTCCTAAGCCTTTTGTTTTATGCTTCTCTAGAAAGACTAAGTGAGGTAAACAGGTGATCAAACATTCTATAGAACAGCGGTTCTCAACCTTTTCCAGGGCCCGCATCGCAAAAGGGAACAAAAATGGCAGACCAAAAAAAAAAAAATATGGCGGGCCCGCATCGCGCATGCGTGGTGCGACAGCCTGCATCGCAAAGGGGAAAAAAATGGCGGACCCCCCCAAAAAATGGCCGACCCAAAAAAAATGGCCGACCCCCCAAAAAAATGGTGGGCCCGCATCGCACATGCGTGGCGCGACGGCCTGCCATCACAAAGGGTAAAAAAATGGCCGACCCAAAAAAAAATGGCCGACCCAAAAAAATGGCCGACCCCCCCAAAATGGCGGACTGCGGTGTTTGGCGACCCCAAATGGGGTCGCGACCCACAGGTTGAGAACCGCTGCTATAGAATGACCAGGAGAGCAGACCAAGTATTTGGACTTTTTTAAAAAAAAAAAAAAAACACCACTATTTTTTATACAGACCATCAGGAAATGCGAGGAGCATGGACGGTGGTACAGAACCATCTGTGGTCACAAGTCCCACAGCCCCAGGACTTGCCAGCCCTGAAGTGGGCCAGCTCCAACTGAGAGACATCCACATAGTAATAAAGAGGAAAAACAGCGCTTACCCTGCCCCAGACGGTACCCGGAATGTAGACAATCATGTGGATAGTTTTTAACAATTTGTTGAAATGGGCATCCCCTTCGGGAAAGCGTTGACCGAACACAAAAGTGCATATGATGTTTGCGACAGCATGGCCTAGAGCAGTCCGGGGGTCAAAGGGTGATCCTGCAAATGGAGAAAATAGAGCTGGGTTCACACAGGAGGCTTAATCAGAGAGAGTAAAGACCCAGAGGTGGAATCTGTAATAGCAGCGATCCCCAATCTTTTTGGCAACAGGGGCCGGTTTTGTGGAAGACAATTTTTCTACGGACTGGGGTGGGGCGGGGGGGGGGGGAAATGGTTTTGTGCACTACTTAGATCTTGTGCATGTGCCAATGAAGCTTCACTCACTTGCGTGGCCTGGTTCCTGACAGGCTGTGGCGCAGAACCAGTTTACAGTCTGGGGACCCCTGCTATATTGCATCCTAGGCTGGATTCATACATACATCAACATACAGCTGCATACAGTTCTCTCTCTCTCTCTCTCTCTCTCTCTCTCTCTCTCTCTCTCTCTCTCTCTCTCTCTCTCTCTCTCTCTCTCTCTCTCTCTCTCTCTCTCTCTCTCTCTCTCTCTCTCTCTCTCTCTCCTCCCTCCCTCCCTCTCTCTCTTGTCTATTTATCTCTGTCTACCTATCATCCATCCTTCTATCCATCCATCCATCCTTTATCTCATTCTCTCTCTTTATTATCTATCTATCTATCTGTCTGTCTGTCTGTCTGTCTGTCTGCCTGCCTGCCTGCCTGCCTGCCTGCCTGCCTGCCTGTCTATCTATCTATCTATATCTCTCTCCTCTCTCTCTCTCATCTATTTATCTGTCTACCTTTCATCCATCCATCTATCCATCCATCCATCCACCCCTTATCTCATTCTATTTCTTTCTCTTTCTCTCTCATCTCTCATCTGTGTCTCTCTCCTCTCTGTCTCTGTCTCTTTCTCATCTCAGCTATTTATCTCTGTCTACCTTTCATCCATTCATCTATCCATCCACCCACCCCTTATTTCATTCTTTCTCTTTATCTGTCTGTCTGTCTGTCTGTTTGTCTGTCTGTCTATCTATCTATATCATTTCTCTCTCTCTCTCATCATCTCTCGTCTATCTAATCTGCAAGCATTTTGGGGAAAACAACACGTATATTGCATTTTCTCCCTCTTAAATGGTTTTCTAATGTCCCAGTCTCTACTTGAGAGAGCCAGATGTAGCCTGGTGGTCTCCTTTCCAAATATTAACCAAGCTCAAATATGCTTAGATGCCACAAGCTATGGCTACCTGCTGCCACTCGACCGGGCGTAAATTAGAATAACAAAGTTGAAAAGAAGAGGGATGGAGAAAAAAAAATCCCAACATCACACTGGACCATTACAAGGTTGCTAATTGCTGATTTATTGTGCAGGGAGAGAAAAAAAAAGAGGTCACCTTTCTTGCTTTTAAACACCTTCAGAAGATTCTGTGCCTCCTCCTGGATCCGGTTCTCCAGGGTCTTCTTTCCCACACCCAGGTTTCGCAACGTCAACATGACAAAGCGCTTCTGCTGCTTCCAGACGGGGCCGGTGGTCATAAAAACCCCTGCGGGACAAAGTTGGGACACCTTATCTTTGAGCATAATATCATGGTACAACAACTGGATTCTTCCCCAAGGTGCTTTTTCAAGAGGCAACTGGATTTTCTTCCTCAGAACTGAGGAAGCTTCTTGGATGAGAAGCGAAACATCTTCAAGGGAAAACCAAGAAAGTCCAGTCTCCTCTTGAACAAGCAGCTTTGGGACAACCATGACCTGGATGACGGAGGATTCCATTGACAGCAGCTGGGTTATTTTATCTCAGTTTGATCCGACTGTGATGAACTATAATTGTCGTAACCGTGCTCCGTTGTAGTGTTTCTCTACCTTGACAAGTTTAAGATGAGTGGGCTTCGATTCATCCTAAACACGATGACTGGGGAATTCTGGAATAAATAATAATAATAATAATAATAATAATAATAATAATAATAATAATAATAATAATAATAATAATAAAGTTGGAAGGGACCTTGGAGATCATCTAGTCCAATCTGCTCAGGCAGGAAGCCCTATACCATTTGTATACTTGGTAAGGCCACACTTGGAATATGGCATCCAGTTTTGGTCACCACGATGTAAAAAAGATGCTGAGACTCTAGAAAGAGTGCAGAGAAGAGCAACAAAGATGATTAGGGGACTGGAGGCTAAAACATATAAGGAACGGCTGCTGGAATTGGGTACGTCTAGTTTAATGAAGAGAAGGACGAGGGGGGACAGGATAGCAGTGCTCCAATATCTCAGGGGCTGCCCCAAAGAAGAGGGAGTCAAGCTATTTTCCAAAGCACCTGAAGGCAGGACAAGAAGCAACGGATGGAAACTAATCAAGGAGAGAAGCAACCTAGAACTAAGGAGAAACTTCCTGACAGTTAGAACAATTAACCAATGGAACAACCTGCCTCCAGAAGCAGTGAATGCTCCAACACTGGAAGTTTTTAAGAAGAGACTGGACAGCCATTTGTCTAAAATGGTGTAGGGTTTCCTCCCTGAGCAGGGGGTTGGACTAGATGACCTCCAAGGTCCCTTCCAACTTTATTATTATTATTATTATTATTAAGCTTGCTTTCTAAGGAGAAAAGAAATCATTTTTTAAAAATTAATTTGATGTCTTTAGCATCATCATCATCATCATCATCATCACCATCATCATAAAGTTGGAAGAGACCTTGGAGGTCATTGAGTCCACCCCCCTGCTCACCTCATTCGCCGATTCTTCGGTGTTTAGGGTAAACCCAGAAGGTAGGTTAATTCAATAAGCATGTGATGTGGTGGGCCTAACTCTGAGATAGCTATTTATCCATTACAGGTAGTCCTTGGCTTACGACCACAATTGAAAGCCAAGTTTCCGTTACTAAGTGGGACATATGTTCAGTGAATTTTTTGACCCATTTTATGAGCTTCCTTGCCACAGTTGTCAGAGTGAATCACTGCAGTCGTGAAGTTGTTAAGTGAAGCTGGCTTCCCCCATTGACTTTGCTCGTCATACGGTCGCAAAAGGGGATCGCATGACCCCGGGACACGGCGACCGTCATAAATACAAGACCGTTGCCAAGTGTCTGAATTTTGAGCACGTGACCACGGGGATGCTGCAACAGTTGTGAATGTGGGAAAGGGTTATAAGTCACTTCTGTCAGTACTGTTGTAACTTTGAACATAGTTGTAACACTGTTGTAAGTTGAGGACTTACTCTCAGCCCGACATTTCAACAAAGGGGTTGCTGTTTTTCTGGGATCAGTTAAAGGGGACCCCCTCATAGGTGTCATCTTAGAGGAAAGGTGACAGCCAAGCAGCAACGTACAATAAAAATAATTGTGGTTCAAGGCATTCAAGGCATCGTAAATTGCTTAAAACATACTTTTGCCAGGGCAGGCCTGGGGCAGCTAACACCTTGCCCCTAGCCAGTGTATGTTTGTGTGTATGTTTGTGGAGTGATTGGTTTCCTTTTTAGCTTAAGGGTTTTTATATTTACATGTTTTTATTGTAATTTCTATCATGCTGTGAGCCGCCCTGAGTTCTCCGGAATAGGGCGGCATAGAAATTAAATAAATAAATAAATAAATAAATAAATAAATAAATAAATAATAATAATAATAATAATAATAATAATAATAATAATAATAATAATAATAATAATAATAATAATAGTTACTGACGTGCCCTCCAAATCTGGGTTGGTACAATTTCTACGGGAAAATTTTCAGCGCTGACCTTTGTTGCCCATCAGATCCTTAAACAGAGGCAGCAGAGGCCTTCCAGAGGTCTCCTCTGAGTAAGTGACGAGTCCTTCTTTCACGGCCTTGTAGCCATTCAGCACAACCACCGGAGCTGTCCCCAGCCAAATGGTGTAGATGTTTCCATAGATGCTTGTTAACTGAAGGAGGGAACGAAAGAGTCAAGGAGAAAAACGGTGTAATGGTTTGAGAGAGGGAGGGAGGGAGAGAGGGAGGATTATTTATTTATTTCCAAAGCCCCTGAAGGCCAGACAAGAAGCAACGGACGGAAACTAAGCAACCGAGATCTAACCTAGAACTAAGGAGGAATTTCCTGACTATGAGAACAAGGAACCAGTTGGAACGACTTGCCTCCAAATCTCCAACACTGGAGATTTTAAAGAAGAGATTGGATAACCATTTGGCTGAGATGTTATATGTTATAGAGATTAGGGAAGGCCATTTAACCTCTGACTGAATCCCCTGAACTTACCTGGGTAGACTGAACTCATCTCCAAGGGTTGTGTGGAGATTTAGTTCCTGCTTGTGTTTGTAGAGTCCACAATAAGGCATCTATATTGTTGATGGTTGAATATGGTTTTATCCATTTGAATTGGCACACTACTTGGCAGGCATTCCTGTGTTTGCTTTTTTCCAAAGTCCACAAACTCTGCTGTTTGTTCTATCTAAAGAATCGAGGCTCGCCTCTTGTTTTAAAAACGGGGTTGATTTTTCAAAACAGAAGCAGGAAAAGGTAAAATAAAATTGAACCCCACCAGAGGGTTACTTGATCCTGTTGCAATCACCTTTAACGTATATGTTAAGTACTGGGTTCGAATGCAACCACGGAGACACATGGTGAAATCAAAGTTCTTTATTCTTCTCTGTACTCACTACAACCAGCAACAAACAAAAGTAAAGCAGCCTCTTTTAAGGACGATGGACCCGGACTGTGGCAAACAATGTAACAAGCTTTTCTCGCTCTGCGCATGCACACAAGGCTGTCGCCGACCAGTCTGGTCCCGGGCAGCCTTAGAATGCCCAGGACCCATGCATCGTCCCGAGCCTGCTTTTGCAGGCTCAGGACACAACAGTATAACTATACGGATGTGCGTTTGTGTGAGAGGGGACGATCCTTGCTAACCTAACCTCTTTCTTTTTCTCCTTCTCCTCTCCTCTCCTGCAAAAATAAATAATTTTTTTTGGGGGGGGGGGAAGACAAAAATTACCTTCATCAACGGCTCTCGTTTCAGAGCAAATTCCAGCAGCCATAAATTGCCGAAGATGGGAAGAGGAACCGGGCCAGGGGGAAGCTGACGGCGTGCCCATTGCAACTGTAGAAATTGCCAAGTCAAGAAAAAGAGAGCGAAAAGCAGAAACCCTTCAACCAGCATCTTCGATGCGACCCCGTCTCTGCAGATCTCCTGGTTTTAATTATTGGAAACTGCAGACGTCCCTTCGCGTCGCCTCTATTCCCTCGCTCCCTCTTCCCCCCCTCCCTTCTATTTATGGCTTAGAAATAAGCAGTTTTTTTCCCCTCTTAATTTGGCCAAGCCGCTCCTTCTCTGGCGGTGATTTACAGTGCTTTTTTGGCTGTTTCCAATGAAAACTGTTTGCAACAGGTCTGCAGGACAGATGACCCCCCCTCCCCTTTTCCTTGTCGCCCGGTGGTAAAATTTTGGATCCAGAAGGATGATGAGCCAGGCCCAACCGGAGAGTTTAAAGGCGCTGGGGGCATTGCATAAGGGCACGCTTGCATAAAAAGGGGACAATCCGGAGCATGGTGCAAAATGTTCCTTTGCAATTTAATCAGTGATTACAGGTAGGTCCTCAGCTTATGACCACAACTGTTGTTGCTAAGCGAGACATATGTCAAGTGAATTTTGCCCCTTTTGACAACCTTTCATGCCACAGTTGTTAAGTGGATCATTGCAGTTGTTAAGCTAGTCATAAGGGTGTTAAATGAATCCACGTGACCCCTGGGACACTGCAACCGCCGTAAATAACAGTCAGTGGCCAAGTGTCTGAATTTGGATCACGTGACTAAGGGGATGCTTCAAGGGTGGTAACTGGGAAACAGGGTCACAAGTCCCTTTTTCAGTGCCGTTGTAACTTTGAACAGTCACTAAATGAACTGTCGTAAGTCAAGGACTACCTGTACGAATACAGTTTGCATTTTCGTCTGCATTTTCATGTTCGTTGCCAACCAAGGTTCGTTGCAAACGCTGCACTGCTTTGCTTGGAGGCATAGAAAGATGCCTCCAAAATCAGGGGCCATTTAAGTAGGTAGTCCTCAATTTATGACCATTTGTTTAGCAAGTGCTCAAAGTTACACCAGAGCTGAAAGAAAATCTGGTCCTCGCACTTATAATTGATCCTTGCAAGTATAACTGTTGTAGCATCTCTGTATTCATGTGATCAAAATTCTGGATGCTTGGAAACTGGCATGTACTTACGACGGTTGCAGCATTCCGGGGTCATGTGATCAAATTCTGGACGCTTGGAAACTGGCATGTACTTACGACAGTTGCAGCATCCCGGGGTCATGTAATTGCCATTTGAGACCTTCCCAGCTGGCTTCCAACAAGTCAATGGGGAAAGTTGATAACTGGGGGAGTCACTTAACAACCCTGGTGATTCTCTTAATGACCACAGGAAAAAAAGCTCATAAAATTTGGCACAACTCTCTTCATTGCTGCTTTGCTCAGCTAAGGAAGCTCCAGTCCCATTTTCGATTGTAAGTGGAGGACTGGATTAATACAGGCAGTCCTTGACTTACGACCACAATTCTGTTGCTAAGTGAGACATTGGTTACATGACTTTTGCCCCAGTTGACGACTTTTCTTGCCACCATCGCTAAGCGAATCGCTGCAGTTGTTAAATTCGTCACACGGTCGTTAAGTGAATCCGGCTTCCCCATGGTCTTCGCTTGTCAGAAGGTCACAAAAAGTGGTCATTTATGACGCTACAACCGTCATAAATACGCATCGGTTACCATGTGTCTGAATTTGGATCACGTGACCATGCAGTGGTCGTAAGTGTGAAAATGGTCATAAGTCCCTTTTTTCAACGCCGTTGAAGCTTCAAACAGTCACTAAATGAACTGTTGTAAATTGAGAACGACCTGTAATTGATTAATTATTATTATTATTATTATTATTTTTAAAATGTGGCTCCCGTAATCTTTTCTTTCTCTTCTCTGCTGGTCTGACTGATATCTAATGAGTAAAAGATGTGCTAATCAAACCCAGTCTGGGATTGTAAGCCAGAATCTGTCTACAGTACTCAGACTTTAAGTCTCACTAAAGTCAATGGGATTTAGGACTGCAATACTCTAGACAAGGATAAAGTCGGTTTAAATATTTTGTTATCTGCTTCAGTTTGTTGCAGAAGTAAACCTTTGCTATAATTTTTTTTAAATAGGATTTGTTAATTCCATTCATTGCGCTGGAAGTGTGTGAAGCGTCAAATGTTGGTTTACTAACCACAGTCTGGACTTGGGCAGCCTGCTAAGCCAGAGTTAAACAACACGCCAACTTTGTGTCATGTGTAAACCAGGCTTGAGGATCTGTGCCTTACTATATGCAATTAAAGGCAAAACTAAACACCAGTTTAAAAATTAAATTCACAGTTCTTCCCTCACTACTGAACTTAGGAGAAAGGAGAGATGTCACATTTCCATCTCACCTCCAAGCCTGGGGACAATTCATGTAGTCCTCGACTTACAACGGTTTGTTTAGTGACCTTTCAAAGTTTACAATTGTGGGAAGTCAGCCCCCCCTCCCCCGAGAAGGAAATATTAAAGAGGCAGAAAAGTATGTCCAGTTTTCTTAATAGCCCCAAGTCTCCCTCCTCCAAGCAGAAACCAGCTCTGTACAAATGCAGATGTAAATAATCCAGGAAGGTTAGAGGCCCCCAGCTAGAAGATTAAAAAGACAAAGAACCTAAAATCTACATACCCCACCCAAACTCTAAGACAGGACATAATAGGATTAACCCACAGATGCCAAAGGGCACACTCAGACTCCGGTCAAAGTTCATGGCATAGGACAATTCCAAACAAAATGCTCCAGAGGATATAAAAACCCACTCCCTACATGTGCTCTCTCTCTTTTCTCCCAGAGCCATCTTTCTGTCTGGCTCTCCTCTTCGATAAACTGCAACCTTCTTTCTAAAGCAGTCGCCATGTTGTTTATTCCCAGCTTGGACTGAACCATGATGAAGACTTTTCCTTCAACACAATGGTATTGAAATAACTGTCTGTTTTTCATACTTACGGCCATTGCACGTCTCCATGGTCACAGGATCAAAATTTAGACGCTTGGCAACTGGCTCACAGTGATGACGGTTGCAGTGTCCTAGGGTCATGTAATCCCCTTTTGTGACCCTCTTACAATCAATGGGGAAACCAGATTCACTTAACAACTGTGTTACTAACATAGCAATTTCAGTAATTCACTTAACAACTGTGGCAAGCCAGGTCATAAAATGGGGCAAGACTCACTTAACAATGGTCTCGCTTAGCAATGGAAATTTGAGGGCCAATTTTGAACTATCGATACGGTCTCAGAGAAGAAGCTAGTACTGTAAAAAGAAAACCAATTGCATACATCTAAAGCTTTCAACAAACAGCTTTCTGGAACTGTTTCTCATTTAGAAGCCAGCTTAAAATTTTACATTTCTCTCAGAGCAGTCTTTAATCTTACGCCTCCCCAAGGACAGATATTTAATACAGTGCTACTAAGGCTATTTAATGCTGCTTTTCTTCAAAGAGCAATTGAATGTCTGCTAATAAAACAACAGTTGGGTGAATGAAAAATGTCTTTTTCTCTCCTCCCAGCAGATATTCATCTGGTGGTCTAATTTTTTTTTCCTGCCTTTAAAAGATCTCATGTTCCACTTCACATTGGGAGACCGCAAATTTTTGGGTTTCTGCTGCCTTTCCTGGCTCAGATTCTGCCCTTGTCCAGATGTAAGATGATGCGATAACCGATCTTTTTTTTTTTTTTTTGTAAACAGTTGCTGTAAAAGAGGATTTATGCGAGTCAAATGCCATGGAACAGAGACCTTTCACCCAGCCCAGTAGAAAAATCTATCAAACTGGGGCCTTTGTCGCCAAAGTTGTGTTTCTCCAGTCACAATATACTCAGATTGTCAGTTAAAATCTGGACAGAGGCATTCGCATTGTGTACTAAGAGTGGTTAGTATTAATTAGAACATTGTAGGTCTGATTTTTTTAAAAAAATTTTATTAAGTATATATTTGTAAATGTAAACAAAGGAAAAATTCAAGTTGAATGCTACTCAACTTAATACAATCATTTTAAACTTGTAAACATTCTTCACTCGGTATATCAAGATTTAACTATAAGCAAGATACATTTTCTTTGATTGATGCTTCTCTTGTATGTAGTCTATCCATTTTTTCCAGTCCAACATATATTTTTCATTTGAATGATCCTTCAAATATGCAGATATTTTAGCCATTTCTGCCATATTTATGACTTTCAAAGTTTCAGCTCCATTGTTTTATTGACATATCAGTGTTGAACAAAACCTACAGAGCAGGTCACCAAGGTAAGTGTGGTGCACAAGACAGCAGATTTTTTCTTTTCATCATAAGCAAAAAGAAAAGAAAATAAGAAAGTGAATAAAGAAAAGGAACAGTGGTGGGATTCAGCTGGTTCGCACTACTTTGGCAGAACCGGTAGCTAATTTTTTGTTGCCCAGGCCAAGGATGGACTTCCGGAAGCGGCATCCACGCAGAGAACCGGTTGTTCACCTATTTGAATCCCACCACTGGTGTGCTGGCTTTGTGGCAATGTTCACAGAATTTCAAAAAGTCTTCTGGAGACAGTGGAGATGAAGCCTAATGCATCTTTCCAAAGAAAATGTTTGCTAAACTGATGAGCTGGTATAAATGCCTCCATCGTTGACAACCACCCTGGAATTTTAAAATATATTTTAGCTTTATTTTTTTCCCATATTGTTAATAAGGCATTTCTTATAAAATGATTTTGAAAGTACTTATGGACTCTGTCTTTCCCGTACCATAAAAAAACATGCCACCCCAATTGTAAGTCATGTCCTTCTAAATACGATAACCTTTTATTTCTGAGTGTTATCCACTCTTTCACCCATGTTAACACCGATGCTTGATAATACAATGTCCATTCCGGCAGCCCAAAACCTCCATTTTCCTTAGCATCTTGTAATATTTTCATCTTAATTCTAGCTTTTTCCCCCTGCCAAATAAAATTCAAAACCAATGAATTTAAATTTTGAAAAAATTTTCTCTCAAGTTTTATCAGAATCGTTTGAAATAAAAATAAAATCTTTGGCAACACATTCATTTTTACTGTAGCAATTCTTCCTAATATTGATAGTTGGAGATTTTTCTATTTTTCTAAGTCTAGTTTTATTTGCTTCAATAATTTTATGTAATTATCTTCTTTTATTGACGAACATCTAGCTGAAAGATAGATACCTAGATATTTAACTTTTTTCACTATTTGTACCTCTGTTTTCTCTAGTATTTGCCTTTTTGGTTTATCTGTAAGGTTCTTTACTATTACTTTAGTTTTATCTTTATTTATTTTTAGTCCTGCCACTTCTCCATATTCTTCTATCTTTCCCCATAGTCATCTCTAAAGGTTCTTCCAAAATAAATACTAAATCATCGTCAAATGCTTGTAGTTTATATGTTTCATCTTTTACTTTCAATCCTTTAATTTCTTTGTCTTGCCTTATCCTTCTATTTAATACTTCCAAAGTAAAGATAAATAATAATGGAGATAGTGGACACCCTTGTCTGGTGCCTTTTCTTATCTCAAAGCTCTCAGTACAATCTCCATTCACTATCACTTTTGCTGTCTGATTACTATATATTGTTTTTATCATATTTGTAAAGTTCTTTCCAAAATCCATTATTTGTAATTGTTGGACCATAAATTGCCAAGAAACATTATCAAATGCTTTTTGGGCATCCAAAAACACTAATGCTAATTGTTTCCCTGGGTGTAATTCATAATATTCTAATACGTCCATTATCACCCTTAAATTATTTTTGATCTATCTCTTCGGTAAAAAGCCGTTTTGATCTGGATGTATAAACTCAACTAAGTATCTTTTCAGTCTCTCTGCCATTATTGAAGTAAAAATTTTATAATCCACATTGAGTAATGAAATCGGTCTATAAGACTTAATATACATCAAATCTGAGTCTTCTTTTGGTATCAAAGTAATATTTGCTTCTATCCATGTATTTGGAAGTTTAGCCTCTAACAGTAATCCATTGCAAACCTTTTTTAACGGTTCGCTTAATATATCTTGTAGCTTTTTATAGAGTTCCGCCGGTAGCCCGTTCTTTTGTCGCTTTATAGCCTCTAATATCTGCAATGGCCATCAGTGTGAAAAATGGGGATAAATCACTTTTTTCAGTGCCATAATTTTGAATGGCCACTAAATAAACTGTTGCACCTCCAAACCAAATCTGTTGACAATCTGTGTCCTGGCTTTGTGGCCATGTTCACAGAATTTCAAAAAGTCTTCTGGAGACGCTGGAGATGAAGCCTAATGCATCTTGCAAAGAAAAGTTTTGCTAAACTGAGGAGCTGGTTTCCATTCTCAGGGATAACGACATAAATCTGAACCTTTTAATCCAGGATATTTTCCCCTTTGCCATTGTTGGCTTTTCTGAACTGATTTCTTAAGTGCTCCTCAGCAACAATTATCTCCTAAATGTGCTCTGCTAGGATTGAATTTCAGGGTGAGACCTGTGGTTACAGGTGAGCGTATATCTGAGTTGCATAGCGTGTCTTATAATGCAGAATAATTAGGGAGAAGGTTTTCCTTGATTAATTATAACTCTGACTGCATTGTACAGCATGAAAACTGATCTCTCAGATCTCAAGTTGTCCTTTCTAGATTGATTGGAGTTTTATAGGAAAAAAATTCCCACCAGTGTCAAATTTTCTCTGCAATAGCGGTTGCTGGAATTGGGTATGTCTAGTTTAATAAAAAGAAGGACTAGGGTTCACAAGATAGCAATGTTCCAACATCTTGCCACAAACAAGAAGGGGTCAACCTGTTCGCCAAAGTACCTGAAGGCAGGATAAGAAGCAACGGATGGAAACTAATCAAGAAGAGAAGCAACCTGGACCTAAGGAGAAATTTCCTGACAGTTAGAACAATTAATCAGTGGAACACCCTGCCTTCAGAAGTTATGGATGCTCCAACACTGGAGGTTTTTAAGAAGAGACTGGACAACCATTTGTCTGAAATGTTATAGGGTTTCTGGCTTGAGCAGGGGGTTGGACTAGATGATCTCCAAGGTCCCTTCCAACTCTGCAATTTATATATGTATGTTTCTTACTCTTTGCAACCTTTTGCAAGATTTTGTCTGTGACATGAGAATATACAGCCTGACTTTAAAACGACTCTGAAGAAATAAAGCATTCAGATCTTTATTGCATAATGATTTGTAGTTCTATAAATTAGTAATAATTAAAGCTGGAGAAATTTCATACCGTCTCTGTTCTGTGCATTGGTGTCATCTCACAATTGCAACTTTACTCTTACCCAGCTAATTGAGCAATCTTACAAATTGCTCTGGCAGCTTTTTTTTTTTTTTTTGAGCAGTTAGCCCCGAATATGGAACTAAAAATACACAAACACACATTTGAAGAGTAATTTGTCCCACCTTGAAGATGAGGCAAGGTCTTGAAGCAAAAGATTTTGCAGAAGTAAATTAGGAAGAAAAGCATCCTTTTTTTAAAAACTGCATACTTTTCAAACTAATATTTATATCGGGGTCTTCAAACGTGGCCCTTTTATGACTTGTGGACTTGAACTCCCAGAATTCCTCAGCCAGGCATGCCTGGCTGAGGAATTCTGGGAGTTGAAGTCTACAAGTCATAAAAGGGCCACGTTTGAAGACCCCTGATTTATATGATTGATGTGATTTTGTATCTTACCTTTCCTGGCAAGGCACTCAGACTAGCAAGGTGGAAAACCAGCTGAGAAAAGTGGGAAGGTCGTGGAGAAGCAGAGACAATGAATACCATGAGGTAAGGAATTTGTAGAGGGGGTTCTCTGCTCTTCCCCATTTTGGGAACTCACCCTACTTTTTTTCTTCTCTCCAGTTTCCCTGTGGAATGGGACCACTGCCTTGAGCAGCTGGCTGCAGCCAACCTGCCTCTACTGGCTCATCTCCGCCCACTCACCTCTGTCAACTCCCACAGGACAACTCCACACAGCCAACTGGCTGCCAGGAGAACTGACCGCAGACGGCTGGAGTGAGGGCCGGGCAGCCGAGCAAATGAGGAATGGGCAGAGTGCAGAGTACATTGGGGGAGGTTGTGGGCAGGCAGCAGTGACCAGGGGCTCCCCATTTTCACACCTCTTGCTGCCACCAAAGCCGGTGCCACTTGGACTTATTGCAGTGGCAGCAACAGCTCCGAGCCTGGCACAGCAGCTGAAAAATGGGAAGTCCCCAGCTGCTGCCTCCCTGCCTCCTGCCACAACGTGCTCTCTGCTCTGCACTCTGCCCACCCGCTCACTCACGTACCTGCCCAGCTCTCCCTCTGACTGACTGCTGAAAGTTGTCCCCCTGGTGAGTTGGCCGTTTGCAGATAATAATAATAATAATAATAATAATAATAATAATAATAATAATAATAATAATAATAATAATAATAAAGTTGGAAGGGACCTTGGAGGTCATCTAGTCCAACCTCCCGCTCAGGCAGGAAACCCTATACTATTTCGGACAAATGGCTGTCCAGTTTCTTCTTAAAAACTTCCAGTGTTGGAGCCTTCAGCGCTTCTGGAGGCAGTTTGTTCCACTGGTTAATTGTTCTAGCTGTCAGGAAGTTTCTCCTTAGTTCTAGGTTGCTTCTCTCCTTGATCAGTTTCCATCCGTTGCTTCTTGTTTTGCCTTCAGTGTTTTGGAGAATAGCTTGACTCCCTCTTCTTTGGGGCAGCCCCTGAGATATTGGAACACTGCTATCATGTCCCCCCTCGTCCTTCTCTTCATTAAACTAGACATTCCCAATTCCAGCCACCGTTCCTTGTATATTTTAGCCTCCAGTCCCCTAATCATCTTTGTTGCTCTTCTCTGCACTCTTTCTAGAGTCTCAACATCTTTTTTACATCGTGGTGACCAAAACTGGATGCAGGATTCCAAGTGTGGCCTCACCAAGGCCTTGTAAAGTGGTATTAACACGCCACCTGATCTGGATTCTATCCCTCTGTTAATGCAGCCTAGCACTGTGTTGGCTTTTCTGGCAGCTGCAGCACACGGCTGGCTCATATCTAAGCAATTGTCCACTAGGACTCTGAGATCCCTCTCACAGTTGCTACTATTGAGCAAGGTACCACCTATACTATACCTGTTCATTTGGTTTTTCTTGCCTAAATGTAGAACTGTGGTGAGTTGGCAGCCAAGAGTTGTTCGAGACCCATTTCCCTGCCCGTCCGGGAGAAAAGGAAGATCAAGGCGAAGACAGGATCCCATTTGAGGCCTGCGCTGTTGAATGCGCTGTGCTTATGGCACCCTAAATTTCTTTGACTAAACCGGGAACACTTGACTGAGGTATGAGTTTTGTATCCCTTTCATCAGCTGATTGACATGGATCAAAGAACAAATTATTGTTTGGAGAGATGCACAGATAATTTATAGAATAGAATAGAATAGAATAGAATAGAATAGAATAGAATAGAATAGAATAGAATAGAATAGAATAGAATAGAATAGAATAGAATAGAAAATATGGAATAGAACAGAACAGAACAGAACAGAACAGAACAGAACAGAACAGAATAGAATAGAATAGAATAGAATAAGAAATAATAGAATGGAATGGAATGGAATGGAATGGAATAGAATAGAATAGAATAGAATAGAATAGAATAGAATAGAATAGAATAGAATAGAATAGAATAGAATTCAATACAGTACAATACAGTATAATACAATACAGTACAGTACACTACAGTACAATACAATACAATACAATACAATACAATACAATACAATACAATACAATACAATACAATACAATACAATACAATACAATACAATACAATACAATATGAGAGTTGGAAGGGATCTTTTATAACCCACTGCTTAGGCAGTAAACCCTGTACCATTTCAGACAAATGGTTGTCCAATCTCTTCTTAAAAACTTCCAGCTTTGGAGCATTCACAACTTCTGGAGGCAGATTGTTCCACTGGTTAATTGTTCTCATTGTTAGGAAGTCTCTCCTTTATTCTAGGTTGCTTCTCTCCTTGATTAGTTTCCATCTATTGCTTCTTGTCATGCCTTCTATTGCTTTGGAGAATATTGCTAAGTGACATTGTGGGTTTTGCGTGGCCAAAGATTTGTGCGGTCAAATCTTTCTTTGTTTTTGTAAGAGCTATTGTTTGTGCTCACCATGTCTTCTAATTGGACAAATGTTGATCTTTCTTGATAACACATTACCCAATAATAACAAAAAAACAAATAAATATATTTTTAGCTCTTCCAACAGCAATATCTCTGGTCAAGGCATTTTGTACACTGGAACATGTACAACATGTACTCTAATACGGAATGCATAAAAATGTTCATTCTTGAGGAACAATGTGAAAATTCTCAGAAATAATCAGTCTGGAGGTAAATGGAGTGGCGATTAGCAAAATAATTGGAAGATTTGTGGAAACTTCAATTTGGTAGGTCTAAACTTAGGCAATAGAAAGAAATCAGAAAAAAAATCTAAAGACCTTAATGCAGCGGTTCTCAACCTTTTTCAGGCTGTGACCCCGACCTACGCCGCGCATGTGTGACGTGACCCCGACCTGCGCCACACATGCATGGTGCTACCCCCTGCGCCGCACATGCACGGTGCTACCCCCTGCACCGCGTAATGCGCGGTGCTGCCCCCTGCGCTGGCCGAGGCGTAGGCTGCCGCCTGTTCGGGGCGGCGGCAGGCAGGCCCAGGTGCTCAGGTGTTCCTGGGCGGCCGTGGCGGCGACGGTGCAGGGCGACCACGGGCTGGGCCACCAGCTGGCCCAGCCCAAGGGAGGTAAGCCACCCGCCGGGCCCCACGTGCGCCAAAAACCCTCCCTGCGCCCGCCGGCCTCCCACCTCCCACCTCCCACCCCTTGCCCTCTTTTACTTATAGTTTTAGTAGTCGCTCAGCAGGGAGGGGTGGAAAGTTCCGGACCGCTCGCCTTCGCTGCAGACAACTCCCAGCACCGTTTGCAGACTTGGACTTTTGGAGGGCTCAGCAGGGCAGAGACAGCCTGGACAATTCCTATTGGCTTTTGAAAGCCAATAGAATTAGACTCTATTCAAGAGAGTCTATTCTATTGGCTTTCAAAAGCCAATAGAATAAGAAGTAGTAGCACAGCTAAGGAAAAGTGGGGGGGGAAATAATGGCGGTCTGCGTTGTTTGGCGACCCCCATGAAATGGTTGTTCGACCCCAAATGGGATCGCGACCCACAGGTTGAGAACCGCTGCCTTAATGTGTGAGTCTCTCAGTAACCAGGCAGAGATGAGTGGGATAGGTTTGCCAGACTTAGAAGCTGCCTCTGTACAAATCGATGGTGAGACCACACTTGGAGTACTGTGTACAGTTCTGGTCACCGCACCTCAAGAAGGATATAATGGAACTGGAAAAGGTGCAAAAAAGGGCAACAAGAATGAACAAGGAAATGGAGCGCCTCCCTTATGAAACCAGATTGCAACGCCTTGGTCTCTTCAGCCTTGAAAGACGGTGTTTAAGGGGTGACTTGATCGAAGTGTATAAAATCATGCATGGGATAGAAAATGTGGATAGAGAAAAATTCTTTTCTCTATCACACAATACCAGGACACGGGGGCACTCCCTAAAGCTTATAGCTAAGAAAGTGAGGACAAATAAAGGGAAATATTTCTTCACCCAGAGGGTCGTTGATTTATGGAATTCATTTCCTGAAGGGGTCGTGACAGCTGTCAGCCTTGACAGCTTCAAGGCAGGGCTAGATAGATTCATGGATGCAAAGTGTATTGGTGGTTATTAAAACAGATGTCCATGTGCCGCCTCTATGTTGGTTGAGGCAGGCAGGATTCCCTTGAGTACCATTTGTTTGGGGGTCAAGGGAAAGGGAGGGTTTTGCCTTCTCTTTCTGCTCAAGATCCCCATGTACATTTGGTGGGCCACTGTGTGACACAGAATGCTGGACTCGATGGGCTTTGGCCTGATTCAGCATGGCTCTTCTTATGTTCTTATGTTCTTATGTAGAAAAACCTTATTTTTTTCTGATCAGATCGCTTGATAAAGGAAGTCCTCGACTTACAACAGTCCATTTAGTGACCTTCCAAAGTTACAATGGCAATGAAAAAAGAGACTTATGTTTTTCAAACTTGCGATCATTACAGCATCCCCAAGGTCACGTGATGAAAATTCAGATGCTTGGCAACTGGTTCATACTTTATGACGGTTACAGTGTGCCAGGATCATGTGATCAGGTTTTGCGAGAGACAGGGCCAAATTCTTTCCCCTCTTGCCCAAAAACCACAACACGGATGCTATCTGGAGTTGAACTTGATTGGAGGGACACAAATAACTGTATCATGACTATGCTGATAGTGTTGGGGGTTGTTTGTTGTTGTTGTTGTTACTTGCTATAGGTTTTGTTGTTTTGTTGGGATGTTTCTACCGGGTTTTATTCTTTGTTAGCACCCTAGAGCGGGGGGGGGGGGTGTCTCCAAACTTGACAACTCTGAGATTTGTGGACTTCAATTCCCAGAATTCCTCAGCAGCCTCTGGGAATTGAAATTGGAGACCCCCATGCCCTAGGCCACCTTGGCCCTTTTATGACTCGTGGACTTCAACTCCCAGAATTCCTGAGCCAGCCATGCTGAGGGGAAAGGGAAAGGTTTCCAAGCTGAGCCAGGCTGGCTCAGGAATTCTGGGAGTTGAAGTCCCCGAGTCATGAAGGGGCCACAGTTCCCCTATGCTGGCTCAGGAATTCTGGGAGCTGAAGTCCACGAGTCATAAAAGAGCCAAGGTTGCTTACCCCTGCTCTAGAGTAATGGGTTTGAGAGGGATGAATTGAATGAACAAACGAACAAGTGAATGAATGAGTGAATAAAAAAAAATAATTTCCCCAACTTGCCTCTCCGATCGTCCGTATTTTTAAGATCTCTGAACGTCTGCTTAACTTATTTATTTATTAAATGTATATGCTGCCCCTTTCACTATCAGTGTGACTCTGGGTGGCTCACAACAGGATAAAAGCAAGAATGGAAAACGTTAAAAATATTTTTTTTAAAAAAACTTAAAACCAACAAGGATTGGCTAAAACTAGGACCCAGTACAGGTAATCCTCGACTTACCACCACAATTGAGCCCAAAGTTTCTGTTGCTAAGCAGTACAGTTGTTAAGTGAATTTTTGCCTCATTTTACAACCTCATTTCCATCGTTGTTAAGTGAATCACCGCAATTGTTAAGGTAGTCAAATGGTCATTAAGTGAATCTGGCTTCCTCATTGACTTTGCTTGTCAGAAGGTCGCAAAATGGGATCACGTGACCCCAGGACACTGCAACCGTCATAAATAGGGGACAAGGGCCAAGTGTTTGAATTTTGATCGTATCACCATGGGAATGCTGCAATGGTCATAAGTTGTCATGGCCCCATCGGAGCCCGGTTCAGAGGAGTTGGAACCGGGACTGTCCGACAGGGATGGCATGTCTCCCTTGGCTTGTTTGGAGCGGCCAAGGGCTAAGGACGATGCTCTCCCAGATCCTCAGGCATTGGGGGAGATGGTTGACCAGACGGAGAGCTGCCTGCCCTCATAGATGCAGGGGAGAATCGGCTGCTGACAGGCTGTAGGGCTGATAGGCAGCAGATCTCCTCTGATGAGGAACAGCTGCCTCCCCCGCTCGATCCAAGGGCACGGAGAGCGGAGTGGAGGCAAGCTCAGAGAAGGCTACAAGGCTACTCGAGAGGAACAACTGTTCTTTTGGCTTACACTCCCCCAGTTTTGACTTGTACCTTTCGCCTTTTGCCTTGCCTTGCCTTGAGAACTGCCTTTTCATTTCATTTCATTTTATCTGAATGAAAATAAAATAAAATAGTCAGCAGTCTAGGCCACGAATCTTAAAGACAGGCATCTTAAAGACCACCTGGGATGGTTTTTCTAACAGATGTCAAAGATTTATGGGAATATCTTCATGTTGTGGTTTGGGCCGTATCCTGTGATTATATTACAAGGTTTCCAAGCGGTGAAGGATGGTCTCACCACCCACCCTGAAGACATGGCTGGCCGGCCTTTGCTCCCCTTATTTAAAGCAGTGGCAAATAATAAAGGTAAGAACAATCAACTTTTTTTTCAGATGTGGGCATAGGAGACAGGACAATGTCCATTTGCTTGGGGTTTGTATGTAGCATTGCAGGGTAATTCTGCCCCTGCCAGCAGTTCAGTGCTGACCGGCTCAAGGTTGACTCAGCCTTCCATCCTTCTGAGGTCGGTAAAATGAGGACCCAGATTGTTGGGGTACACCGCTTAGAGAGGGCTGCAAAGCACTGTGGAGCGGTATATAAGTCTAAGTGCTATTCCTTCCTTCCTTCCTTGCATCCTTCATTCCTTCCTTCCTCTTTTCTTCCTTGCATCCTTCCTTCCTTCCTCCTATCCTCCTGCCTGCCCTTTTCTTTTCTTTTCTTTTCTTTTCTTTTCTTTTCTTTTCTCTTCTTTTCTTTCTTTTCTTTTCTTTTCTTCTCTCTCTCTCTCTCTCTCCCTCCCTCCCTCCCTCCCTCCCTCTCTCTCTCTCTCTCTCTCTCTCCCTCCCTCCCTCCCCCCCCCCCCCCCCCCCCCCTCTCTCTCTCTCTCTCGCCTGCCTGCCATGGTGGCACAGTAGTTAAGAACTTCTAAAGCTCGAATGAACAATACCCTAGGTGATAGACTAGAAACAGTAGATAGACCATATATAAGAGAAACACCAATCAAATAAAATGTATCAGGCGTATAGTTGAGGCTTGACGTGAGGAGTGAGGAATGTTTACTAAACCAGACGTTTACAAAGACTGATCCTTAGAGTTGTATTGCAGGTTATATGATGATTGCTTTTTAATATGATCTTATGTTTAATGTTGATGGTTTTAATAAAATAATTTTTTACAAAAAAAAAAGAATGCAGACATTATAGCATTCCTGAAGCTGTCAGCACATACCATCTCTCTCTCTCTCTCTCTCTCTCTCTCCCTCCCTCCCTCCCTCTCTGCCTCTCTCTCTCTCTGCCTCTCTCTCTCTCTCTCCCTCCCTCCCTCCCTCTCTGCCTCTCTCTCTCTCTGCCTCTCTCTCTCTCTCTCTCTCTCTGTGTGTGTGTGTGTGTGTGTGTCTCTCTCTATCTCTCTATCTCTCTGACTCTCTCTGTCTCTGTCTGTCTGTGTCTCTCTGTCTCTCTGACTGTCTCTCTGTCTCTCTCTCTCTCTGTCTCTCTCTCTCTCTCTCTCTCTCTCTCTCTCTCTCTCTCTCTCTCTCTCTCTCTCTCTCTCTGTCTCTCTCTCTCTGTCTCTCTCTCTCTCTCTCTCTCCTGCCTGCCTGCCTGCCTGCCATGGTGGTGCAGTGGTTAAGAATGCAGTATTGCAGGCTAATTCACTGTCCACAGCCAGGAATACCCCTGCTTTAAGCCATCAGTCTCTAATACAGTACAACTAACAGTACATTTGTTATTCTAGTGCCTAATTTTTTTCCCCCTTAAAGGAAAACAGTAAAGAGTTGAGGGCTCAACTGCCAGTAAGTACTTCTCTGTTTTACATAATTTATTATTTCTAAAGCACCTAAAATCAACCACGGAGCCGCTTTGAGGTTTGTCTGAAGTGCTGTGGGTGGTTCCTAGGAGCATATTATTCTGAAGAACTTCACAAGACCTGTTGCTGATTAGTATTTTGTCCCCTGTCCACCCACACATTTCATTGTTGCAACAAGGCCCCAGGTTTGTGGGCATTTCTGAGTTTGAGTTTCTGTAGAAATGCAGAACTTCTGGTTCCAGTGTGTTTGAGGGTGACTCTCTTAACAACTCTGAAGTAGGATAATTCAAAAAGGGGGGCGTTTCTCTGTAGGAGAAATGCATCCTTCTTCTAGAAATAAAAGCTCCTGGGTTCAGTTCACTAAACAAAGCGATCCAGCAGTTTAGTTAAATTTCCAACTAAGAAAAAACAAGCAAACCCAGGAATTAGCTGGGTTGATCATTTTGGTGAGTCTGTTGCGGCCCCGGCCCTCTGGAATCAACTCCCCCCCCGGAGATCCGTATTGCCCCCACCCTCTCCGCCTTTCGCAAATTATTGAAGACTCATCTTTGCCGGCAGGCCTGGGGCAGTTAACATCTTGCCCCAGCCAGTGTATGTATGTTTGTATGTCTGTTTTAGGATGATTGGTTTTAATTAATGGGTTTTACAACGTATTTTAATTCTAGATTTCTTCATGTTAATATTCATGTTGTGAGCCGCCCTGAGTTCTTGGAATAGGGCGGCATAGAAATCTAATAAATAAATAAATAAATAAATAAATTAAAATAAATAAATAAATAAATAAATAAATAAATAAATAAATAAAGGACCAAGATGGTTGGGGGGGCAACAGGCCGTCTCTGTAAACCACTCAGAGAGGGCTGCAAAGCAGTGTGAAGCGGTATATAAGTCTAAGTCCCCTGGCTCTTGCTGTTGCTATCACCATGTTCTGAGAAGAGCATTTTGCCTTTCTGTCAGTTCTAAAGACTGAAGTAAGGCCAATCATCTGTCAGTTCTGTGGTTCTGTGTCATCAGGGATTCTGCTTGCCACGGGTCGGACCTGGAAGCACCAAAGGCGATTTTCAATGGCGACTCTGAAGGTCCTCGGCATGGGGAAAAGCACCCTGCAGTATCAGATCCAAGAGGAAGCAGAGCATTTGGTGGAAGAGTTCAGGAAAAGTGAAGGTACGACG